>CM021107.1:485787925-486181670 GCA_007115665.2 Sequoiadendron giganteum | reverse complement strand
GACAATTTTGAATCAAATTTATGAGTTGATTTAAATCAGACTTGAAAATAAATGATTAATTAAATAAATGTTTGATTTATTTAACTAAGTGGGAAAATGTTATATTAAATCAACTAAGGTTTTAATTTATTTAATTTAACAAGAAGACTTTAGGGATTTAATGAAATAAAATGATTTATTTAATTAAAAGGGGATTTTAGGGTTAATTAAATTAAATTGATTAATTTAATCAACATAGGAGAAAGACCTAATTAAATAAATAATGATTTATCTAATTAAGAGACAAAATATGATGATAAGCTAAGAGTGTGATTCAGGAAGAAATGTCATTAGTAATCAGGATCAAGTGTGTCAGATCGAATTGGATATTTTCCATGTCTACAGATTGTGTTTCTCTTTTTCCTTCTTATGGGGTTCATTAATTGTATAATCATGATGCACTTAATCCATTGGGGGTATCATTGAGTCATGTATACATCATCCTTGAACTTGTATTTTTCCCTCTTTTGGAAAGGATTTTTATCCCATTGGGTTTTCTCCTTTTCTAAGTTTATGAGAGATTGCACTATAAATGGGTATCTAACTATAGGTGAGGATATTCACTACTATCAAGTCTCTAGGATATGGAGAGTCTATAGGGAGTGAATTACCCTCAATTATCTCAAAGAAATAAGCTCAAGTGACAAAGATAGGTAAAATGAATTTTTCTAATATATTTTATATTTTATGATTGCTAATGGAAAACTAACTTTAGAAGTTGAATGAGCAGACCTTAGAGGTCTTTGAGATAGATAGAATAGCTCTTGGCTAGAGGATGAAAACACGACCTAAGGATGATAGTGCAACACACTAGCATCTTAGTGGAGCGTTGTCATCTCATACAAACCATAAACAAAGTCAGCCACCAGAAACTCATAGGGCCTACTAACTACTCTGAAACTAAAGTTTAACAATTTGAATAAACTAAACATAATTTAGGAAATATATAAAAGTAGAAAAATAATAATACTATAGCCAATGAAATAATACTAAAGAAATGAATTGACAATAGACAAAGGAGAACAAGATGAACTCATGCATGGTCTAGCAATATGAACCCTCCTGTAAAGCTCCACATGAACAACTTACACACATAAAAATATAAAAACATTATTGGTGTTGTTTGGGTATTTCCTTAGTCAAAACCCTGTTTTGGTGTTTCCAACTCCATGAAAAACCAAAGAGACAGCAAGATAGAGAAATAAACAATTCACAATATAGAGTTGCAAGAGAATGAAAGAAGACATGCAAGATATTTCTATGCTACTTAAATAAGAATGATAATTCCAATAAGGAAGTGTTACCCTCCCATCAACGATCTTGAGAATTTTAAAGAGAGTTCAACATCAAGACAAAGAAGTGAGATCCATGAAAATGAAAGAATCTTGAACAAAAATGGTGTAGAAGTGATATAGAAGAGAAATAATGTAAGAAGATAATGATGATTGAGAGAATGACCTAAAATAATGAAGTTGGATTGAAAGGAATGAGAGACTGGATGAATGAGAGGGAAGAAGGGTAGTTTGAATGAATAATTGCATCCAAGATGGCCATTTTTAGGTGCACATGTGACTATACAGGTGTTACACTTTATGGGAAACCAAAAGTGTAATGTACCAATGGCCATAGGAGAAAGAATCTTTCCAATATTTTCATGTCGTGCGTAGATGTATGTGTGTTGGGTGCTGCCACAATAGTGGTTTTCAATTTCTAAGAGATTCTAGTTTTTGCTGAAATAACATATTTTTAGAAAATATAATTATTTAAGCCTTAAAAAGTTTCATTTTAAGGATTCCAAATAAAGAGTGTTTGATCAAACCACCCTATATTAAACCTCCTTGGATAGAACCTCGCTAGTTTTAAACCATACCTATAAATGAGTCTCCTTTACACCTATCGAAATGCTGATAAAAAATCACTTTTGATTTACCTTTTGGGGGATCAAATGAATTCATTTAAAATTTATTTCAAATGAATTCATTTAAAATTTATTTAAAATGACTATGGTAGTCATCGGAATGAGCTATCCAATGAATATAATTTAAATATGTTTTGGCTTTATTATGTATTTTTTTTTTTAGTTTTATTAAACATAGGTTTTTCATCGAAAATGAAGGTCTTTGTTCTGCACATGTGAAAAAATAGAAGATTATCAAAAAAAATTGAAAAATATGAGTGCACCAGATATTGAAGTCCTTGATCCGACAACAAAAAATGAATTTTGATATATAAAAAAAAGTTACACGTTATACGGTCGTGCTATGTCTAAATTGTAATTGGTTTGACTTCGAAACATGATTAAAAAATAAATATTCAATAAAAAAAATATCTAACCAAGTGGAAGCACTAGATATCTGAGTTACAAATCTAAATTCAAAAGAATTAAAATTTTATCCTTCATGGAAAAAAATTTATGCGTTATACGGTGTGTGTCACTTTTTAAAAATGTTATTTTCTAAAGAAAACCAGTTTTCATGGGAGATGGAAAAAGAAGTGCAATCTGATTAAAAAAAAATTGAAAAATATATTTTTAGAATCTACTGAAAAAATGTGATGAGATTCTAGTTTGTATCATCTGCCGCTATAGGTGCCTGAATCTGAAGATTTAGTTAAAAATAATAATTTCAGTGTCAAGTTTGGCCAAAAATTGTAAACCACTATTATGGGATCACCCTGTCACGAAAGAATCCTTGATAAAAAATCCTTCAACTACCGAAAGTGACGATCAAGGATGAATATGAAGGCAAGAAAGAGGGGGATTAACATTATTGTGTTTATTAGGGTAAGGTGAGGGTTATGTAATGTGAAATTGTATTAGGGGTTCAATTTTATGATATAATTTTTTTCCCCACTTTAGCGATCATATGTATGATCATGTGCAAGCTAAAGTAGAAAGAGGTTAAATAGAATATGCTAAGGATGAAAAGAATGTAGATATTCAATCTAGTATATGTGATTTAGAGAAGCTAAACCAAGACGTGAAGAGGACACAAGTCTTTGATCCTACAAAGGTAACTACAATCTCACCACAAACATGTTAGTTGTAGACACACATGTTAGGTGAAAGAGAAAAAAATAGGCATGATAAATTTTTTGTAGAAATGACATGACATAATTTGATCAGATAAAAGACGATGTTAATAGGTATGGCTAGCATGTCTTGAGACCATATGACAAGAAGATAGGCATATGGCTACTATAAACTATGTTGCACAAAAATAACCAAAAATATAATACAAGTCTATTTAGGTTTTCCCCAAGCTAGATGATGAGACCTAAGACATCAAGACTTATATTTGTAAATATTTTTTATTTTTTTAAAAAATTAAGCACATATGATAGCCCCCTTAGAATGATGTGTGCAATGTAAAGGACCACATATCATTCTAAGGAGAAGTGAAATATTATGGAATGGAACACATAGCAATATATATTCATGGGATATTTTCATACGAGGGACAACACATAAAATCCAAAAAATCATGAAAAAGAAAAGAAGAGATAAGGAAATCAAAATCACTGGGGGGTTTGATTTTTTAGGATGAGAACTACCCATATACATAACTAGATAAGTATAGTATAATATGTATGAACTAGCATCAACCCCCTAAATAGATCAAAATGGGAAGAAGAAAACATGAAGAAAAAAGGAAAAAAAATGGGTCAATATGAAAGAGGCCTAAATTCTCTAACACATTGCAGTGTTCCCAACATAAAAATCAAAGATTATAATTTATAGAAGAATGATGATACAAATAGTAGAAGTGTGCGGTCCAAAGTTTCTCTAGATTGTATCCAAGAACCTATGAGGGTAGCAAGGTTCCTCTAGCCAAGAGAATAAAGTACAATCATGGTGTAACACAATAAAAACAAAGCTAATATCAAGATGAAGTAGAAGGCACCACTCTAGTCCACCACCTCTAGTAGGTTGTCTTGCTACCAGTCTAGATCATCATAAGGGGATGGAGGAAAATATTGTATGGGGGATAGCTAGGGAACTATCAATCAACTTTATTGAGGTAAGATCTAAGGAAGAAGCACCATCAAGGTCTTCCTCACCAAGCTTTTGCAAGACTAATTTCATCGATTTATCATAGATTGATGAAAAAATTTAAATTTCCTCCAACAATTTGAACATGGAATTCTCAGGAGTAACATGTTGCGACCTGATAGTATGAGGAAAAGAAACCTGAGTCATTATTGACCTCGAGGAGAGGGGAAATGATAAACTCAGGAGAGGGTGGTGCAATATTCATCACAAGGACAACACAAGCCAAGGTGGAACAAGACTAAAAATGACAAAGAAGACTTTTTCAACCATCACTCGAAGTGAGGTCACTCTCCAACTTACGCTTCAACCAATAATACTTTATCCTCATGGAAAAAGTATAAGAGGTAGAGTGAGAAGAATCCATGGAGGACACCACCTTTCTAAAAGGAATGCCAATGGGTTGCAAAAAAGGAGGAAGATTAGGAAGAGAGGTGATATGAGGTGGCTCCAAAGAGGGAGTGATGAATAGTTGCACCCTTTTGGTGTGAGGTTCATCAATATATACTAACAAAACTGAGAGAAGCACGAAGGTGATGGAAAATGAATCATAGATAGGAGGAGAGACATGTGTCTCAATGGTGGGCCCCTTTCTTTTGCTTTTCTTAGGGGTAGGTGGAGGAATAGAGGAGGCCTTAAAGGTTGATATGTAGGAACAACCCCATGAGAATTATTCCCCTTAGAATAAATTGTGTTGGTGGATAGTGGGGAGAACCAGGAGTTAGAAGACTTGAGGCTTCAACTTCCACAATGCAAGTGCCTTTTCCTTTCCTTTGCTAGTAATAGAAGGAATAGAGGATGCCACTAGAGGTTGGGAAGAAAAATAATAATATGAATAAGAATAATTAGCATAAGGAGAAGGCCTAAGGGAAAGAGCTTTCTTGTGCTTAGCCTTTAGAGGGGTAGAGGATGAAGCACACTAGTGTTCATGTAAAGAGGCCTTCAAAGAAATAACTTGGAAAAAGGGAGGAAAACCACTTTTAGGCACTAAGCCCCTAATATTATACCAGAAACAAGCTTTGTATAATAGGTCTCCCCTAGGTGGCAAAGGTCAAACTGGGGTGGGCCAAAATTGATCGAAGGAGAAGCCCCTACATGACACCAGTGGTCTATATCTAGTATCCTAGATAGCGTGCACTATACCATCATGGGGAAATGTCAAGTATTTCTAGATAATCGAGGAAACCATATTCATAGGGACTATCCATGGGATGCCTATTGTAACTCTAAAGAGGTTAGATTAAGGTATCACGATAAATGGAACTTCTAAGGTTTTAGGTCTAACCAGGACCGATAAAGAAATATAACCAATGGGCATAATAGAAATTCCATCATGTGTGTGAATTGTGTTATGTGATTCCTCATATTTATCCCAATACAAATTATTTATAAAAAAGAGTCTCTTTCATGATTATATTGACTTGTGGGGTCAACCATAATATTGGTTACAATGTTATCATTGACATTAGTAAGGATATACAACATAGAGGGCTATTTATTTAAATGTAGGTCATGTTAGGTGAATGTAATACTAGGTGTTGCATTCACATGATCTGGAAGAGGAAAATGAGCAAATGAAACCACATTCACATACTGAAATGGATTTAGATTGGAAGAAGAAGAAGCAAGAGTGACAAGGTTGGAAAAATGGGATGGAAAGGGATTTGTGTAAATATACAGTTGGATCTTAGGCTTCACTATAGATTTATTGGAGTTATTCTTTTTACCATCAAGCCAAATGGTACCTAAAACATAGAAAAATAGTGTAGGGGGTTCAAAACACATAAGGTTTTATACTAAATTTGGAAAGTTTCAAAAACAATTACTATAAATAGAAATGGAAAAATGGGGTGGTTTGAACCTACCTATTTTCTATTTCATTCAGAAAATGAGATCCTCAAAGAGAGAATTAACTTTGAGCCCTTAGGTAAGTCAATTCTATAGAAGATCTGACAATTTTCTTTGTGTGTGTGGATGGTTGGTAAATTTCAAACAACCCTTTTGGGAGATGAAAATAAAATAGAAAATGACCTAAAATTTGTAACCTAATACCGAATTCATGTATATGAACCATAACTCTAATAGAAATAGTCAATTTTGTAAAAATGGATGAGTGGAAGACACTTAAAACTTACCTCAAAAACTGTTGTTGAGTGTTGGTTGGAAGTGTTTACGACCCCCTGTCCAAAAATGGAAAATGGGTTCTAAGACAACTTTTTGAACTAAATTTTTGGGAACCTCTAAAGACAACTATGAGATTCAATTTCCCATTGGTTTCATGTGGAAATAATGAAAAATGAGCTCGAGATCTGATTTTTTTGTGATCATGATAACTTTTCTTGCAACTTTGACATCTTTTATAACTTTCACAAATTTTCACTTTAGAGATCTCCAATCTTCAATTTTCCTTTAACATAAAATCTACAACACAAACAGAAGAGGGAATTTTTTTTGGTGAATGGTGGTTTTGCTTGGTCAAACCCTATTTTGTTAATTAAACCTTGGAATGAAATAATGAAAGCATGAAAGGAATGATGAATGGACAATACAATGTTGTAGTTCAACAAACCTTTGAATAAACCTTGGAAAGACTAAAATATTGCATGAGATGGCTTTGATGGATATGGATCTTAATTCTTGAATATTGCTTTAAATCTTTGACTTGAATGCTTGGATTAGATCTTGAAACCTACATCACAATGTTAGCTCCAAAAATATGCATGATTGCAAAAGACTTTGACATGATGCTTGAGATCTTGATTGTTGTAATCAATCCTTGATAATTCTACTCTTCAATGATCTTAATAATAATCTTGGCTCTTGTAATTGATCTCTTGAAAATGTAATGTTGATTTGATAAAATAATCTTGTATTTATAGACATTAATCCTTAACTTCCTAAAAATTAAACATTACAAGCCGACATTTGAAATTTGAATTTGGGATGATAATAATAAAGTCATATTTTTTTTAAATGGGTTTCAAGGCCTAGGGAGGACCCATTCACTCATGGGTGAATGGGTCTCAAGTCCTTATTCTTGGAACACACATTACTCAATGTAAGGTGTTATGTATTGGCATTAATTATTATCAGGTTTCCCCTTTAGAAAATCTAATTTATTAGGCTTGTAGATGTAAAATAGGTCTTATTAAGGCATAATTAAGTCCAATTTAATTAAGAGGGCCCAAAAAATGTGTGAAAATGTAATGTACATTCTTCAACACTACATTGAGGTATTATTAAGTCTATTTAAATTGAGGGCTCCAAAGAAAGTGTGAAAATGTAAAGGGATATTTTTCTACACTACATTCAGTGCCCACTTTAGTGAGAGGGTGAGCTTGCATCAAACTCACACTAAAGTAGAAAAATATGCATCAAGAGGTGTCCAAGTGGACAAATGGTGACAAGATAGGATGACAAAGGTCAAGGAGGTTGTGCAAGCCTAAAGGATCTAAGATCCTATGGAAAATCAACATAATCACAAAGGGACACACACAAGATGTGTGATGTGTAGTAGCAAGACAAGATACACAAACATAAAATGCCAAAGACTAAAAGAAGGAAAAAATAAAATAAAGTAAAAGTGGTGGATCAATCCTCGACTGTTTGTCCAACTCAATGTGGATCAAGCCTTAGATGTTTCTCCAAAAATATATACAAGTGAAACTTGTGCACTCTGCAAACAACAATATGCTCACATGAGCTAGTGAAATCTAATGTCCACTAGGTGAGCCTCCAAAAGTGGCTAATGAGAAAATCTTATTAGGCTCCCATAACCATACCAAAGTTATAGCTCTTGATAACAATGATAAGGAGCCACACAATATGAATTTTGAGCTTCATAGGCCTTGGCAAGTTGTATTATGCTAAGCACTTACAAACAAAAAAGGCTCCACTGCCAAGAAAGGTGTGTTATGCTTGGTGGCCATGAAAAACATAAAGTCTGCACTGGCAAGCAAGTTGTGTTATGCTTGGTGGCCTTGATTCATACAATAGGATATTTAAAATTCTTTTTCTTATTTCATGAAAGGTCTCACCTTAGGGAACATCATGCCTAATGTCTCCAAGAGAGGACTAGTCGATGATAAAATATTCACACCTTGGGGAATGACAACCATAGCATTACCACTAAGAGGAATATCATATGCTCAAAAAGGTTGTAATCTTGAAGGATATCCAACATAATATCACCACAAAGAAGATATGCCATGTGAAGTAATAAAACCACACTTTGAATAAAAATTTCACATCTTCTAAGATGTGTATATTATCATCACTAATAAGGGAACATCCAAAAATCAAATGGGGGACAATATTCCCCCACTTAAAATATCAACATATTCGCTATGTTGGCATTTTAAGTAGAAATAGAAGAAGAGGTGATCCTTGAAAATAATACACATCTTGTAAAACTAGTTATCCTTTCCCCAATCATAGAGACAAAGACAACCACCTAGAACTAGCATATTACTACCAAGATAGATATGGTTGGAGCTAATATTATACCACCATGAATAGCAATGAGAAAGAAACATAAAGCTACTAATTCTACAAAGTGATGAGCAACAAGATAGGATGAAAATTAGTATCAATTAGATGAAATAGGTGCATCAACATAAGGAAGAGCACCACCATCCTTATCCTTACATTCATTAGTAGAATGACCATGAACTCGATGATATGCACAAAGTGAAATTTTTTTATAAAATTTATTTGATGTTCTTGGAGGGAGAGATATACAGCAAGCTTAGAGAAGTCTCAACAACATAGCCTCTTGATCAATGGTAGAAGATATTCCTTTCTTTTGTGACAAAGATATCTCTTTCTTAGTACAAGGTGTCATGCATACAAAAGACTCTTTAGATTGTGATATTTTATACTCTCCCTTCAAGGAGGTTGTTTTTGGATGTTGTGGTTGTGTTGCTAATATATTGTTGTCATTGATGTCAACATTATTAGCATTTTAATCTGCTTAAGTTTGTATATGTCAAGGAGATTGAGAAAATTGTAAAAAATATAGTACATGCAGCTAGTGGAGCTGACAAGGTCAGAATGTTGGAAATATCTATTAGTTGAAGTGTTGGACTCAAGGGAACACTGAGAGAGGGGGGGTGAATCAGTGTTCAATAAGATTTAACAATTCTATCCATTCAAAACATGAAAGCATTTTATCATAGCATTATATTAAAGATGTATGCATTAAAGAAGAATATCCACAACACAACACACCGAATTTTTGCATGGAAACCCTATTAGGGGAAAAAAATGATTGAGGTTAATCCAAAATTTGAGTACTCAAAGTATAATGTTCGTAAAAGGAATGCACTTGCATTTAGGCACACTACCTAGAGCTCATTGCTCAAAGATAAAGGCTTGTTGCCTACAAAATTCAGATTAAGACCATCTAAAGAGGTGAACTAAGATAATAGCATCTAAGTATGCTAGAAAATAGTTCCGATGAGGCTCATAAACTTGATTCTGGATCTGCTATCCAATCCTGCACTTTGCTTTGTTCTACTATGCTCTTTTCTGACCTTCACATCAATTCGCACTACTGCACTGCATAATTTTGCACTTCTTGCACACATACGTACTTTTCTTCGCATCACACCATATTTCTTTGCTTTAATGATAAAGACCAAACTTATATATATATCTGCAATCAAGGATTTACTCATCCAACAATCAACTTCATAAGGTATTAAGATATTGGAACTTGTTGGCTAGATCCACCACAAAATCTTTATGCACATCCTCCAAATTCAGTTAAGACAAAGAGAGGACCCAAATAAAACTTATTCAAGCATGGAAACTTCTAATTAATTTTATCTCATACATCCATGGATTCCACTTTTATTGGCACTGGTAGATTTTGATCCAATTTCTGATGAACGGTCGTCGGCATTTTGACGATCGTTCATCAGAAAAATTTTGTCGAAAAATCAACAAAATTTTAAACGTCAATTTTCTGACCCTACGGACAACCCTGGGTTGGAAAATCGACGTTTCAAACATCGTCGATTTTTTGACGAAATTTTTTTGACGAATAGCCATCAAAATTCCAATGAACTTTCATCAGAAATTGGGTCAAAATGTATCAGTGCAGGTTGGCCTTTTAGCATAGATAATTAACAAATTATTTTTCCAAAACTTCTAACGTAATAGAGAGTGTGCACCAAAGCAGTTATTTGTGAAGGTACAAGAAAAACATCAAAATACCTTCCATGGAGATCCACAACTCGAGATACCTATCCGGTAAGGTGACTGGATCACCTTTTAAGCCTAAAACCAGATCTTTTGTTCTTTACCATGTTCTACCAGTAGGAGCCAAAAAAGAGTTGCTCATTCAGATGCAAGACTTGCATTACCAGACTTGGGTTGCCATCAATGACAACACCTACAAGTCAAACTCCTTAGCCATATGCCAACAATCTCCCCCTTTGGCATTGATGGCAAAACTTAGTGAAAAAAAAACTTTACTGCACTTTCTCCCCCTTAGATATTTTTTTTTCACTGCACTCTCTCCCCATTTGACATCAATAAAAAAGTCAAGATGCCATATGCCAAAAAAGAAAAAACATGTGTTCAAAGACTTCAAAACTTTTACTGCATATATGCCAACAATTTTCTTGCTTGCACAAAATTTTCAAAAACTTGAACACCATTATACTTGCTATCCTTAGAAGATTATCTTATGATTTTTATTCACTTCCGGGAGAAACTTCTTCCAACCATCAATTGAAATTTCAATACTTGATAATCAAGCTATTGTTTTCGAACATTTTTTTGATAATCTCAATGAGAGGTTCAGGGATAGTGATTGCTTCTTCCATTTTTTCACCATTTCGCAGAGTTTCCACCAACTGCTCCAGCCTGCATTCAACTAAGTCTTTTACCTTTCAAAAGGTGTCCACAAGAACATTCTTGGACAATTTAATTTTTGCTTTCTCTGACTATAATTCTTAGATTCTCCTTCTGATAGTGTCATCCGGATCCTGAGACATATTGAAGATTTTACAAATTTTGTTCACTTTTGTCTCAATCTGATCCAACTTCTCCTTGTAATTGTTGACTACATGAGGCTAGTGGACACAATAGTTGTAGATCTTTGAGGCTAAGTCAATACACTTCCTTAATTCATTCATCTTCTTTTTAAGCTTCACAAGAGAGTCTGAATTTCTCTTTTAGGTGAGAGATAATTTCACCTTCTTCTTTGCCTCTATCTTTAGTTCCCATAGATTCCCTACTACACTCAATTATTTCTTTAGGTAGAATATCTTTGATACTTTCCAATCTTAACTTGCAATGCTCAATATGGGCATTCAAAACTTCTAGAATTAATTCATGATCATAAGATGGTCTGGCTGACCATAATCTTGCAATCTTTTGCATACCACCTGTGCTTTGGATAAGTTGCTGAAGTTTTTTATTTTGATAGATCTTCCTCTTCTTCACTCCCTTTTTCAATACTAGAATCATTTTTTGGTTGATTATTCTAGGTTCTTCATCAGACTCTTGATCCAGAATGTTCACAACTTCCTTTTCTTTCCCTTTTTCTTAAATCTTGGGAACTTTACATTCTGGAGGGTTGTATTCAACAATTTCCTGACCTCTCTTTTTCCCTTTGACATAGCTATTGGAAGAGGAACCAATTTCCATTATCCTTACCAGAAAGGAAAAAATTGATCCAAATTTCACAAGTACATTTTTATAGAAACTTTCAAATTCCAAATCCCAATTAGATAGACTCTTAGAATAAGAGTAGATTTGAGTGCATACCATTTTATGTGATGTCCATGCTACATTGTCAGTTTTTGGCAAAAAATTCAGAAAATACATAACCAGACATATAATTAGAGTACCAAACCTAAATGGATACCCTATCTCCTTCGACAATTGAACATTTTCCAACCTCTAATCTTTTAGCAATCAACATAGGTCAAAGTCATGACCTTCAATTATCATCTTGTGAGCAATGTATATTGTGCCAACTGATTTGGTTCCTTTTTAATTTTCGGTAGAAGATTTAATAGTTTATATTGTGTGTAATGTACTTTGTGATGGGATTCCTGATTGTTGCAATCATCAGAGCTCTTTGATCTACGATTACACCAGTTAGGGTTTCGACCTCTTTGTTCTGAATAGATTTCTTCTAAGGAACTTAACCAACTTTGCAAAATCCAGTTAATATCTCAATTACCTCCTTAAAAATTGAGTAGGGTTTGTCCAAAGTTAACACATCATCGTGCAATTTGTTTAACAGAAATTTAACAAGTTCTGCATTTGCAAACTATGGAAGCTCACTCCACATATCCATAATTTAATGTTCTGCTTCGATTAATTGTTTCAATTCATGAGGAAGTAGTAGGTTTCTCATAGATCTGATTTTTGCAATATTATACTCATCCAATGTGACCGATCCTTTTATTTTCTCCATTCTCTTCACGTTTTAAGGTTTGCAACTATATACCAAATTATATGAAAAATTCGATAGTAATTTGAAGTACCTGAGAAATTTGCTAATGAATTTTCTTTTGTTGCGAGTGCTCCCCATCTTCTCTTTGATGAAGAAAAATGACAAATGATGCCTTGGTATTAACTTTTATAGTTCACACATGTGTAATAAATGCATTTTCCCTAAGCTTATCGAATACTTTGTTTTCTTTGACTACTACAGAAAAAATTTCTGCGGACCAACAAATTTGCTGAATTTCCTTTGCTAAGTTTATCCAAAACTATTGTACACTAAGAGTACATCTTCTTGAATATTTTCTACATTCTAGTACCATTTGTAGATAGGGGAGGAAATATTTTCTTGTAAATCTCCCCCTAGGCCTATGGCCTCAAATCAATTACCAAAAGAATTACCGGAAGCAAGTTCTGGCGTAGAGCCATTTCCATCATCAGAATCACTTTTCTTTACCCATGTCTTGTCCATCTGATCTTTGATATCATCCGTGATTATTTTTTCTTTTCCTTTATCATTTTTCTCAATATTTTTGTTTATGTTTACTGGACCTCTTTTGTTTGTGTTCTTATTCCAACAGAATCTAGCAACATGACCATACTTGTTGCAGTTGTAGCACATGATGTTCCTTTGTCCATTCCATTAACTTCTCCTTATCCTACACTGATTAGCATTATGTCCAAACTTCCCACATGCATAACATTCAACATTTCTTCTTGTCATATTTTGAATTCAATTGATTTATGACCATGCTTTTTACATTTGTAACACTGACGAGAAAATGATAAATATTTTGAACTTAAATTACTTCTACACTGAGCAACCATATGACCAAACTTATTACAGGAAAAACAATACCCATTAAATCTTTGTGCATTAGGTTGTCTTATCGGATGTCTTTTGTTTTTGTTATATCCAAAATTCTTTTGTCCTACTCTGGAACTTTCTCCCTTTTCATATCCAAGACCTATCTTATCATTTCCATCCTTTTGTGTTTGAGTTAGTTCATCAAGTTTTACTGAGCTAAGTTTGAACTTTGCTTTGAATTCATTTGCAATGACCAGATCATTCTTGAGAGTAGAAATCTGCTTACCAAATTCTTCTTCATTGTTTCTAGATCTTTGAAGTTCACTTTCCAATTGAATGAATTCCAATTTCATTATGTTGCATTCATTGGATTTCTCTTTCAGAGTCTGAGCAAGATTCTCCTCATTCTTTTTTCTTTCTTCAAGCTCTTTAGTCATCTTCATTGTCATGGATTCCATCTCATGCTTTAGGTTTTCATTGTCTCTAGTGAGCTTTTCACATTCTTTAGTTATTTCCTTCAAGGATTGGTTTAAGTGAGCATCATCCATATTTTCACTTTCTTTTTGCTATATCTGATGATAGAGATCTTTCCTTTCACCCTGGATTTCACTATTTGATCCTTCAATGATTTGATGAATTCTTCAGCATCTCTAAGATTTTCTTTCAATTCTTGAATTTATGCTTTATATTGATCAAGGTCATCAAGAGCTACCATAAGCTGTTGTTGAAGACTACTAGAGTCCATTACATTCCAAGATCCACCTCAAGTTGTTAGACTTCTTCTTCTAGAGGAACAAGCTCTAATACCAATTTTTGGACTCAAGGGAACACTAAGAGGGGGGGCGAATCAGTGTTCAATAAGATTTAACAATTCTATCCATTCAAAACATGAAAGCATCTTATCATAGCATTATATTAAAGATATATGCATTAAAGAAGAATATCCACAACATAACACACAATTCTTTTGCATGGAAACCCTGTTAGGGGAAAAACCACGATGGGAGTTAATCCACAATTTGAGTACTCAAAGTATAATGTTCATAAAAGGAATACATTTTCATTCAGGCACAATGCCTAGAGCTCACTACTCAAAGATAAAGGCTTATTGCCTACGAAATTTAGATTAAGACCATCTAAAGAGGTGACCTGGGATAATAGCATCTGACTATGCCAGGAAACAGTTTTGATGAGGCTCATAAACTTGATTCAGGATCTGCTATCCAATTATGCACTTCACTCTATTCTACTCTGCTCTTTTATGATCTTTGCGTCAATTCACACTACTACACTACACAATTTCGCACTTCTTGCATACACACATACTTTTGTTCACATCACACCATATTTCTCTACTTTAATGACAAATACCAAACTCATATATATATATCTACGATCAAGGATTTACTCATCCAACAGTCGGCTTCATAAGGTATTAAGACACTATAACTTCTCGGCTAGATCCACAACAAAATATTTATGCACATCCTCCAAAGTCGGTTAAGATAAAGAGAGGACCCAAATAAAACTTATTCAATCATGGAAACTTCTAATTAACTTTATCTCATACATCCGTGAATTCCACTTTTTTCGGGTCGACCTTTTAACATAGATATTTAGCAAATTATTTCGCCAAACCTTCTAAATCACATACCAGAGAGTGCGCACCAAAACAGTTATTTGCCAAGGTACAAAAAACATCAAAAGACCTTCCATGGAGATCCACAACTCACGATACCTATTTGATAAGGTGACTAGATCACCTTTTAAGCCTTAAACTGGATCTTTTGTGCTATACCCTATTTTGTCGATAGGAGCCAAAATAGTGTTGCTCATTCAGATGCAAGACTTGTGTTACCAAACTTGGATTTCCATCAATGACAACACCTACAAGTCAAACTCCTTATTCATATGCCAACATGAATATCTGAAGGTGCACTTCAAAGTGTTTGTTGTTGAACCTTTCTAGTATGATGTTCGAAAGTTGTAGAGGTGTGCATGAAGTTTTGTGGAAGTTATGAAGATTTGTGTGCCTACAGTTATTCAATTTCTGTAGATGGTGTTCTTGGTCAAAGTGGATGAAATTATGGTAATCTCATGTGTTGCGCATGTACCTATGATGTTCATGGATGGGTCTAGATCGTATTCTATCCTTGTTGTACATCCATAGTGATTGGAGTGTTCATGATCAGAGATTTTTCCGATATGTGCCTGAGTGTTCATTTTCTTGGCTGACATTCTAGTGTTAGTGTGTTGTAGATCCATGAGGATTAATATTTTATTGTTTTGCATGTTTGGAGAAGTTTTTTTGCATCCTCACTATGTTGTGACTGACTTGTGTTGGTACACATTGAAATTTATTCATGTATCAAGGACGATAGTTGTAATTTATTCTTTGTTTATGGCCAACTGAATAGTGGATGCAAATCCGTGTAGTAGATATATATACAAGATTGATTTCCTTATTTATGAGAAGTTCTCAAGTGTACAAGTTATGTACAAGCATGAATAAAGGTCAGATCATTCAGAGCAGAGTGTGGAAGAGTTTGAAGAAGTTTTGTGTGCCTAACTGGAACTATAATTAGGCTTGTGTAGAAGCTCTTTTCTCAATTCAAATTCATCAGATGGATTTAATCTGATTACTATATGTAATGCAGTGAGCCTTCCCTTTGAGCAGTGTGCTCTAGGTAGTGTGCCTGAATGCAAGTGCATTCTCTTTTTATTCTTCATTATACTTCTAATACAGTATAATCTTGTGGACTAACATCCACCATGGTTTTTCCCCTAATAGGGTTTCCACGTATAAAATCTTGGTGTTCATGTGTCTCTGATGTGTTGTTCTTATGCTTGCACTATTAATTATCATATCTATGATATAAGGATTGGTTGATGTTGTATAATTTTGATTTTGGTAACAACTGATTCACCCCCCTCTCAGTTGTCTATCCTTTTTTTTCCAACAATTGGTATAAGAGCTAATTCCTTTGGAAGAAGCTTAACATCTTGAGGCGATCCAAGATGGCATCGTTTAAGAAGGATAGTCCTAGATTCGATGGTACAAACTAATCTCTATGGAAAGTTAGGATAGAATGTCATTTGAGGTGCATTGGTGAACCTTTCTAACAGATGACACAAATTTCATATAATATTCCTCAGAATGGTCCCTCCTCTGAAGATGAGATCAAGCAAACATAAATTAATACCAAGTCAGTAGAAACACTGGTGAGTGCTTTGACAAATTCAGAAATGACAAATGTGATGGGATTAAAGACTACATACTAGATTTGGAAAAAGCTGGAAACATTATATGAAGGAGATGCACTAGTGAAAAATTCCAAGCTACAAAGTCTAAAACGCAAAGGGGAGAGCTTGAAGATGACTAAAGTTGAGAACATATTTTCCTTCTCACATAAGATAAATGAATTGGTGATGGAAATTAGATGTGCCAGGGGAACTATGAATCATGATGAAATTGTGGCTAAGATACTTAGATCTATGCCCCCTTCCTACAAGACAAAAGCTCGTGCTATTGATGAACTCAGAACAGTGACAAATATTACAAAAGAAATGTTGATTGGAAAATTTGTTGCATTTGAATTAAGTGAATTTGGTGAGTCTACTCCTAAGACTGAATCTGCTTTCAAGGCCAGTATATCTGAAAAAAATAAATATGATTCAGGAGAGAGTTCCTAGAGAACATCTAGATATGAAGATGATATGAAGCAGATTGAAGATGAAGAAACGAAATTGGAAGAACTGGAAGCATTTATTATGAAAATAGAATCAAGAGGTCATGGTATGTGTTAGAACTATAAAACTTTGAAAAACCTCATTGAACCTTCATGCTTATTAGTTTCCCAAAGAGTTCATATTACAGACATAAAATTTCCTCACATAGCATTTTCACCAAGGTCCTGGTTAAATTTTTTCATATAGTCCCATATAATTCATTTGACATTAAATCTTTAACATTTGAAAAATATTGGCATGATTTGATGTAGGTCTCACTGATGATAAATACATCTCTTTTCAATATATCGACAAGAAATCAATTGTGTCATAACGATGAGGACATATGTTGGGAATACACAGGTTCACAGTTTATGTCGGTTGGACATTGGCTTTCGGCATGACGGTGTAAGGTCATATCGAGCTAATCTTCATCCCACCACTTGAAGAATAATAACATGTATTGGAAAGACTAGAGTCATCGGAGTGAGTTTCCAAAAGATAGCCTGATACCATCACCGGTCTTGCCAATAAAGAAAAAGAAGACTCATTCGATGAGACAATGATGTCAGGGAGAGTTCGGGGAGTCTTACCGACTCCCAATGTTATACCAACAGGACTAAGCGTATATAGATAAAAGTTGTCAAAGAAACGATGTGCTTGGTCTCACCAAAGAAAAGGTGTATTGATAAGATAAGTCTCAATGGGGAGATCTAAGAGAGGTCACAGAGAATATTTTTCTGTCGGTAGGACAATTACTTGGTCTCGGCGATTTAAGATGACAAAGGGATTATCTCTGTGAGACAAAGAACCTTCAAAGTGAAATGAAGAATCATTGGCCCGATTCGTTAAGTCTGGGTGATAGGTTTGCTTCGGTCAAATTCATGGTGATATAAAAAACTAAAAAGGAAAACTATCGGGGAGACTTGTGATGTCGGGGGAACTACAAGATGACTTAGCGGATATGTGAACGTTGAACAGACGGATCGGCTAGAGATTTGAAAAGTCTTTCCGATATGATCCATGATGTGATAGCGGGAATTTCAAAGAAACTTACTTCATTCATATCTAGGTAAAGACATTAATGGCGCCACGAAGCATAAAATATTTTGCAAGTCAAAGTGAGCTCAATTGAAATCATTTTTTTGCAGAATTGGCAGCGAAGGAGAGAAGAAGAATGAGAAAAATGATTGGGGCGTTTGTCTAACTTGGATTTTCAAGCGAAATATAGTAAGTTCCTCATCCTCTGAAAATTGTAAATTTGAAGAATGGAAGGCTCTAGTTCAGAAAAGATAAAAGGAAGAAAACATGGGGAGGGTAGTCAACCAAAGGGAAAAAAGCAAAAAACTGAAATATGACTAGAGGGCACTGAGCGAAAATTAAACCAAGATCTCATAGAACAACTACCTGGTTCAGGACCTAAAGTTAGGCATTCTGCGTGCTTAAGGTGGACGTAGATAAATTGGATGACAAATGTAAGTTCATAGGAGATGTTTGGACCCCAATTAGAGGATATGAATTGTTCAGTTTCCACTACCATAGAAGAAATCACTTCGAGCCAGTATGTAACCCGTGGAGGCTTAATTTGGGAAAACTGGTGTGCCCTAATGTTTTTTTTTATGTCAAATTGGTAAAATTATTGGCTGGTCATTATAATCCGAAAAATAGGGCTATATGTTATCTATCCGAGAATCCATTGATACATGTGTCAGAAAATGCAATAAGAAAGGTTTTCAAATTAGAAGGAATGAGAAATGAAAAGATTATAAGTGAGGAGATCGAGACTGAATTCAGAAGAATGGATACCATTTATAAGGGTTGGAGGTTACCCTTGCACATAATTAGGTGTGGTGGCAAACCGACTCCAATGGAAGATAGTGAGGGACCACCATTTCATGTGGATCTCTTCGAACCCTACATAAAGTATACTTATTTTTCAGTGGGACAGGTATTGGAGATGGAGGTCCTAGAGCATATGACATTTGTACCTATGGTGATTGTAGCAGATGTTCAATATCATAACTCTAGGTCTTTTGATTATGCTTCACATGTGTTTAAAGAACTTGGTGCTGGCTTGATGGCAATAAAAAATGGAGCCTTTGTCCTGTATCTTAGAAATTATTCATTATTGATGCACTTGGTGCTATATTTCAGACAAGAATTAGGCTTGTGGCCCTAGGAACTGAGAATTTTTCAATTTGATAAGGAAGGCAAGCCATTGCCTATTCAGTTATGGACTGTTGTTTGGGACAGCAAGTTTCCTAATTCTAGCTTTTTGCATTTTGAAGCATATTTTGTAAAGCCATTGTAAAATTTTTATAGTCACCCTTGTGACTATTCCTTGTTTGATGAAATAAAGAGTTTCTCAGGCCTAAGGATTTTAATGGACCAATCAGCCACAACTGGGGGGATTGGTATTGTTTAGAAAATGCCACCATGATTAGGGTTTATGGTTTTGAAAGTACTCCATTTATATTTCCTAGGACAGTTCCAGATAGGATTGCATACTTAGAGATTGTTAGGCAGATGGATTTCTCTAGTGTCATGAACTTAAGCTCTTATGGGAAGCAAGTTTTTATGCCAAGTACGATGTGTTTTGGTGATTTTATTGTGTTAGCAAAGGAGGGATACAATTTAATTGTTGATAATTTATTACATTATAGCATGAGGAAAGCGCCATTAAGAAAAAATTTTGATCCAGAGGGATATATTCATTCTGCCAGACAGAGGATAAACTTTGGAGGGTATCAGCATATTCCATATCAATTCGATGCATGATTAGAAACTTGGAAGTAGAAGAGGCAGAAATGGTAATTGAGAAACATGATCAAGAATTTTTAGATGTTGAGTTGTTGTCTTCCAGTGAAGAAATATTAGAGGCTAAGAGGCCACAAGGTCCATCCAAAAAGGTATCGAGGACAAGAGCTCGGGATTACACCTATTCTTCCAGAGAGATAAATATTGAGGAAAGCATGGATATGGATACAGTACGTGAAGAATATAGATCTTTTATAGCAGATGATGAATTTGTGAAAACCTCATAATTCAAAACATTTTTATACAAGCAAAAGGGAAAATAAATAAGAGGACTGGTTGACAATGTCACACCAGGAAATGAGGAGTTGTTGTTAAAAAACCTAAGAGATGATGTGGAGAAAGAGATGACAAGCATGACCCCTGAGAAAGGGAGAGAAATGTTGGAAAAGGCTAGTGTCATGATTTTCCCAGGTCTAGATCTCAATTATGTGTTGGTTTTTGATAGTTTCCTAAAAGACAATAATGCTACACACAAGCTCAACATAAAAAAGGTGGAAGAAGTGTATACTGGATCAAAATACAATCCTGATGAAGAGAATTTGATGATTTTGGCTTTATATGCCCCTCACAAGAAGTGAGTTGTCATTGATACTGAGAAGGCATTTGGACATGTCATGACTTTGAAGGCTGGAGAGGCTGATCCACTTGTTACTGCATAAATTGGGATCAATATAGAAAAATTAAATAAAGCCCAAATACAAGCATTGATCAAAGAGAGAGAAATGTACAAAACCAATAGTTAGAGAATATTGAGAGAAAATGAACGAATAAAGGAATTGGTAGGTACTACAATGGGGCCAACATAGATGCTCACCCAAGGTGAAAGTTCATAGGTGAAGGACCATTGGGAAGGATCAAGTGAATACTCTCAAGGGAAAATGGACACACTTACTACAATAATCAAAAGCAGGCAGGTCATTTTGACCACCTGGTTAACTAAACTTTGGGGAAAACATTCACAATATGTTGATGCAATAAAAGAACATAGAAGAGTAGATGGTAGAATCCAAGAGAAACTTTAGGAAATAAAACAAAAGGATACTCCTAATGATGTAGGGATTGAAAATGCTAATTGTATCATGGATAAGCACAAACGATTCTTTGAGGAGTTACAGGAGGATGCACAAGAATTGATGGAAGTTATTGAGTAAAGTTTGACTAGGTTTTGTGATGATGAAGGAGAATTAAAAGAAATGGATGCACAAAAGAGAGAATGTGAATCAATACTCCGAGAGATCTTAAAGATATCCAATACAAAAGATGCAACAATGGATGAAGCATCTGAGCAGAACGAACGAATGGTGATGATGGAAATCATGATCCACGATGCCTTAGCAGATGCGGATACACAAGAGTGATGAGACTACACAGAGCACATGTCTAGAGTTCACTTGTGGCTTAACAGAGCTTATTTAATGCTAATCTTGTTAGTGTTTTATGCTTAGAACATTTTTGAAAGGACACGTCCTTCCACCCGCTAATGTATAAATGTTCGTTGTTTACATAGCAATGAGGGGATTAGTAGAAGATTTTGGTAGGAGGATTTTAAATAGGTAGTAGAAGATAATATTTTTAGAATGTTCGCATTCAAGAAGACTATGTTGCATGTATAAAATTTGAGGAAGATAATGAAAGACCTTTGATGTTTTAGTTTCATTTTGGTATCAGTTGTTTGTTAAAATTTTGCAATTATTTGATTGTCTCCAGCTTGGTGTTTCTTGATTATTTAAATTGAAGTATCAAGTATAAGTTCAATTTATCAGTACACATTTGTTGTATCTGTGTGATTTGATTAATTGGATTCTTTAAAGAAGAATTAAATTTCTTTCGGTCAATTACAGTAATCTTGGAGTGTTATTTGGATCAATAAGAAGAATCAAATAATTGGGGTTTATTTTCTGCCTCAAGTAGGGTCTATCAATCACATTCTTGCATGTTTATACTAGTTATAAACTCACATTTGTATGCCAAACAATTAAGGAACTTGCTAGATATAAACCACTCATCTAAGACTTGCATTTGACTCTATTTTACCCAACAAGGCACTGGTCTTCCATATTTTATTCATTTCATTTAAACATCTATTAGTTGAATATATAGGGATTCACCTTGATATTGCATACACAATTTATACCAAATTTAGATATTGCATATACAATTTATAGAAAATTTAGATCATATCTCTCCACTATCAAATTGCCATTTGTGGATAGCTTAGTCTAGTAGGAAGCATAGTTCAAAATCTGTAGCATTCATATAGGTACACCTGCCTAGGTTTAGCAGAGCCTTAAGAGTAGAAGGTTCAACTATACTGGTTGGCCTTGTTAGTTGGCCAATAAACGTTGTGAGAGCTTGGCAACCTGTCATGGTTCAAACCTGCATTTTTGAGACCTAATAGTAAGTACAAAGGAAAGTTACCTATTAAATTCTTTTCTTGCAGTAAGATAGGTTATTTTTCTTCTAGATGTCCTGAAAGAGTTTCAAAATATAAGCCTGAGAATACTAGATTTCAAAGAAAGTGCTATTATGCCAAAGAAGGTGTAACTGATGAAGAATCTGATAAAGAAACTAGAAATCAAGATGAATGGGTATTTATTTCTATCAAAGAAAATGGCCAGGTGTCCACTGAATCTACTAGTAATGTAAATGTTGAAAGAGATCTTGTAGCCAAAATTGAAGAGAAAGATGAGTGGGTAATTGACAATGGATGCTCACATCATATGATTGGTGACAAAATAAAATTTGTAAGCTTGGAAAACTATGATGGTGGTGTAGTGAGGTTCGGTGACAACACTTCTAGTGTGATTCATGGCAGAGGCTCTATTTATTTTGGTGGTAAGCACAATAATGATGATGTTCTTTATGTTGAGTGTTGGAAAAATGGTAGACAAATGCTACAATCTACAATTCAAGAATGGTAAGCGCAAAATAATAGGAAGTTCAGGAAATATAATTTCTTTAGGAACAAAGACAAAAGGTAATATCTTTCATTTAAGTACTACTAGTCAAAGTTGTTTGATTGCTCAAATTGATGTAAGTTGGTTATGGCATAGGAGGTTATGTCATGTGAACTTTGATAACATTGTCAAGATAAGTTCTACTCAAGCAATCAAAGATTTACCTAAGTTAGTGAAGCTTGCTAACACTATGTGCAAGGAATGTCAAATGGGAAAGCAAAAACAAAAATCCTTCCAGAGCAAACAATACAGCTCTAATGGAGTACTAGATTTGATACATACTAATCTATGTGGTCCTTCCAGAATCACAAGCCTACAAGGTGAAAGGTACTTTATGTTACTCATTGATGATATTCTAGAATGATATGGGTCACTTTCTTGAGAGAGAAACATGAAGCATTAGAAAAGTTCAAAAGTTTTAAAGCTATGGCAGATAATGAGACAGGTCAAAAGATCAAATGTCTAAGGTCAGACAAAGGTGGTGAATTTACTTCATGGGAATTCAATTATTTTTGTGAGGAGAATGAAATTCAAAGACAACTATTTTCTCCCTGGACCCCTCAATAGAATGGAGTTGTTGAAAGGAAGAACATAACCATTCTAGACACTACTAGAATCATGATGCTAGAAGCAAATGTTCCTCATATCTACTGGAGAGAAGCTGTAAGTACTGATGTGTATACTATTAACAGGGTGAATGTCAACAATAATTATGGTAAGACACCTTTTGAGCTATGGTTTGGTTATAAGCCTACTATCAAATACTTCAAAAAAATGGAAGAAAATGCGACATCAAGAGAAATGATGATATAGGTAATTTTGATTCTAGAAGTTATGAAGGAATCTTCCTAGGATACTCTACTAAAAGAAAAGCTTACCAGTGCTTTAATAAAAGGTTGAAGAAAGTGGTTGAAAGTGAAAATGTTAAGGTTGATGAAGATATTGGTAAATCATCCAGAGTTAGTTATTATGATTCAGATGATCAACATGATGATGTTGAAAATGATGCTCATACACAAAATCAACTTTAGATTGTTCCGGTGAATCAAGGAAATCAAGAAGCAGAAGCAAGAAAAAGTGCAGAAGAAAGATCACAAGAACAAGAGGTAAGAGAAAACTTCAAAAATCCTAAGTATGTGAGAAGAAATCATTTTGATAGTCAGATCATAGGAGACAAAACCAAAGGTGTGCAAACTAGAGGAATATTGTCTAATTTCTAAATCTAAACCTAGAAATATAAGTGAAGCATGCAAGGATGAAAATTGGATGGAAGCCATGAAAGAAGAACTGTTGCAGATACAAAATAATAATACATGGGATCTTGTTCCTAGACCTCAGAACAAAAATGTGATTGGAACCAAGTGGGTGTTCCAGAATAAGCTGAATGATCAAGGTGGTGTGGTTAGAAACAAAGAAAGATTGGTTTGCAAAGGTTAATCACAAATGGAAGGTATTGATTTTGAAGAAACATTTGCAACCCTGTTGCTAGAATTGAGGTTGTTAGACTACTTCTTTCTTATGCTACTTTCAAGAACTACAAATTTTATCAAATGGATGTGAAGTCAACATTTCTAAATGGTGAACTAGAAGAATTTTATGTTGAACAGCTGGATGGATTTCAGTTGACTGATGAAAAGGACATGGTATGTCGATTGAAGAAAGCTCTTTATGGACTAAAGAAAGCCCCTAGAACTTGGTATGTTAGATTGGAAAAATAATTGTTGAAACTTGGATTCAATAAAGGTATTGCTAACAACAATTTGTATTTAAAATTGGATCAGAGCGAAGAATTGATCATTGAAGTCTTTATTGATGATATTATCTTTGAAGGTGATGATGATTTGTATATGAAGTTTTCTGTTGAAATGAAAAGTTAATTTCAAATGTCAATGATAGGAGAGATAAAATTATTTTTGGGATTGCAAATTACTCATTTAGATGATAGAATATTTGTATCTCAATATAAGTATGTGAAATAATTACTTAAAAAATTTGGCATGGAAGATTCAAAACTAGTTGGTACACCTATGGTGACCGGATGCAAAATTACATAGAAAGATGATACTCCCAAAGAAAATCAGACAAGATACAGGTTAATGATTGGTGGACTACTCTACTTGACTCATACTAGGCCAGACATAATGAATGTTGTGTGAATGGTTGATAGATTTGAAGTTGATCCTAAAGAGTCCCATGTGACTATTGTGAAAATGATATTCAAATATCAAAGGGACAAGTGATCTTTGTCTTTGGTATCCTAATAATGATGATCTTACTCTAAGTGCTTTTACTGATGTTGATTAGGCAGGAGATGTAGATGATAGGAAGAGTACAAGTGGTGGTGCATTCTTCTTAGGTAAGAAGTTCGTATCTTGGTTAAGCAAAAATAAAAACTCAATTTCATTATCTACTGTAGAGGCAGAGTACATTGTTGTTGCAAATAGTTACACCCAAGTATTATGGATGAAGAAAATGTTTAGAGATGTCAGAATTGAGTATGAAGAATGCATTGCTATATTCTATGAAAATTCAAGTGCCGTTAAAATTTCTAAGAATCCAGTATTGCATTCAAAGACAAAGCATATATCCATCAAGTATCACTTCTTGAGAGACAAAGTAAGTGACAAAGAAGTCAGACTAGAGTACATACCTACCAAAGAGAAAATTGTAGATATCTTTACAAAGCCATTGCCTAAGGATACTATTGAGTACCTAAGAGGAAATTTAGGGGTAATTTCCCCTCCTAATCAGAACTAAGATGTAGGTATTTTCATCATTTTGTTAATTCACTACTATATAATATTCTGGATTTATGTTGTGGTGACTGATACTTAGGGGGAGTAGTCAGATATTTTTAAAATTGAAATCAGAGCATATGTACCTTTGCCACTAATCTCAAAGGCGGGGAGAAGCAATGTGAAAAAAAATGGGAAAGAAGAGCAATGAAGGAAACAAGGAAAAAAGTGCACAATCTCAAGGGGAGATTGTTGAAGAAGAGTTAGTTGGGTTGATGGTACTATTTTTCACATCACTTGTTTCCATCAATGCCAAATAGGGAGATTGTTGGATGTTGTGGTTGTGTTGCTGATATATTGTTTTCATTGATGTCAACACTATTAGCATTTTAATCTGCTTAAGGTTGTATATGTCGAGGAGATTGAAAAAATTGTAAAAAATATAGTACAGGCAGCCAGTGGAGTTGAGAAGGTCAAAATGTTGGAAAGCTCTATGTGTTGAAGATCTAAAGTTGCACTTCAAAGGGTTTGTTGTTGAACCTTTCTAGTATGATTTCTGAAATTTTTAGAGGTGCGCATGAATTATTTTAGAAGTTATGAAGATCTATGTGCCTACAATTATTCAGTTTTTGTAGATGGTGTTCTTGGTCAAAGCGGATGAAATTATGGTAATCTCATGTGTTGTGCATGTACCTATGATGTTCGTGGATGATTCTAGATAGTACTCTATCCTTTCTATACGTTCGTAGTGATTGGAGTGTTCATGATTGAAGATTTTTCCGATATGTGCCCAAGTGTTCATGTTCTTGGCCGACATTGTGGTGCTAGTGTGTTGCGGATCCATGAGGATTAATATTTTATTGTTTGGCGTGAGTGGATATGTTTGTTTGGTTCCTCACTATGTTGTGACTAACTTGTGTTGGTACACATTAAAATTTATTCATGTATCAAGGTCAATAATTGTAATTTATTCTTTATTTGTGGCCGACTGAATAGTGGATGAAAATCCGTGTAGCAGATATATATACAAGATTTTTTTTCTCATTTATGAGAAGTGCTCAAGTGTACAAGTGATGTACAAGAATGAATAAAGGTCAGATCATTCAGAGTAGAGTGTGGAAGAGTTTGACGAATTTTTATGTTCCTAACTAGAACTATAATCAAGCTTGTGCAGAAGCTATTTTCTCAGTTCAAATTCATCAAATGGATTTAAACTGATTATTGTATGTAAGGCAGTGAGCCTTCCCTTTGAGAAGTGTGCTCTAGGTAGTATGCCTAAATGGAAGTGAATTCTCTTTTTATTCTTCATTATACTTCTAATAGGGTATAATCTTGTGGACTAACATCCACCGTGGTTTTTCCCCTAATAGGGTTTCCACATATAAAATCTTGGTGTTCATGTGTCTCTAATGTGTTGTTCTTATGCTTGCACTATTAATTATTAGATTTGTGATATAATGATTGGTTAATGTTGTATAAGTTTGATTTTGGTAACAATTGATTCAACCCTCCCTCTCAGTTGTCTATCCTTGTTTTTCCAATAGTTGTAAAATCTAGTGAACCCTAATCATTACTAGGACATATGTTTGAAGATTTCCTAGGAGTACTTTGCATGATGACATTTATATTAAGCAAATATTTATTTATTTCCTTTGTTTCTTTCAAGAGACAATAACCAATACCACTAGTCATTTCAATCAGTTCACGATGCACCAAGGTTAAATTTAGCTTAGAAGAATCTTTTGTAATAGTGTTAGTATTCATTGAAGGCTTTTTTAATGCTTTTATTTCTTTTGAGTCACAATAACCAAGACCACTAGTGGTTTCTTGTGTGTTAGGATCTATAGGGTCATAGATACCTTGTTATCTAGCACCACATCATTTTCCATTATAACCAAGTTGTTTCGTAAGTTCATAACCTCTTTTATAAAAAAAATCCATTTCTTTTGGATTTGGTGGTTTTTCATAATCAACTGCATCAAAGTTTTTTGTGTAATTTTTCTCTTCTTCTAAAGTGGTTTAAGTGGATTCTTTCAAAGGTTCTTCCAAATTTTATTTTGACACTACTATTGGTTCTTTTCCATTTCCAGACTCTTTTGTTATAATATTGTATTTCCCCATGAATGTAGTTGTGAAATATAAGGAACCCCAATCATCATCTAATGTGACTTCTTTAATATTCTTTTATTTTTTTCTTTTTCCTACATGGGTTCTACTTGTGTAGTTGGTGTCAATGTTTTCAAATGATTTTCCTTGTCTTTATCAATGTTGAAACTTTCTGGTTCAGGGTCGGTCTTGATTGTATAAACCCTATTGTTATAGACATATTTCATTATACAATGAAGAGTAGAAGGCACTGCATGCATTTCATGAATCCATGGTATACCAAAGAGAATATTATATTAAATATTATTGGTCATGACATGAATAGGAGTTTTCAATGTGGCCTTTCCAACTATAATAGGTAATGTGATCACTCCAAGCAATTGTTTTCCTACATTATCAAATCCTCAAATTGATAAAGAATATGGTTATATTTGGATTTTATCTACTCCAATATTATCCAAAAAAAATATGCTTTACACATATTAAGGGATGAGCCATTGTCAAGAAGGGTTCTCTTTATCCAAGTCTTATTAAAGATAGCTACTATCATGAAAGATTCATTTTTTGTGCAATTACAAAGAAGGTAGCTCCTTTTGGTGCAAAAGAATGTCTAAATTCATTCCTTGAATTAGGGATACTATATCCTTCGGGTTAGCACTTGTGGGAACCATAACTTGTTGCAATACATTTTGAAGAATACTATGGCAATTAGGTGAGGCTTGAATAAGATCCCATAAGGATATCTTAGCATGAGTGTATCTAAGTTGTTCCACAAGATCATACTCCTTTCCACTACACTGCAAGATATTAGGTGTAGGTGGGAGATATGGTTGAGGTAATGGTAATGAAATAGGAATGGTTTTTGGTTTCCTATTGTTACTTGTATTATATGTGTGAGAAATAGTATTGTAAATCCTTTTCTACGAAACATCATTACTAGAGATTTTCCTAGTAAAATTCAAGATAGTTCTTGCCTAGGTAATGGGGCCTTTCTAGGTGTTTCAAGGATGAGCATGGGCTTGTTTTGAACTTGGTGTTGGTGTGAGGGTGGTTAAATGGTAAGAATTTTCTTAGAAGATGGCTTAGCTGGTATAAAAATTAAAGGACTTGTAGGAGGTCTAAGAATTAGAGGACTCAAGGGAGATCTAATGTTCATAACCTCAACAAAATTATCCTTATTTTCATGATATTTTAGTGAAGGGGATTCTAATGTCACTTCATCATCTTCATATAAGGAAGCCACATTAATATTGTGTAAAAAACATATTTCAATTTTGTCATTTGATTGCACCATGATATCTTCCCTAATAGGAGAGTTTTTAGGAGAGAAACAAACTAGATGTTCATGACATTCAATGGTTGGTTCTTCTAAAATAAATTCATCCCAATTAGGGGAGTTATCAATGGTTGTATTGTATTGCTTATCGATGATGGTATCCTCTTGTATCAAATCATTCTCTTCAAAATAGGAGAAATAGGAAAAGTGGTATTAGGGGATGTGTCAATTGTCACATCCTTGTATCCAACAATATCTTCCCAAGTGGTAGAAGTAGGGGAAGAGAAAAAAATAGGGTTCTCGTCACTCTCAAATATGGGTTCCTCTAATACCAAAATATCTACACAAATAGGAGAGATATTGGAAGAATAACAAACTTGATTGTCATGATTGTCCAAGATTTTATTCTCTTTCACTAAGTTAGTTTCACACACGAGAGATGGATCAATGGAGAATAAGAAAAGAAGAGAAATGACTTCATATTCATATAAAATCTGAAAATAGAACATGAAGTATGATAACAAAAGACTTTTGTAATGAAAACATGATATAATTGCTCTACAAATTTAAAATGTCATATTTTTTTAATTTTTCAAGGCCTAAACTAGATGGATGATTATACCTAATGTATAAAACATAAATTCCTAAAACTTGCAAGACTAGAATAGTGGTTAAATAGAAGATCTTAGAAGTGTAGAGAACCACAAAAACACTCAAAAAAGATGGTTTTGAGAGGCATTGAAGGACTCATTTTCACATTGGAAAATCGGTCTCTATGTAGGGTTTTAAAAAATGAAAAATGCAAGTTTTGAGTGACTATATGTTTTCTTTGTTTTAGGTTGCAAACTGGTACTAACATTTTCTAAAATCTAGAAAATTAGAGTTGAATGAAAATGTAAAATGATGCTAAATGACAACCAAAGTGACCAATTTTTAAATGCAATTTTGATCCAATTTTCTGATTTAAGTGACTTAAAGTATGCTATTATGTAAATACTATGCAAAATCAATCTAACATTATGCAATTTTCATTGAATTTTCAGATTTAAAATGAATGCAAAATGCAAGTTTACACCTAAATGCAATGCAACTCTATGCCTAATTTAGAAACACTAAATGCAATAAATTAATTCAAATCCTAGATCTAGGGTTTGAATTCACTCCAAATCATAAATTAGAATGTTCAAAATGTCAAGTTCTTCATAATGAAACATAGAAAACTAGTGTAGGGGTTCAAAACACATAGGGTTTTATACTAAATTTGGAATGTTTCACCAAACTTACTATAAATAAAAAGGGGAAATGGGTTGTGATGAACCTACCTAGATTTTCTATTTCATTCATGAAATGATATCCTCCAAAACAGTATTAACTTTCAACCATTAGGTGAGTTAACTCTATGGAAGATCTAGCAATTTCCTTTGTGTGTGTGGACGAGGGATAAAGTTCAAACATCACTTTTAGGAGATAAAAATAAAGTAGAAAATAACCTCAAATCTATAACCTAAAACCTAATTCATGTAGATTAAGTATAACTCTAATAGAAACAAAAAAATTTGTACAAATAGGATGAGTGTAAAACACTTAAAACTTACCTAAAAAATGGTTGCAGAGTGTCTTGTTTCGTTGAAAAGTGTCTAGGACCCCTTGTCAAAAAATAGCGAATGGGTCCTGAGACAACTTTTCGAACTAAATTTTCAGGAGCCTCTAAAGACATATTTGAGATGCAATTTCCCACTAGTTTCATGTGAAAATGACAAAAAATGAGCTCCAGATCTGATTTTTTGTGATCTTGATAACTTTTCTTGCAACTTTGAAAACTTCTACAATTTTGTACTTTAGAGATCTTCAATCTTCAATTTTCCTTCAACCTAAAATCTGCAATGCAAACACAAGAGGGAAAAATTGTTTGTTTTTGGTGAATGGGGGTTTTTCTTGGTCAAACCGTGTTTTGGTAATTAAACCTTGAAATGAAATGATGAAAGCATGAAAGGAATTATGAATATATAATATAATGTTGCAATTCAAGAAACTCTTAAATAAACCTTGAAAAGACTGAAATCTTACATTAGATGGCTTCAATGGATGTGGTTCTTGATGCTTGAATCTTTCTTTAAATATTTCACTTGGATGCTTGGATTAGATCTTGAAACCTACATGACAATGTTAGCTCCAAAAATATGCATGATTGGAAAATACTTTGACATCATGCTTGAGATCTAGATTGTTGCATTAAATCCTTGATAATTCCACTCTTCAATGCTCTTGAGAATAATCATGGCTCTTGTAATTGATCTCTTGTAAATATAATGCTCATTTCATAAAATAACCTTGTATTTATAGACATTTATCCTTAATTTCATGAAAATTAATCATTACAAGCTGACATTTAAAATTTGAATTTTGGATGATAAAAATATTGCCAAAACATGTTTTTAAAATGGGTTCCAAGGCCTAGCGAGGACCCATTCACCCATGGGTTAATGGATCCTAGGTCCCTATTCTTAGAATACACATTGCTTAATGTAAGGTGTTATATATTGGTATTAATTATTGTTGGGTTTCCCCTTCAAAAAAAATAATTTATTAGGCTTGTAGATATAAAATAGGTCTTATTAAGACATAATTAAATCAAATTTAATCAAGAGGGCCCAAAAAAGTGTGAAAATGTAAAGTGAAATGGGGGAAATAGGGTCCCACCTTTTAGGAGATGGAACTAAGGGATAAGGACCTCTTATTTCACCTATTTCATTCAAGGAAACCTTAGATATCTCAATCCAAGGATGAAGTGAGGTAAAGAGATCTTGCAATAAGGTATCCTAGGGTGTGGTTAAAGACTAAAAGGGGGTTCACCACCAACCTAGGGCTTGGAAATACAAGTAACATGCAAAACCTAATGATGAAACTTAATAATATGCAAAACCTAAGTAAATGACCTAAAAATGAATGCAAATCAGAACAATAAATTGGAAAAGTACAAAGGTGCACCTAGAAACCTATAGAATCTTGGGAAAAGGTCTAAAATGATGAATTTAATGCACACTAGGACTCATACACTAGGCTAGGTGATTTAGCCCCTTATTAGGGTTTTTGGGTGAGAATAAAATTTTGGTACCGATTAGTCTAGAACTCCTAAGAGTTGGAAAAAGGCCTATACTGGGACTCATACACCAAAAGTGGTGTATCAGTCCTTCTCATCTTTTTCAGAATGTCAAGATCTTAATCTTCTCTCCTATCTCTTCTCTTCCTTCACAACCTAATTTTTGTATCTGAATTACTAGATTAGGCTCGATATGTGTCTTTTAGTGGTCTTGTAAACAAGGTGACAACTTTAGAAACTTTGTAAGCTTGACAACTTCTTCCAATATTCCTCTTCAATGTATCTTCAACCTAGATTTTCATATCACACACTAAAGAGAATCAAAAATGTTGTTTTGTTGGTAGAAATTGGCTTGCCTTGGTCAAACCCCTTTTTTATAATCAAACCTTGAAATGAAATGAAATAGAAAGGAGGAATGATGAATGAACAAATATGCAATGTTGCAACTCACCAAACCCTTAAACAAGTTGCTCCAAACATGTATGAAATGGCTAGCATGAATGTGGATCATGAATCTTTCTTGAATGGTATGGATCTTGATTTGAATGGTTGCTTGAATCATGAAACCCTACATAGAAAATGTTAGCTCAAAAACAAAAATGATGCATGATGACTTTGAAATGATTCTTGATACTTGAATAATGCTCTAAAACACTTGATAATCAGCTCTTGAGGGCTCTTGAATGCTCTTGTAAACACTTGTATGCTCTTGTGAACTCAATTTTTCTATAAGGAATGCTCTAATGAAAGTATTTGGTCACTTGATTGATTGCTAGGTGAAAATGAGTGAAATAACCTTGTATTTATACTCGTTTATGCCAAATTTTCCAAAATTACAAACTACAAGCTGACATCAGATCTAGGAAGATAAAATCTTGCCAAGAATTTGAATTTAATTTAGGTCTAATCTAAGCGAGACTCATACACCAATTGTGGCATATGAGTCTCATTAGGCTAAGCTTGGGACACATTTATCAAGAAAGTCTTAGTTTATTGTGAAATCTAGATTGGGGCCCTGAAACCTAGGTGGGACTCATATGCCCAAGGTGGTGTATGAGTCCCAAATCACTAAATCTAGTCCATACAATCCAAAAGCACATGAATTATAATTGGATATTGATGAATGTTGGGATTAACCTTGGATTAGTGTGAAAGTGTAAAGGTACCTTTTATAACACCCTAAATAAGGCACAACTAGGTCCATTTAATTTACAAGGGCCCAAGACTTAATGTGAATGTGTTAAACACATTACAACACTAAATAAAGGCAACATTATGCTTAATTTAATAGGGAGGGCCCAAACAAGTGTGAAAATGTAGAGGGGTACATTTTATGTCACTACATTTAACCTCCACTTTAGTGAGAGGATGAACTTGCTTCAAACTCATACTAAAGTAGAAAACTCACATCAAGAGGGGTTCAAGTGTATTGACATAGATGGTATAGGATGACAAAGATCAAAGGAGATGGACAAGCCCTCAAGATCAGAGATCACATAGAAAAAAACATAGGTGCAAGAGGACACACATGAAAATGATGTAAGGAGAAAAATAAATTCACAAGCATACACTACCAAATAAATAAATACCATAAATAAGAGTAAGAATAAAATCAAAGGGGTGGATCAATATTCAACCATTTTTTGTGCACGTTGTGGATCAGATCTAGGTTTTTTTTCAAAGAACGTTTACAAGTGGAATGCCATGTCCACTATGCAAACCAAATGCATGCTCACAAGGGCTAGTGGAATCTAGTATCCACTAAGTGATCCCCTAATGAGACACATACACACACAACCAATATGTGCTCACACAGACAAGCAAGTGGCTATAGGAAATCCATGCCTAAGTTTGACTCACATACACTACCCATACAAAAGTTATACCTTGTGATAGCCTTGATAAGGTGCCAAAAAATAGTGAGCTTCAAGCTTCATGAGGCAATCAAAGCTTTGTATGCTTGAATCCCATGAACAAACAAGATGGCACCACAAGCAAGAAAAGTGTATTATGCAAGGTGGCCATATAACCGAAATTGTAAGTGCAAAATAGTGTAAGGTACGTTCATAGGAGTTTTTCTTAGTTCATGTAAGGTATTACCTTAGGGAACATCATGCCTAGTGTCTCCAAGAAAGTACCAATCGAAGAATAGAAGGTTCATAGCTTAGGGGATGCAGTGTGTCACATAAATCCACTAAGAGGAATATAATATTCTAAGAGAGATCACACTCTTAAAGGAAATCACACCCAATGTCACCACAAAGTGAAAGACACATCGCATGAAGCAAGAAGACTACACAATGAAACATGAGTTGAAAAATAATAATTCCAATGAAAAGGGATTTGCTCTAAAATAACACAAGGGATCCATGGATTCGAGGTCATTATGTCTTTGCTACAATGTTATTATAGAGCTCATATCTATGATTATTCCCCAAATACTCATGGAACAGGAGGCATGAAACAAAGAGAGTGAAAACAAATAAAAAACATTTTGGGTAAACATGGAAGAGACATGAATGTCTTGACGCCTTGCATCATCCTCAAAAGGAAAAACATAAGACAAATAAAAAAGATAAAATATTTACAACATACAGAAGAATGTAGATACAAACAGTGGAATGTCGCAAAGAGAGAGGTACATCAAACAAAATAGTATGGGGGATCACATTATGCACATGCAATCACACACATAACATGAAAAATAAAAAAAGGCAAGACTAGTAAGGCACATGTGAGTCAACCTATTAGTAGGTCGTGTGCATCCCAATCTTGGTCAGTATAAATGAAGGGAAGTCAACTAACCAAAGGGACAATGAAAAATGCATTACTAGGACAAGGCTATCTAATTCTTGCCCCCACTAAGCGCAAGACAAGAATGAGCCAAGGTATGTGATGAAAAGGAGCTCCTTGCATCTTGAAATGATTTGCAATGAATGTAAAGCATGTAATAGTGAGAATGTTAAGATTTTTAAACCATTACATGGCAAGGAGTGGGAGGACATGTTTTAAGGAATAATTTCTATGATATCAAACTTTTTAAAGATTTGTTGAAAATCATGACATTCATATGTACTATGCCCAAGAGTTCTATGGTACCAACAATGTGGAACATTTTCATCTTTTGGATATAGTTTTATCTTTTCTCGCATGGGTGGTAATGTTAGAAGTCCTTGGTTTAGAAGTATTTGTAAAGTTCTTTCAGTTATAGATGGTGGACAAGGGAACTTTAGTTTATAGGGTCTTCGTTGCTTGCTAGATTCACCAATTTCTTGAGTTGATTGTTGAGGAGGGGGACCTAAGACGATCCTATCATCCTATCATCATTGTGAGATATTGGTTTTTCTTTAGGAAGGATAAAAATTATATCGAGATGAGGATCTTAATATCCCAACCCTTTGGTGTCCTTAGCTAGTATTTGTTCTAAAAGTTGATGAATTTCATGTTTACTTTTTGTATCACATCATTGTTTTCTTAAGATTGTAAATCATTTTCCATATGTATCTTCTATATTGATAGGAGTGTTGGTCACTTTTTTAACATATAAGGGTTGATTGTTTTCTTGACTAGAGAAACTAGGTTCACTTCTTTTTTTCATTTCAGGATGTAAAAGATCAAACATCTCAAGTGGTGGGATGGTAGGAGGTGTTGGTTGCTTAATATAGGGATAAAAGGATACATTGTTCTCAAGGTTGTTAAGGCAATAATTTATGAATTTTCTCATGTTGCAATCATCTTCTCCAATGATGTAAGCATCACAAGGAGGAAATGTATTAGGATTTCAGTAAGCATGAGTGAGTTTAATTTCATTAGGGTCATTTCCAAATGCACAGTTTGACACATCCACTAATTATTTCAAGGACATCCAAAGCTTACCAAAGCACATATCCATGATGAAACGCAATGTAATGACCTAGAATTAAATGTGTAAATGCTACTTTGAAATTATGTAATTGAAAAAATGAGCCAAATCAAGCTATATGTAATGAAATGAATGAAACATAAACTCTATAAACTAGAATATAAATCTAACAACATCAAAAAAAAGCACATGAATAGGGTTTTTAGTGTTATACAATCTAGTTTAAGATCTGAAATAGGACTAAATCGTCCAAAGGGGCATATGAATCCCAATTAGGGATTTTTAGGGGTTTGAATGCTAAATAACAATCACCACAGAATACCCAAAAACTGGGAAAAACAACCTACACTGGGACTAAGTTGCCTAGAGGGGCATATGAATCCCAGATTAGGGTTTTTGCATTGTCTTTAGCAAATTTTGTGTGAATGTTATGTTTTCTATTTTGGATGATGTCTAGACTAAGTGCAAATGTAGATTTCATATGAAATTCAATGATACAAGATGCAAAAATGCAACTTGTATGCACTTTCACTAATTGAATATTTAGAAACCCTAGATGTGAATTAACTAATGCAAAACCCTAATGCAAAGTTATTACAAGATAGTTCTAGGACTATGATGCAATCAAAATTAGAAATGAGGTGTTCACATTGGGTTCACCAAAATAAAATGAGGGGAAATAGGATCCCACATTTTAGGAGATGGAAGTATGGGATAAGGACCTCCTATTTCACCTATTTCATTCAAGGAAACCTTAGAGATCTCAATCCAAGGATGAAGTGAGGGAAAGAGATCTTGCAATAAGATATCCTAAGGTGTTATTAAAGACTAAAAGGGGGTTCACTGCCAACCTAGGGCTTGGAAAGAAAATTAACATGCAAAACCTAAGTAAATGAACTAGAAATGAATGCAAATCAAAACTATAAACTAGAAAAGTCTAGAGATGCACTTCGAAACTTGTAGAAGCTCAAAACAAGGTCTGAAATGCTAAAAATGCTAAATTTAATGCACACTCGGACTCATACGCCATGCTAGGCAATTTAGTCCCATATTAGGGTTTTTGGGCAAGAAAAAAAATCTGGTAGTGAGCAGTCTCAAACTCCCTAGATATGGAAAAAGGCCTATACTGGGACTCATATTCCAAAAGTGGTATATCGATCATGATCAGCTTTTTCAAAAGGTCAAGAAATGAATATGCTCTCCTATCTCTACTCTTCCTTCTCAACCTGATTTTTGGATCTGAACTACTAAATTTTGCTTTGTAGGTGTCTTTTAGTGGTATTATAAACAAGGTGACAACTTTGGTAACTTTGTAAGCTTGAAAACTTCTTCCAATATTACTCTTCAATGTATCTTCAACCTAGATCTGAAAATCACACACAAAAGAGAGGGGAACATATTGTTTTGTTAGCAGAAAGGGATTTGCCTTAAGTCAAACCCCATTTTGGTAATCAAACCTTGAAATGAAATGAAATAGAAAGGAGGAATGATGAATGAGAAAATATGAAATTTTGCAACTCACAAAAGCCTTGAACAAGATGTTGTGAACATGTATGAAATGGCTAGCATGAATGTGGATCTTGACTCTTGCTTGAATGGTATGGATATTGAATTAAATTCTTTCTTGAATCTTGAAACCTTAAATCATAAATGTTAGCTAAAAAACAAACATGATGTAGGATGACTTTGACATGATACTTGATACTTGAATAATGCTCTAAAACACTTGATAATCAACTCTTGAATGCTCTTGAATGCTCTTGTAAACACTTTTAATCTCTTGTGAACTTGAATTTTCTATAACAAATGCTCTCATGAAATTATTAGGTCACTTGATTGCTTGGTAGGTAAAAAATGAGTGAAATAACCTTGTATTTATACTTGTTTATGCTAAATTTCTCAAAATTACAACACTACAAGTTGACATCAGATCTAGGAAGATAAAATCCCACTAAGAATTTGAATTTAATTTAGGTCTAATCTAAGTGGGAATCATATGCCGATTGCGGCATATGAGTCCCATTAGGCTAAGCTTGGGACACATTTTTCAAGAAAGGCTTAGTTTAGTGTGAAATCCAAATTGAGGCCTCGAAACCTAGGTGAGACCCATATGCTTAAGGTAAAATATGAGTCCCAAATCACTAATTTTAGGCCATACAGTCCAAAAACTAATGAATTATGATTGGATATTGGTGAATGTCAGGATTAATCTCGGAAAGATACATTAATTAGGGCTTATGGATGCAAAATAAGGCCAAATAAGGCACAAAGAAGCCCAATTTATTAATGAAACCCTAGATTAGTGTGAGAGTGTAAAGGTACACTTTATAACACCCTAAATAAGGTGCAACTAGGTCCTTTTAGTTTACAAGGGCCCAAGACTTAATGTGAATGTGTTAAACACATTACAACACTAAATCAAGGCAACATTATGCTTAATTTAATAGGGAGGGCCCAATAAAGTGTGAAAATGTAGAGGGATACATTTTTTGTCACTACATAAAGGAGTACATTCTCCAACACTACTTTGAGGAATTATTAAGTCCATTTAAATTGAGGGGTCCAAACAAAGTGTGAAAATTGAAAGGGATACGTTTTTTACATTACAATACCATTATCGATGTGGTATTTTATGACACGATGAAGATAAACACATCTCTTGGTATCATAACTCAAAACCTAATAATATTGGTATAACTTCTTTGCATCATAATCGTAGTGATAAGGATCAGAAGGTGGTCTAATCACTAGGAGAGTTATTATACCATGTTTTAATAAGTTTTTTAGGGCATTAGTATAATATTTGGATAAATTTATAAATATTATATTCTGACCTGCATAAATTTTATCAATGGGAACAAACACCATGTTTGCCACTTCTTTTCTTTTCCTTTACTCATTAAAGATAGACACAATTGGTCAGCCATCCTGATGGGATGAAAAGGAAGAATCCTCATACTAAACAACCATTTTCTAGTACTCACATAAAGAACCATGGAAAGGGGCGAAGGAGGGATATTTCATCGGAAGAAATTTATCTCATAGTGTTCACTACAATTTTTTGGAAAGCACTCATTGCATGTCAGAGTTAGGTATGATATAGGAGATTTGAGAGAAAATGACTTGATACTAGGGTATAAAATTATTCAACTTCTCATGCGCACCTTGCTTACATCGAATGAGATTAGTAAAAGAAACCTTCAATTTGATATTAGCCTCAAATTGTTGGAAGAATTGATTCACAAGCTAATCAAAAGAATAGACTAGGTATGTGCAAGATCATCATGGAAAAAACAAGCCCTTAAGTGGCAAAAAAATTTAGAAAAATCAGAGTTAGGCAACTTGACATAAACATTTGAATAAGTTATCTATATTATTTCAAAAATATGTAAGAATATAATTTGTAGAAAATTGAATGTAGTTTCTAAACTAGTAGGTTTATTTATAAAAAAAAATCGATTTGGTGAAAATTTGAAATTTCAATCTAGTAGTACTTAAATTTCAGGGAAAAAATAACAAGTAGGTGTTTGTCTTACCACCCTAACCACAATAAAATGATAATATTTTTTTATAATATTTTAGATATAAGTAGCGGACTCATGTCTTGATGTGATGCATATTTTTTTGTAATTTTTTTCCAAGTTAATAATTAATTATAATTTTTTTATTACAAATTTTTAAAAATATAAAAACTCCTATGTTTGACCACCTTAACTTAGTCAAAACATCATGAAATTCAAAAAAAAAATTAATCTTATAGTATGCAAAGCATAGAATGTGACGCATGTTTCGGATTCAAAAAATGTGATACCGTTTGAAAGCTATAGATGTTTTTCAATCATCCTACCAATCAGAACTTTAATCGTAATTCAAATAGAAAATGAATAATAATTATTTATTAAATTCAAAGTAAAGCATAATTTATATTGGTGGAAAGCTAAGAATATCCTTTAAAAACCCTTTTCGTTTCATCAATTTTGGGTAAAAATAATCTTCAGCCACATACCCATCATATCGCCACTTTTTGGCCCATCATGATCGTGCACATACCCGACATAAATATTGGGTAAAGAGGAATATTATTCGAAGGAAGTGTCCTTGAGAGAGTGTGATAATATTTTTTCTAGTAGAGCATTATCATGAAAGAAATTAGTACACATGGCATTAAAAGATGAGATGTGCATTTGTGGGGCGCTCCTCTACCACTATAATTTTTAAACTTGGGAATCTCCATCTATTGAGGGATGAGAGTGTTCTAGATATTAAAAGATAAGGGACTACTATAACAATAGGGTTGGAACATTGACTGAGAAGAAGAACTAGCCAAATTTTATAGCTGAGATTACCTCAACCCCATGTTCTACAAGAGTGAATTGAGGATGGGATTTATGAATGAATTATGACTAGTCGAAGCACGAAGATTGGCACTAGAGGTAGAGACATCTCGAGTCACAGATGTAGAAACCTAAAATTCTTAGAGGGACTTATTTCACTCTGATCATACGAATCCTCTTAGGTGAAATGGTGGTATTAGTAGTATTGATGAAAGGACCTACGCCGAGCCTACAAACAGACACTCCAGGCATCAGGATATTGAGTTGGTGGCCAATGATCTCTGAGTGAACATCTTGCAGATTATCCAAGGTAGTAGTGTAATATGGGACATGGGTCTCCAAAATATTTTATATTCCATGAAGAAACTCTAAATCTCTTCAATCAACCATTAATAAATTCTTTAATCCACTCATGAGAGGAGCTACTTGAGGATAAGAATCTCCATTTCCTAAGAACCATGCCAGCTCTTCAAGCCTCAATTCCAAAGAGTGAATCTACTCTATAAGAAGCATGAAAGAAACATCCTTAGGTAAGGAAGAGGAAGAGTTCAAGGGAAAGGCTAGAGGGGTGTGAGTTTCAATTCCAAGATTAGGAGGGGAGAATTTGACAATTATTTATGTATTTTACTCCTCAAATTTTGAAATTGGATGTGGAGGACTGAACCTCCTATACCCCATATCTATAAGGAAGTTAAGCTAGCAGAGCAACTTCCTACACTAATCTTGAGAGGAGAATAATGCAAAAATTTTACGAATCTTTAACAGTTACAAAAACTTAAATAGAAATAAAAACATATATCATGCATACCACAACATAGTGATTTTCATGGAGAAAACCCTTTTGAGAGAACAACCCCACACCCCAAAAGTTGTCCAATATATTATTCAAAAATTACAAAGATTATAATATACTTGCAAATAAATCTTCTCACAGGAGTATCACCAACCACAGATCTAGAGGCAACTCAACTACTATTAGACTCTCTGAAAACATCATAATACATAGCCATAATACAATGCCCTCATAAAATAGGCTCCCCTTGTAGGGAAATTCAAGCTAATAAAATATCAATCGTCAGATCTATTACCAAATGATGAACGATCTAGATTTATAATAAAAATATATAAATATAATTTTCCTTTCAAGGGTGCTACCCTCGAGCCCTCGCTAGGTTGCATTACCCTTGGACCTCAATGAAGTGGATAACCTCCTCGGATCCCTCAAAGGGGGATACCCCCCCTGCACCCCCCGTCATCATCAGATGAACAATACCTTATGTATTAATAGTAGCTTATGTAATTTTAAAGTTGAGACACATATTCCTAGCAATATCAATGTTTCAATAGCTCCTTCTTACTACATCCTCAAAGGTAGTAGATTGGGTCATGAAGCTCATATAAAAGTGTCACAACATGCTATCTACTATACGTCCTAACAATAGAAAAGAAAAAAAATTGTACAAAGACAAGAGGAAAAAAGGTTCATGTTGGGGTCACCAAAATGTAGATGAGGAGATTCGCTACTCCTAAGTCTCTAGGATAGGGAAAAGTCTATAGGGAGTGAATTTTCCTCAACTACCTCAAGTAAATAAGCTCAAGTGACAAAGACGGGTAAAAAGGAGTTTTTTTATATGTTTTATGTTTAATGACTTCTTATGGAGAAAAAACTTTAAAATTTGAATGAGCAGGCCTCAAAGGTCTCAGAGACAAACATGATAGCTCTCAACCAGAGGATGAAAGTGTGACCCAAGGATGACAATACAGTACATGGGCATCTTTTATGCACCGAAAATAGAGTTAGCCACCAAAAACTCACTGGACCTACTAACTACTCAAAAATTGAAGTTTAACAGTTTAACTAAACTAAATAGAATGCAAAAAATAAATAAAAGTATAAAAGGAAGAATACAATAGCTAACAAGAAATATTACTAATGAAATGAAGTGATGAAAGAAATAGGAGAGAAAGATGAATTCATGGGTACTCCAGTTATATAAATCCTCCTGTAAATCTCGACACAAACAACCTGTACACATGGAAATAGTAAAAATATGAGTAATAACCAAGTTTACTGCACAAGAGGATGCTGATGTCCCTCGACATAGGAAATGACATCTCCTGGATTCCTTGTGTGGCTTGCACCAATTACACTAAGAAAATCTTCAACCTCTCCAAGTCATCCACCTTCAAATTCCTAAGTTTCTCTTTGGAAACGTGTCATACATTGGGCAACAGTCTAGATTACGGGAATTACAATTGGAACATTTGAGGTAGATGAGTTTCTCTCAACAAATTCGTTGGTCATGGGTTTGCAATCCATGACAACAATTTGCAACATAGAGAAGTCAAGAAAGGTAATATTGCATAGCAAGATAAATGCCCCATCTATTAGTAGCTAGAACATAAGGCTCTACACCTAATTCTCAATCTGAACACAATAAAGACTATTGCTTAAGAAAGAGAGTTAACTTGTCCAAGAGGATTTACCAAACATGGCACTTGGGAAGCACTCAAGCCATTCTCATGGATTATGAAAACAACGGGGTTGTCTCTTGGGTTTGTGGTACACTAAACCACCTCGGGGACACTCTAAGGAATAGAAATGATCCACATCTTCTCTCCACCAATATCACACATGCTTCAATAGTAGTGCAACACATTTTTATGGAGAAACAATTTTATAGGAAACATGCTTTAAATAAACATCCTACATCATTTACCATAACTACAAAAAATAATAGTACACCTCTTGAATGAACCATAGTATCTATTCATAGTTATAGACTCCACATCACCCTAAAACTTTCTCTATAGTCATTAGATATAGTAGTCAATTTGATAACCAAGTTGGCACCACCTAGGCTTGCAATATTCCAAGTTAACATGGTATATCATCAATGATATGTTAGAAAATGGTTGCACTGCCCAACTATTAGAGGATGAGAATAGAATCAAGGAAATAGCCAACTTCTTAAGGAGATGGTTCAATTTCCGCATGATTTTTGGTCTCCACAAAATTTATCTTTATAAACTCTATAAACAAAAAATTATTGCATAGTTTGGAGATGTTAAAATGTCATAGAATCAATAACTTGGAAGATATGTACGCATGCACCTTCAATGCCATGTCATAAACTTCTTCTACACATGCAGTAACTCATTTGAAGAGTTGTCTATTGAGCTAAATCCATTGAATTAAATTGAAAATAATTTAAATATATCATAGATATTAAGAAAAGATTTGAAAATTTAAAGAAAATATAATCAACTAACAACTGTAACAATATGAAATTTTAAAAAAGTATTTAACGTTGATTGTGATGATAATTTAAGATAAAAATGAAAACTATTTCAAGTAAAAGTAAAAGGAAGACTTGCAGCATATTTAAATAACAAATTGAATGATGAAAATAAAACTCAATAAATAAACATGGATGATATGTTACCATGCAACCATTGAAAATAATTTAGCTAAACAATCATTCCAACTAAGATCACGTTTGCATGGAATTGGTTGTGCCATTCGAGAATCATCAATATTAAAGACTTAGATAATTAATAATTCAGTTATTTTGACAATACACCATTTCCTGGAACAAACGTAGCATTTATCGTGAACAGGAATTAAGATTCTGAGATATAGTAGCAAATAGATTAAGATTCTGAAATATCGTAGCACATAGCCTTCTCGCGCTGTATATGATATATACAGCCTTATTCTACTATATATATATATGTGGATGGTAGCAGCAAAACAACACAAAGAAAGGCGAGAAGACCGAATGATTTAGATGAGGAGTGACAGCTTAATTTGTTAGCTCATCAGGAGGAACAGGAGGAATGGGATTGGCACAAAAACCGGTGAGAACCCCATCGGGATCGCAGAATCCATCAAAGCATACCCAGACACCCCCACAATCGTCATCTGTTTTGCAGTCGCAGGTAGAAGGACCCAATTTGCCCATTGCTTCCACCATTATTGTGCCTCCTACAATTAGTACAACCATAAACACTATCATAAATTTCTTACCCATATCAGATATGTTTCCCATTTGTAATTGCACGGTGAGGATTGATATGCACACCACGGCTTATATAAGTGCAGGTGGAATCTTGGAGATTCAGTTTGATCGTCGAGGACGCCAACATAGGACACTTGATTTGCAATTCCTCCGCCCATTATTTGTTATGTACAGAATTCAGAATCCCCAACAAAGGATATTCCACCTTGATCGATTAAATGAAGAAAATATCATATGATACATAGTATCGTTTATTAATTATATTTATTTAAAATCTATAAAAGTAATTCAGACATCTATAATTATTGAGCTTGCAAAGATGATTGAAAAGGGGCCAAGTATCTTGTAAAGAAATTCTAAGTGTAATTCGTAATATGATGTCAAAAATCTACCACCAGTTCTCCCCCTAAGGTAGAGGAGGTTGAATCCCCATCTTGTGAAGCATAAAATTAGGAACAAGTTCTTAAAAATGAAGGATGGGAGGAAAAATATATTTGAAAACTAAATTTTTTTTAAGAAAGTAGGTCATCAAGTCTAGTCTTGAGAAGAGACAAAATCTTTAAAGTCAGACAAAAAAATATGCACCACTCTATGGAACCCTCATTTCTCCTTTCTAGTAGCTTAGAGGAAGTCAAGTAAGAGCTCGAAAAGATTATCATTCGAATTGACCATAGCTTCAACACTTTGGTGCAAATCTATAATTTGTCTACCAAAGAGAGAGGCTTGGAGGTCTAAAATAATATCTACTTTTCAGCTCTATGTATCTCATAATTTCACAAAGTAGAAGGTGAGCAGTTTAAAGAAAAAGGAGTCCCATGAAATCTAACCATTTTCCCTTTACTGGTCCATTTCTATATAAAATATTTCATTCACTCAATTGTATGAAAGGGAATTATCTATATAATTGTGGCTCATTCTAATAAAAATAAATCTAATTTCCTCACAAAAGGGTATGAAGATTGTTGATCTCAAAAGATATATTATTTTCAAACATATAGATTCCTTGATATCACAAAGTGAAAGGTGATAAATTAAACATTTGATGATTAACCTTGCTAGATGGATTTGAAAATACCAAATATATCCATAATTATACCATTAATATAGAGGAAAGTTATTAGATTAAAAAATAATTTTAAGAAAAGTAAGAAAATTTCATAAATGTAATAACTTTAGTCATAGGTATGATAAAATACCTCTCGATCCAACTATAGTTTTTCTAAAACTCAATTTTTAAGAAGATATTATTTTATCTAAAATCTCTAAGCCATTTTCACTCATTCCCAAAATATAATTATTTATCCAAAATAAATTTAAATCTAATCATTTCCTTTTTCTCCTCTCAGAAAATGAAGTGAAGTATGTATTGAATTTATAAGAATGAGGCTTTGAATAAAATGCAATGAGAAACAATGAGAAAGGTGATATGCCACTAGTTTGTGATAACCTTTGAGCACTAGGGATTGAATTAATAAATGTGTTATATTACATTGATTCATACATATCGAATAATAACCTTAAATTGATTTCTATTTCTTAATGTGATATTTTAGAAATACAATACTCTTACACCTTTCTAATAAAAAAAATTCATAATAGAAATCTCTCTTTCTTCATAAGTAGTTGTGTAATTTGTCTTATTGATTTTAATAGGAGACTTACTTTCCTTATTGGGAATAAAACTATAACTTTTATTAAAGGTTTTATTCTTGTTTGTATATGTTCCTTCCTTCCTCTAATAACTATTGCCCTTCATAGATTAACTGTAATTGGTTAAAAGTAAGTTCTCCTCATCCCTTATAATATGCCCCTAAACATCATCCTCCACAACCCTATCATGACCAATATTCTTCTTTAAAAAAAATTATTACCCTTTTTTTAAGGTCCTAAGGATAATGCCACCCTCTCGCAACTAAATTTTTTATTTACTAGAATTATTGGGGAAGAATCCAAGGAATCACACTAGGACTCCACAATAGTAACATCAAATTTTTGAAAAATGAAAAATAAATTTATTAACCATTAATGTAGTGGCATCTCAACCATATTTATTTACATATTGACCATGAAATATTCAAAAGATGTATGTACGAAGAAATGGAATAAAATTAAATTCCTATGTCTAAAGTGATAAATTAATATAAAAGTATAATAAATAATGAATGTATATGTCCCTTCAAAAATGTTTTATTCTATTAATTGACTTCTCATCTCATCTTAATATAATTTATAATAAATTTACTAATAGAAGAATATAATAATAAATACATTGCAAATTTACTAGATAATACTTGATAATAATGAGCTACTTAGAGGGGGAATACCTCCAAATATCTATAGCCTACCATCATATTAGTATACCTTATCTAGGAGGAGTGTTGAGTGTGTCTATTTTGTGTTAGTTGATTAACTATATATTCTACATTTTATTTGTAGATTCTTATTAGGATAGTGTTTATTGAAAGGCTCTTATCTACTATATTATGAATTGTAATTCTAGGAATCTAAAGAGAACATAGCTTTTATTTAGTATAGCTCAGTGAGAGAATCTATCTCTACATTATAATCTTCAAGTTATGATGCATCATGAAGCATCCCTATATCTCTTTCATGTTTCTCTTTGTTGTGAATTAAGGTACCTCAACCTTGGAAATTCCTAAGTGTATTCATTTATTATTTAACATTATTCAATTATTAGCTGACACCTTTTCAAGTATAGTGTAATCTTGATTATTATTCATTAATATATTGATCTTTCGAGTGTGGGGATTTTCTCCCTGTGTCACCAAAAAGTGAGGACTTTGTCACTTTTCTCTCATTTGCAACTTTGCCTATCGACTTTGGATAATTTTTAGACTATTTTCACCCATTCCCAAGCCTTGTGACGAAGTGTTGTAAAAATATTTCATGCTCTCTTAGGCTTGTCATCACTTAATCAATACATTATTATGCCAAAATGACCCCTTAATCCTCATACAAATCCTATCTTGTTGAGTTTTTAGAAGACGATCCTGAAAAACGCAAATAATAACATTTTAATTATCGAAAAATATTAAAAATTTCACAACTGGAGTAGGTCGCCACCTTGGGTGGCCTAGTCCCATGTGGCATAAAATTTGAATTAAACTTAATATCTATCAAGATTTTGGTCTCTCAAACCCTAAGGTCAGTAGGTATGACGTTATTTTTGGAAAATTAGGGCATAAATTGAATAAATAATCCTAGAAACCCTAATTCCTCATTATGCATCACCCATTTTCTTGTCAACACACATTCTTCTCACTTCTCTCTCTCATCTCTTCTTCTTCTCAAGCAATCTAGGGTTTTAGATTCTAGGACAACAAGAAATCATTGTTGAAGCACTCAAGGGTTGAACCTCCATTACTACAAATCAAGATCAATAATCAAGGCAAAGTAATAAATCCATCACTCCTTATTTCATGATTTCTTGTCTTATTTCATCATTTTATTTAATTATCTACAAAGGGGTTTGACCAAGGCAAACCCCTATACTCTAACAATCGACATTTATTCTTTCTCTTTGTGTGTGTTTGAAGATTTAGGTGCATTGGAGTCTTGAATATCATACAACAAGTTGACCAAGCTCACTAAGGTTGAGGACACCCTAGTTGAAGCTTGGGAGACTTCTACAGACCATATTCTTCACTTTCAGGACCAGATACCTGAAGAAGTAGGAAAGGCAAACAAAAGGCCTTAGATCCCATCTTCTAGTTCAGGAAAAATTAGAAGAAGACTAGGTCACTACTTTGGGCAACCTAGTCCTACTAAAGCTATTTTCCAGAAGTTTTGGTAGATTTGGATACCCTTTTGACTAAAACAGGCTCTCGAGCAGTTTTCCAAAATTTGCTCGAAGAAGGACTAGGTTTCCCCAATTGGCACAAGTGTCCCTTTCGGCTCCAACATTAAATCTAGCAACATTTCTAGCTCCTACAAGGTTCCAGGTGCACACCTCTTAAATACCATCCAATTTTGTAATAGTTTGTACATATTTCTTAGGCTATTTTATATATGTTTGTATATCATCATGTGTTTTCCAGCATAGTTACATTTCATAGTTTATTACATTCATAGTTACATTAAGATTAGCTTCCATTTTATATTCATTGCATTTAAGGAACTCCACACACATTCACATTAAGCCCCTAACAACCTGCTTTAAATGAACCCTAAGATGAAAAAGTGTGAAAGAGAGCCATTCTCCCAAAGTTAGCTTCTAGGGTGAAAAGTCATAGACGCTCATTAGGTTTTCCCTTATTTATTTTTGGTGGTTCACTCACAAAAGGGTTTTCCCCATGTAAATCACTAAGTTCTATATATTATTTATTTTAGTTATTATATTTTATTTTTTTTAACTTAACTCAATCTTTGAAAGATTTTGATATTCTCTCTCAAGGTTTTGTGTAGGAAGTTATTTATGGAAACTTAACTCACTCAAAATATTAGAGTATGTTTATTTTTAATTTTGTATCCTCATTATTTTATTTACCTTTGATTTGGTCCTTATTCTAATCAAACAAGTAGATTTTAGTATACAAAAATAGTCATTCCATTTTAGAAACCTTAATTGGATGTTAAATCCTAAAATTTTGTTACAAGCTAAATGTCTCATCTAGTAGTTACTAGAGTATAAGGATCAGCAACTTATTCTCAAACTAAACACAACAAAGGCTATTTCTTGAGAAAGAGGGGTAACTTGCCTTGGAAGATTTACCAAGCAAGGCACTAGGGAAGCACTCAATCCATTATCATGACTTACGAAAAGTATGGGGTTAATTGTTGGGTTTGTGGTACACTAAACCACCTCCAAGACACTCTAGGAAATATAAAAGATCGACATATGTACTGCACTAATGTCACACATGCTTAAATAGTAGTACAAAATGTCTTTTTTATAGAGATGAATGTTTTTATAGGAAATATGTTTCAAATAAACATCCTATAGCTTTGAGCATAACTAGAAAACATATTGGTACACCCTTTGGATGAACCATATTATCTATTCATATTTATACTCTCCACATCACCTTAAACATCATTCTGTAAGCATTAGATATAGTAGCCAGTGTGATAACCAAGTTGGCACCTTCTAGGCTTGCAATATTCTAAGTCAACATGGTATATCATCAATGATATGTTAGCAAATGGTTACAATCCCAACCATCAAAGGATGAGAATCCAATCATGAAAATAGTCCACTTATTAAGGAGATCATTCAATCTCCCAATGATTTTTTGTCTCGACAAAATTTATCTTTATAAATTTTATATAAAAAAAATTATTCCATAGTTTAGAGATATAAAAATATATAGAATCAATAACCTAGAAGATATGTAGGTATATACCTTCAACGGTTGTATAGAATAAATATTTGAAAATAAATACATTTGTTGTTTGAGTTCTCTATCTCTTTATTTCTTTGTTTTCATTATCTATTAAGAAAATTCTTACACATGCAATAGCTCATCTGAAAAGTTGTCCATTGACTTAAATTCATATATCCTAAATCAGTAATAAAAAATAATGTATTTGTACTGCAAAAATTAAAAAGAGATTTGAAAATTTAATAAAATTATACAATCAAATAACAACTTAAAAATTTTATCAAATTCTAAAAAAGTTTATAAAGTTCATTGTAATGATAATTTAAAATAGAAAATAAATAAAAATGACTGTTATTTAATGATAAAAAACAACTCGAGAAATGACCATGGATTCTATGCCACCATTGACAATAATTTTTTGATCAATCATTCCAACTAAGACTATGTTTGCATGGAAATGGTTGTAGCATTCGGGAATCATCGATATTAAGGGCCTGATAAACAACAATAATTCAGTTATTTTGACCCTAGAACAAACGTAGCGTTTATCGTCAACAAGACTATAAAGAAGCAAAACAATCATTCAGTTATTTGAACAAACATATGTAATATTGATTAATATTCTGAAATATCGTAGCACATAGCCTTCTCATGCTGTATATGATATATACAGCCTTATTCATATATATATATATATATATATATATATATATATATATATATATATATATATATATATATATATATATCTTAGCACATTGTCTCGCTGTATATGATATATACAGCTTATTCTACTCTATATACAGTAGCACATAGATTAAGATTCAACAAGCATATGTAATATTGATTAATATTCTGAAATATCGTAGCACATAGCCTTCCTGCGCTGTATATGATCTATACAGCCTTATTCATATACATATACATATATATATGGATGGTATCAGCAAAACAAGAGAAAGAAAGGCGAGAGGACCGAATGATTTGGATGAGGAGTGAAGGGTTAATTTGTTAGCTCATCAGGAGGAACAGGAGGAATGGGATTGGCACAAAAGCCGGTGAAACCCGCATCGGGATCGCAGAATCCATCCCAGCATTCCCAGTCACCCTCACAATCGTCATCTATTATGCACTCGCACTTAGAAGGACCCAATTTGCCTACTGCTTCCACCATTATTCCGCCTCCCACAATTAGTACAAGCATAAACAGTATCATAAATTTCTTACCCATATCGGATCTGTTTCCCATTTGTAATTGCATACGATGATAGGAGATGGTGAGGATTGACATGCACACCACGGCTTAAATAAGTGCAGGTGGAGTCTCGGCGATTCAGTTTCATCGTCGAGGACGCCAACATACGACACTTGATATGCAATTCCTCCGCCCATCTGTAATTGCATACGATAAGAGATGGTGAGGATTGACATGCACACCACATCTTGAATAACTGCGGGTGGAGTCTTGGCGATTCAGTTTCATCATCCAGGACACCAACATGCGACACTTTATATGCCTCTGCCCATTATTGTATTTGTTATGTATAGAATTCAGAATCCCTAACCAAGGATATTCCACCTTCATCGATTAAATGAATTTGGATTTATATAGGTTGGCGATTGTTCCAATAAAATACTAATCTTGGGTTTAGCTCCTAATGTTTTATCTAGAATTTCCACTACTAACACATAAAGGAAAGGGGCTAGAGAGAAATCTGTTGGAAATAAGCTACACCCGGACCGACGATGGGCTGGTAGAGCACTCCAGTAATAAATAGAAGGTCCTAGGTTCAAGTCCTAGCTGGTCTAAATGAGCAGCAGCTCAACAAAATCTTGACACATAAGATCAAACCTATTTACAATCGAGCTATTCATAAAGATTGAGAAAACCCCCAAATCTAAGAACTTTACCCAATATTAACATAAAAGGTCATTCAATCAAATTATACTATTTTTAAAAAGAGGAAGTGTTATTTGGATTCTCTAATTCATTATATTCCTTCCAAACTATAATGATTTATTCAAAATAAAGCAGATTTTAAGTATTATTGTTTTCTCTAGCCATATAATAGATGAAAGGGCTTGGTGAATGTGTAAGGGCAAGGTTTGGATCAAGATAGAGTAAGAAATATTGAGCAAGGTGATAGGCTTTTTAGATAGTGATAAGTTTCAAATATTAAAGATTTGATTAATAAATATTTTATATCACTTTCATTAAAAAATAGTAAATAATATCTTTAATTTCCTTTCCAGTCCATAATGTTCTATTTTGGAAATCTCCCCCTCATCACCTTTCTAGTAAAAATATATCCTATTGTATTAGATATGTTATCTATTTTTCTAACTACAATGGGATGTGACTATACCCCTCATAACACACACACATATATACATATATCACCACTCTACATCAGATTTTTGGATGATTAAAAGATTCAATATTGGTTCAAGAGATAACCAATCCTATAAAAAAATTCAAGAAGAACAAAAGAAAAAATACTCGAAGAGAATCTCAATAGAAATATATTTATATGATGTTAGAAAAGTACTTGAAATGTACTTAATGAAAATCCATTAGTCCTTATTAAATGAATATAAATAATGCCCTACTAAAGTATATTATTACTAGTTATTAAGATATAATGAAAAACCTTAGATTTTTTATTATTATGTAAGATTGGGTTTTGAAAGGGGTCAAACCATTTTACAGATCACAAAATATATTTAATAAAATTTGCACACTATTAAAGAAATTGCTAGACTTAGAAATAGAAATAGGGGCATAGTTGCAAATAAATAATAAAAATATTGAACAAGAACCAAAACACAAAACAATAAAAACTAAGCACCCAAGAATATAGTTTAAAAATTATGGTTTCTTAAAAAATTTAACCATATCCCGTGAATCATTGATGAATTCTAGGTGGTCATTAATCACCTCATAATCCTAGTCTATGATTGGATCCTCCTTATTCCTCCATATTCTTCACATTGTTCATATTCCTTTTACTAAGACCTTCATCAAATCCTATTTCTTCCTAACATGCTCTATTAGAGAATGAATATACAACTTGTAAATTTCTTAATGGTGGTTCTACTAAGATTGATAACCTTATTAAAAGAATCAATGATGTTCGAATGATATTTAAACCTATTTCAACTTGGATTCAAATAATTTTATGTGCTTTCATAACTTATATTGGTTCTTTAGACTGTTCAAACTTTCCTATTTGAACTCTACATTAACCTCAAATTGACTTCAATCCTCATTAATCTACCAATTCAGTTAGTTTACATTTAATTTTAATATTTTATTTTCTTGTTCAAACCATTTGAGGAGGTAATTATAAAGGTTATAATCTCTTTCAAACACTTCCAATTTTTTGGAAAGATTAGTAATGAATATATCTCTTTCTCTATAGGTAGCCCTATCTTGTTCCTTACTCACTCTAGTAAGAGACTTATCTTTCTTTCTAGGAGCACAACCCTCTGTTTTATTGAATGGTTTATCAAATTCTTAGAGACATAAGTAGGAAGAAGGGGAAGAAAAATAAATTCCTATATATAAAGTAACTAATGAATGTTAAATGGTTTGAAAATATGGATTTATGTCTCCCTTCAAGAATATTGTATTTTATCAACTGTGTACTCACCTCATCACAATGGATAAGTTCATATAAGTTGTGTCCACCTTTTTTGGAAACAACATGACCAAAAACCCCACTAGGAATGCATACACATTTTTAAAAATAGGCACATATTTAGGAACAAAAGCTTATGTCTAAATGTTGTTGTGAATAAATTTCTTGTACCTAACTAATTCCTAGCAAGGGAGACTTATTCATATGTTCAGTTTACTTAGGTTCTAGATGTCCTTCTAGAAGCCTTAGTTGTCTATATAAGATCTGATCCTATCTTATCTCTTTCAATTTTTGTCAAGTTAGTTGTATCATAACATAGGATTTAGACACATGTCACAATCAAGTATAATCCTACCACTCACCTTGCCTTGATAAGAAAGGCCTCTCATGTAAATTATAATTCATTACTATCTTTGGAGTTAGTTCAATACCAACTTCCATGTCTTCTTGGTTTGTCACCTTCTATTACTAGGAATGTACCTAATCAGATTGTATCATAATCATCACCATCTACCAAGAAATTGGAAACACGTGACAAGATTTTAGAGACACGATCTTCATGTATATTGATTTATTTTCCTACCAATTTTGGTCTATAATGGGAAGCATTCCTACATTGGTACTTTTTTTTCCTTATTTCTCATATAATATCCTTATTGCTTATCAAATTAAACATAATGGACAAGGTAAAAAAAATGATTTCACTCTTGATAGTGTATATATAAGGGAATAGGAGACTAGAGAGTTAATTTATATAGTGATGGTTGATCATTCATATTGTTTGTATTCCTTTTTCCCATTTTTCTCTACTAATGATAATGTTTCTTTGACTAATATTCACACACATTCATCAAGTATGAATTATGTTTATGAGAAGAAATTTGGTCATATAAACCTTGCAAATCTAGAGACTAGCATTGAGCTTCCTATTCCTCAACCTCCTTCTTCTTCAACCTTCATCAATTCTATTAAGCAAGATGATCATATTTTTTCAAATCTTTCTTTGTGGGATGAATACTTGATAGGGAGTCTCATACAGTAATTTTGGATCACACATTTGAGGGGTTTTCTCTCCTTTTTCATGATATTTTAAACATCACTATTATCCCATTTACCTTGTCTTTGAAGATTTACATTCATGAGTTTCCTCATTCCCTTGATTTTTCATGTTTCTTGGTTGAGTTTGACCATGATTATGTTGTGGCTTAAATTCAAACTTGGAGACTCGATCGATAACCTCTCATAGAAATGCATTTGGAGACTTCATTCTTAAACCTTTCAGTTAGACATGGACTAGATTCTTCGTCAACCTAAGGAATTTTTTCTTCTTAAGGGAGGATATGTTGCTTGTAGGATTTGGGTCATCTGTTATTTTTAATAATTCTCCATCAGTTTTTAAGCATCTTTATAATGGGGCCCGAATATCATGTTTCTCTTTTTCCTTCTTATGTGGGATTATTCATTGTATAATCATGATGCATTTAATCCTTTGGGGTATCATTGAGTCCTCTATACATCATCCTTATTTGTATTTTTCCCTCTTTTGAAGAGGATTTTTGTCCCATCAGGTTTTCTTCATTTCAAAGTTTATGAGAGATTGCATTATAAATGGGTATCTAACTATAGAGGAGTATATTCACTATTATTGAGTCTCTAGGATAGCGAAGCATCTATAGGGAGAGAATTAACCTCAACTATCTCAAGGAAATAAGATCAAGTGAAAAATATAGGTAAAAGGAATTATTTTGATATGTTTTATGGCTCTTAATGGAAAAATAACTTTAGACACTGAATGAGCAGAGCTTAGAGGTCTCAAAGTTAGATAGACTAGCTCTTAGCTAGAGGATGGAAGAAAAATCTAAGGATGATCGTGCAACGTGTTGGTGTCTCAATGGAGCATTGGCATCTCTTACAAACCAAAAAAAAAGTTAGTCGCCAAAAACTCATAGGGCCTACAAATTATTTAATTAGTTAGATTATTCTTCTTCTTGTACTTTTCTTTATTTCTTAAATTTTGTTTAGTTTAGAGAGAAAGATGAACTCATTGGTTGTCCAATGATATGAAGCCTATTGTAAAGGTCCGCATGAATAACCTAAACACACAAAATAAGTAAAAACTATTAGGGTTGTTTGGCTCTTCCCTTAGTCAAATGCATATTTTAGTGTTTCCACCTCCACAAAAAACCAAAGAGATAACAATATTGAGAAATAAACAATTAAAAATATAGAATGACGAGAGAAAGAAAGAATGCATGCAAGATATTTCTATGCTACTTAAATAAGAATGATAATTCAAATAAGGAAATGTTACCCTCACGTCAAAGATCTTGAGAATTTGAAAGAGAGTTCAACACCGAGACAAAGATGTGAGAGCCATGAACATGCAAGAATCTTGAACAACAATGGAGTAGAACAGATGTAGAAGAGAAATAATGTAAGAAGATAATGAATATTGAGAGAATGAATTGCAAGAATGAAGCTAGATTGAAAGAATTGAGGCACTGAATGAATGAGAGGGAAGAAGGGTAGTTTGAATGAATAATTCCATGCAAGAGGGGCGTTTTTGGGCGTGCCTATGACTACAATGGTGTCACACTTTACGGGAAAGTAGAAGTGTAATGTCCCAATGGCCATAGGAGCAAGAATCTTATCAAGATATTCATTTGGTGTGTAGATGTATGTGTGTCATAAAAGCATCCTTGACAAAAATTCCCCAAACTACCAAAATTGATGAGGTCAAGGATATATATGAAGGCAAGAAAGAGGGAGGTTAGTTTTATTGTGTTTATTAGGATAATGTGAGGGTTATGTAATGTGAAATCGCATTAGGGGTTTAATTTTATGATATTACTTAAAATGGCCCCACTTTAGTAATCTTATGTATCTAAATATGTGTAAGATAAATTAGAAAGAGGTTAAAGAGAATATATTGAGGATGAAGAGGAAGTAGATATTCAATTTGGTATATGTTATTTAGAGAAGATGATATAGGATGCAAAGAAGACACAAGTCTTTGATCCCACAAAGATGATTGAAATCTCACAAAAAACATGTTAGCTATAGAAACACATGTTAGGTGAAAGAGAAAAAAATAGAAATGGTATTTTTTTCATAGACATGACATGATATAATTTGATCAAATAAAAGACAGCATTGATAGGTATGGCTAGCATGGCTTGAGACCATATGACAAGAAGATAGGAATGTGGCTGCTAAAAACTATGTTGCAAGAAAATCACAAAAACGATAATACAAGTCTAATCAAGTTGACCCCAAGCTAGATGATGAGATCTAAGACATCAAGATTTATACTTGTAAAAAAAATTGATTCTTTTAAAAGTCAACCAAATATGATAGTCCCCCTTAGAATGATGTGTTCTACATAAAGGAGCATATATCATTCTAAGTAGAAGAGAAATATAGAGAAATATGGTGGCATGAAACACATAGAAATATGTATTCATGGGATATTTTCATGCAAGGGACAACACATAGAATCCACAAGATCATTAAAAATTAAAGTAGAGACAAATAAATCTAAATCACAAGGGGATCTGATTATTTGGTGTCAGAACTACTCCAAGAAATAAATAGATAAGTATAGTATAATATGTATGAACTAGCATCAACCCCCAATTAGATCAAAATAGGAAGAAGAGCACATGAAGAAAAAAGGAAAAAAATTGGTCAACATGGAAGAGGCTCAAATTCTCCAACACTTTGCACCATTTTTTCAACATAAAAATCAAAGATAATAATATATAGAAGAATGATGCTACAAATATTAGAAGTGTATGATAGATTTTATCTCTTGTATCCAAGCACTTATGAGGGTAGTATGGGTCCTTTGAGTGAGAGCACAAACATAAAAATATAATCATGGAGGAACATAATACACACAAAGGTATTCTAAAGATGAAGAAGGCACCATTGTGGTATGCCACCTCTAGTAGGTTGTCTTGCTCCTAGTCTAGATCATCATAAACTGAGGGAAGATGATCCTATATAGGGGATAGCTATGGAAGTATTAGATGACTCACTTGAGGTAAGAGCTAAGTAAGAGGCACCCTCAAGGTCTTCCTCGCCAAGCTTGTACAAGATTAAATTCATCAATTTATCAAAGATCAACAATAAAGTTGGAATTTCCTCCAATGATTCAAGCATGGACTTCTAGGATTGACATGTTGTGATTAGATAGTAGGAGGACAAGAAACCCAAGTCATTGTCGACCTTGAGGAGAGGGTCAATGACAAAATCAAGGGAGAATGGTGTATTATTAATTATGAGAACAACACAATCCAAGGTGGAACAAGACTAAAAAATGACAAAGAAGACCTTTCTCAACCATCACTTGAAGTGAGTTCACTCTCCAACTTATGCTTCAATCAAGAATGCTTTATCTTCACATCAAAAGTATAAGAAGTAGAGGGAGAAGAATCCACAAAGGACACCACCTTTGTAAACGTCATGTCAATGGGTTGCAAAAAAGGAGGAAGATCAGGAAGAGAGGTGATAAGAGGTGGATCCAAAGATGGAGCAATGAAGACTTGCACCCTTTTGGTGTGAGGATCATTAGTATCTACTAATGAAGTTGAGAGAAGCACAAAGGTGATGGGGACTGAATCAGACACAAGAGGAGAGACATGTGTCTCAATGGAGGCCCCTTTTCCTTTACCTGCCTTAGGGGTAGGTGGAGGAACAAGGGGGGCCTCAGAGGCAAAGACATAGGAATAGGGTATGTGCAAGATCATGATGGGCCAAAAAGTGGCAATATGTAAGTGATATGATGGCCCATGTGGATGATGACCTTTTTTTTAACCAAAATTGATGAAACGAAAAGGGTTTTTAAAGGATATTATCAGATTTCCATCAATATAAATTATTCTATAATTTGAATATAATAAATAATTATTATTCATTTTCTATTTGAATTACGACTAAAGTCCTGATTGATAGGCTGATTGAAAAACATCTATAACTTTCAAATGGTATCACGTTTTTTGAATCTGAAACATGTGTCACATTCTATGCTTCACATACTATAGGATTAAACAAATAAAAAATGAATATCATGAAGTTTTGACCAATTTAAGGTGGTCAAACATACAAGTTTTAATATTTTTTTAAAGTTTTAATTAAAAAAATCATAATTAATTATTTAATTAGAAAATAATTACAAACAATATGCATCACATTGGGACATGAGTCCTCTACTTATATCTAAAATATTATAAAAAAAATATTATCATCTTATTGTGGTTAGGGTGGTTAGACAGACACCTACTTCTTATTTTTTCCCTGAAATTTAAGCACTACTACATTGAAATTTTAAATTTTCACCAAATAAATTTTTTTAATTTTTAATTAAACCTAGTAGTTTAGAAACTAAATTAAATTTTCTAGAGATTCTATTCTTACATATTTTTGAAATAATATAGATAACTTATTCACTTTTTTACGCCAAGTTGCCTAACTCTGATTTTTTTAATTTTCATTGCCACTTAAGGGCCTCTTTTTTCCATGATGATCCTGTACATACCCAACAAGACCATGATAATTATTCCCCTTAGAATAAATTTTGGGCTAGTGGATAGTGGGAAGAACTAGGAGTTGGAAGACTTGAGTCTTCGACTTCCATAATGTGGGAACCTTTCCCTTTCCTATGCTTGGCACAGTAGAAGGAATATAGGATGCCACAATAGGTTGGGAAGAAAATTAATAATATGCATAAGAAGAATGATCATAAGGGGAAGTCCTAAGGGAAATATCTTGATTTTTCTCTCCCTTGAGAGGGGAAAAGGATGAAGCACACTATCATGCATGTAAAGAGGCCTTCAAAGAAATAAATTGACCAAAAGGAGGAAAAACACTTTTAGGCATTGAGCCCCAAATATTATACCAAAATGAGCTCTGTATAATAGGTCTCCCTAGGTGGCAGAGGTCAAACAAGGGTGGGCCAAAAGTTATCAAAGCAGAAGCTACCACATGACACTAGTGGTCTATATCTAGTATCTTGGTGTAATACCCCACCATGTAACCCTAGAGGAAGTTGCAATAACTATGAATGCATACAATTATTTTGTATTTAAAAGTACAATATAACATGATAAGTTCACTAACTATCTCCAACATTCTCTAAGGCACAAGACTAAGGTTACATCTGATTCCCATAACAGAAACATATATACATTCATAACATAAGATTAACTCCTTAAGAATTTAAAAGTATGTATACATTCCAAACATTGAAATTGTATCACATAGATAAGATATACATCAAGATCCCAATATTACATTAATTCTCAAATAAGGTTAACAACACTCATTCTTAGAATGAGGTAGATCATACACATGTGTTAAGAAATATATGATACCTTCTCAAATATAACTAAGGAGTAATACAAGTACAAGAGTCATCTATAAAAATAATGAAAGCATGAAGTAAACAAACTGGAATCCATGAGCTCTCCAACTGGAAGACCTCACCATCACGAATTAAAGAAAAGGTGACCCAGTGTTGTAGGGTACACATTCCTCCCAATCAAGTGGTATCTGAAGGCCCACCCCTCATGCTAGGAGATAGCAAGGATCCTAGACAAGACCTACTACCTCTAGACACAAGCTAACACATACTGAACATAACCAATTATAAGAACCACACTTTTACAAAGGTTACATGTTGCTTTCGGTGTTACACAATCATTTATATCACAGAACTAACAAACTGTTAACTTAGGAGGAGTGTCATCACAATGTTGCATGGGTTATCTTGGTAAGTCTTCCTAGGCCCCAAACCCCATCTTGGGTTATCCTGGTAGCCCCTCACGACTCTCGGCCCCACATGCAATCCAAAGTGGAATCAACTATCTTTTAAGAAGACATGATATCCATCTTTCCACTTTAGGCCTTCTCATCTCATCCCAAGTATATACTAGTACAAGGGTTCATGAGTGAGGCACATTACTATTATTAAGCGTTGAATACTACCCAATAACCTACTATATTAATTACAATATCAGTGGATTAACTAACTCATAACGAGTTATGGAGGCACGAATTTGTGTGTTGAACCTCACGGAAATCCACTCCCCTTAGACAACTCGTTGAACAATTCCACTACCCAAGGAAAACTAGTGCACACTACAAATATTCAAACCACCCCACTCAAGACATTAGGGAAACACTTCCCCATTCGTGGAAATTGGGTAATTATTGATAATGACAAACACACTGACCAAGGGTAACAAAATGGGCTGAAATTAAAATAATTTACAACCCGCAAATCAATAACACAACTGGAAGAATTATAACACTTATAAACCAATTCCCAAAAAGTGAACAGAGGAAATTACATACAAAGGCAATAATATAGGAAATAAGCTACTTTTTGGATATACTAAATCCAATTCCCCCTTCAATGATTTTCAGTAAAGAAATTCCCCAAATAAACTATTTAAATTAAAATCCCTTCTTTTTCAAATAGAGGAGAAAATCAATCCATCAGTATCTTCAATTCCTCGATTACTTAGAATAAAAATATTCATTCCCTCTTATAGTTTATTTCATTTAAAACTTCTAATTACACATTTAATACATTCACCTTTTAAAAACATTTAAATATATACACACATAAGAATAAACACATAACTATATATGTATACATATATAATTATGTATATATATCATATATATATACACTATTTAAATAATTTAAAAACTAATTACAAAAAATTAAACTATATATATCCAATATATATTTATATATATATACCCATGTATATACATATAAGTATATATATGTATACAATTTATATATATTATGTATATACTTATGTATATATATGTATTATGGAAGATATACAAATCGAATTATATTAACTAGCTCACGAGTTACCCTAGCACCACTTTGTGTGTTGGCCCTCATTGAAATCCACTCCCCTAAGACAACTCGTGGAACAATTCCACTACCCAAGGAAAACTAGTGCACACTACAAATATTCAAACAACCCCACTCAAGACTTTAGGGCAACACTTCTTCATTGTTGGAAAATGGGTAATTACTAATAATGACAAATACACTAACCAAGTGTAAAAAAATGTGTTGACATTAAAATAATTCATAGCCCCCAAATCAATAACAACACTGGAAGACTTATAACAATTGTAACCCAATTCCCGAAAGGTGAATATAGGAAATAAATTACTTTTTGGATATACTAAATCAAATTTTCCCTTCAGTAATTTTCAGTAAAAAAATTTCCTAGATAAACTATTTAAATAAAAACCCCTTCTTTTTTCAAATAGAGGAGAAAGTCAATCCATCAGTATCTTCAATTCCTTAATTACTTTTAACAAAAATATCCATTTCCTCTTATAGTTTATTTCATTTAAAACTTCTAAATACACATTTAACACATGCATCTTTTAAAAACATTTAAATATATACACATATACGAATATACATATAATTATATATGTATACATATATAATTATGTATATATATTATTTATACATTATTTAAATAATTTAAAAACTAATTACAAAAATACATTACAAAAAATAAAACTATATATATCCAATATATATTTATATATATACCCATGTATATACACATAAGTATATATATATATATATATACAATCTATATATATTATATATCTGCTTATGTATATATATGTATCACGAAAGATATACAAATCGAATTATATTAATAAATTAAGGCATAATTAAATGTCGAGCCCTTGATCATTATGCAGAGAGTTTATTTCACATAGTGGTAATAGGTATATGGGGAGGGCTTGACTATGGGTAACCACAGCCGAACCCCCCCAACTTCCATTGGGCATGACCAAATCTATAGGGGGTTGCACTGCCCATGAGGCAACGCTCCCTCCACACTGTAGAGGGCGCTACCTCGTGGCAATCACTCCCTCCTCTCTTCAGAGGCAGTGGAAGAATCAACCCCTCCACCGAAATTTAACATGTAAATAAAAATAAAAACTTCCACAAAAATAAATCCCGAGCTATAATAAAATTTTGTTGTACAGAAACTGACACAAGATTTTCTAAAGAAAATTTCCAGAATTTTAAAATGAATATAATATATATATATATATATATATATATGCAAAGATATATATATATATATATATATATATATATATATATATATATAAAATTCAACATTGTAGTTTTAATTGGGAAAATTTTATCAAAAATGATGAGCTACATGAAAATACCAAATTTTACAAAAAATCATCTGAAAAGCCAACATATAGAGAAATTCTATAGATGAATTTCTCAAGAAAATCACAAAGGAAAATTTTAATTTTTTCTAGAAAATGAATCTTAAGAGAACGAGCAATAAAATTCTTACATTCAATATAATAAGAAATTTCTCGAGAAGCTTTAATCCTACATGAAAAATTTCTACAAAAACCTAAATTTCTTCCCAGTTCCTAGATCTCTAATATTTTCCTTTTCAGTTTCTACTTTGTATACAATAAACCCCACTTACAATTTGCATTACTTTACATAGCGGATTTCCTCTCTATAGAGGATTTTATTCTACAAAGGATTTCATTTTCACAGAGAATTTCACACACGACATTTACAAATTTTGACAACACTCAAAGCTTTTAAAACTTGCATAGACAATCTTTTCCCTAGAATAATCTAAACTAATAAGCTTTTCCAAAGGAAACTAAATAGAATTAAAAGAGCAACTTGTAATCCAACGCCTTTGAAGATGTAAATTGTTGGATGTTGTGGTTGTGTTGTTGATATATTGTTGTCATGGATGTCAACACTATTATCATTTTAATCTACTTAAGGTTGTATATGTCGAGGAGATTGAAAAAATTGTAAAAAATATAGTACAGGCAACTAGTGGAGCTCAGAAGGTCAGAATGTTGAAATCTCTGTGTATTGAAGATCTGAAGGTGCGCTTCAAAGGGTTTGGTGTTGAACCTTTCTAGTATGCTTTCTAAATTTTTCAGTGGTGCACATGAAGTTTCGTGGAAGTTATGATGATATGTATACCTACATTTATTCAATCTCTTTAGATGGTGTTCTTGGTCAAAGCGGATGAAAGTATGGTAATCTCATGTGTTGTTCATGTTCTTATGACGTTCATGGATGAGTCTAGATCATTCTCTATCCTTGGTATACATTTGTAGTGATTGGAGTGTTCGTGATCAGATATTTTTCCGATATGTGCCAGAGTGTTCATGTTCTTGGCCGACATTGTGGTGTTAGCATGCTGTAGATCCATGAGGATTAATATTTTTATTGTTTGGAGATTTTTTTTTGGGTCCTCACTATGTTATGGCTGACTTGTGTTGGTACGCATTGAAATTTATTCATGTATCAAGGTCGACAGTTGTAATGTATTCCTTATTTGTGGTTGATTGATTAGTGGATGCAAATCCATGTAGCGGATATATATATAATATTTTTTTCCTCATTTAGAGTGTTCTCAAGTGTAAAAGTAATATAGAAGTGAGAATAAAGGTTAGATCATTCAGAGCAGAGTGTGGAAGAGTTGAAGAGGTTCTAGTGTGCCTAATTGGAACTATAACCAGGCTTTTGTAAAAGATATTTTCTCAATTCAAATTCCTCAAATGGATTTAATCTAATTACTATATGTAAGGGAGTGAGCCTTTTCTTTGAGCAGTGTGATCTAGGAAGTGTGCCTAAATGCAAGTGAATTATTTTTTAATTCTTTATAATACTTCTAACAATGTATAATCTTGTGGACTAACATCCACCGTGGTTATTCCCCTCATAGGGTTTCAACGTATAAAATATTTGTGTTCATGTGTCTCTGATGTATTGTTCTTATGCTTGCATTATTAATTATCATATCTGTGATATAATGATTTGTTAAAGTTTGATTTTGGTAACAATTGATTCACCCCCCTCTTAGTTGTCTATCCTTGTTTAGCCAACAATTGGTATCCATTCTAGTTCCTTTGAAATAATCCTAACAGCTTGAGGTGATTCGAGATGGCATCATTTAAAAAGGATAGTCCTAGATTCAATGGTTCAAACTACTCTCTATGGAAATTCAGCATGGAGGGTATGTGTAGGATCATGATGGGCCAAAAAGTGGCGATATGTAAGTGACATGATGGCCCAAGTGGCTAACACTTTTTGTTACCCAAAATTGATGAAACAAAAAGGGTTTTCAAAGGATATTATCAGCTTTCCACCAATATAAATTATGATTTACTCTGAATTTAATAAATAATTATTATTAATTTTCTATTTGAATTACAACTAAAGTCTTGATTGATAGGCTAGTTGAAAAACATCTATAGATTTCAAATGGTATCACATTTTTTGAATCTGAAACATGTGTCACATTCTATGTTTTGCATACTATAGGATTAAAAAAAAAAATGAATTTTATGAATTTTTGACCAAGTTAAGGTGGTTAGACATACGAGTTTTTATATTTTTAATAAGTTTTAACAAAAAATTAATAATTAATTATTTACTTGGAAAAAATTACAAAAAAAATATGCATCACATAGAAACATGAGTCCTCTACTTGTATCTAAAATATTATAAAAAATATTATCATTTAATTGTGGTTAGGGTGGTCAAACAAACACCTACTTCTTATTTTTTCCCTGAAATTTGCGTACTACTACATTGAAATTTTAAATTTTCACCAAATAGATTTTTTTTAAGAAAAAATAAACCTAGTACTTTAGAAACTACATTCAATTTTTACAGATTCTATTCTTACATATTTTTGAAATAATATAGATAACTTATTCAAATTTTTATGTCAAGTTTCCTAACTCTAATATTTTTGAATTTTATTGCCACTTAAGGGCCTGTTTTTTCCATGATGATCCTGCACATACCTTGGAATGTCATTTGAGGTGCATTGGTGAACCTTTCTAGAAGACACAAATTGCATATAGTATTCCTCATAATGGTCCCTCCTTTGAAGATGAGATCAAGCAATAAAAAATTAATTCTAGGTTAGTAGAAACATTGGTGAGTGCTTTGACAAATTCATAAATGACAAATATGATGGGTTTGAAGAGTGCATATCAGATTTGGAAAAAGTTGGAAACATTGTATGAAGGAGATGCACTAGTGAAAAGTGCTAAGCTACAAAGTCTAAAAGGAAAATGGGATAGCTTGAAGATGAGTGAAGATGAGAACATCTTTTCCTTCTCACATAAGATAAATGAATTGGTGATGGAGATTAGATGTGTTGGTGGAAATATGAATGATGATGAAGTTGTGGCTAAGATACTTAGATCTATGCCCCCTTACTACAAGATAAAAGCTCATGCTATTGATGAACTTAGAATAGTAACAAATATTAAAAAAGACATGTTTATTGGAAAACTTGTTGCATTTGAATTAAGTGAATTTGGTGTTTGCTCCTAAGATTGAATCTAGTTTCAAGGCAACTCTATCTGGGAAAAAGAGATATGATTCGAGAGAGAGTTCCCAAAGAAAATTTAGATATGAAGATGAGATGAAGCGGATTAAAGATGAAGAAAGTGAATTGGAAGAATTGGAAGCATTGATTGTGAAAACAGAATCAAGAGGTCATGGTAAGTACAAAGGAAAGTTACCTATTAAATGCTTTTCTTGCATTAAAATAGGTCATTTTGCTTCTAGATGTCCTAAAAGAGTTTCAAAATATTAGCTTGAGAATACTAGATTTCAAAGAAAATGGTCAGGTGTCCACTGAATCTTCTAGTAATGTAAATGTTTAGAAAGCTCTTGCAACCAAAGTTGAAGAGAAAGATGAGTGGGTAATTGAAAGTGGATGATCACATCATATAACTGCTAACAAAGGAAAATTTGTAAACTTGGAAAACTATAATGGTGGTGTAGTGAGGTTCGATGAGAACACTTTTGGTGTGATTCGTGGCAGAGACACTATTTCTTTTGGTGGTAAGAACAATACTGATGATGTTCATTATGTAGAAGGCCTAAAGAATAACTTGTTGAGTGTTGGAAAAAAGGTAGACAAAGGCTACAATCTATAGTTCAAGAATGGTAAGTGCGGAATAACAGGAATTTCGAGAAATAAAATTGCTTTAGGAACAAAGACAAAATGTAATATCTTTCATTTAAGTACTGCTAGTCAAAGTTGTTTGATTTCTCAAATTGATGTAAGTTGGTTATTGCATAGGAGGTTATGTCATGTTAACTTTGATAACATTGTCAAGATAAATTCTACTCAAGAAGTCAGATATTTACCTAAGTTAGTGAAGCCTACTAACACTGTGTGCAAGGAATGTCAGATGGGAAAGAAAACTAGAAATTCCCTTTGGAGAAAGCAATACAACTCTAATGAAGTATTGGATTTGATACACACTGATCTATGTGGTCCTCCTAGAATCAGAAGCCTACAAGGTGAATGGTACTTTATGTTACTCATTGATGATTTTTCTAAGATGATATGGGTCGATTTCTTAATAGAAAAACATGAAGCACTAGAAAAGCTCAAAAATTTTAAAGCTATGGCAGAGAATGAGACAAGTCAAAAGATCAATTGTCTAAGGTCAGACAAAGGCAGTGAATTTACTTCATGGGAATTCAATTATTTTTGTGAAGAGCATGGTATTCAAAGATAACTATCTACTCCCCAGACCCCTCAACAAACTAGAGTTGTTGAAAGAAATAAAAGAATGGTTCTAGAGACTACTAGAACCATGATGCTGGAAGCAAATGTTCCTCATTTCTACTTGAGAGAAGTTGTAATTACTATTGTGTATACTATTAACATGGTGAATGTCAACAGTAATTTTGGTAAGACACCTAAATTGAGCTATTGTTCAGTTATAAGCCTACTAACAAATACTTCAAAAAAATTGGAAGAAAATGCTACATCAAGAGAGATGATGATATAGGTAAGTTTGATGCTAGAAGTGATGAAGGAATCTTCCTAGAATACTCTACTAAAAGCAAATCTTACCAATGCTTTAATAAAAGGTTAAATAAAATGGTTGAAAGTGAAAATGTTAAGGTTAATGAAGATATTGTTAAATCATCCAAAGTCAATGATTATGATTTAGATGATCAACATGATGATGCTGACAATAATGCTCAAACACGTAATCAACTTCAGATTGTTCCAGGTTATCAAGAAAATCAAGAAGCAGAAACAAGTGAAAGTTCAGAAGAAAGATCACAAGAACAAGAGGTAAGAGAAAACTTCAAAACTCCTACGTATGTGAGAAGAAATCATTCTAATAGCCAAATCATAGGAGACAAAACCAAAGGTGTGCAAACTAGAAGAAGAATTCTAGAAGTATATTGTCTAATTTCTAAAGTTGAACCTAGAAATATAAGTGAAGCATGAAAGGATGAACATTGGATGAAAGCTATGAAAGAAGAACTGTTGCATATACAAAAGAATAATACATGGGATCTTATTCCAAGACCTTCAAACAAAAATGTGATTGGAACCAAGTGGATTTTTTGGAATAATATGAATGAACAACGTGATGTGGTTAGAAACAAAGAAAGATTGGTCTAGAAAGGTTATTCATAGATGGAAGGTATTGGTTTTGAAGAAACTTTTTCTGCTGTTGCTAGAATTGAGGCCATTAGACTACTTCTTGCTTATGCTACTTTCAAGAACTACAAAGTTTATCAGATGGATGCAAAATCAACATTCTGAATGGTGAGCTAGAAGAAGAAGTCTATGTTGGACAACCAGATGGATTTCAGTTGACTGATGAAAACGACATGGTATGTCGATTGAAGAAAGATCTATATGGACTAAAGCAAGATCCTAGAGATTGGAATGCTAGATTGGACAAATATTTATTGAAGCTTGGATTTAGTAAAGGTATTACTGACAGTAGTTTGTATTTCAAGTTGGATAAAAACAAAGAATTGATCATTGAAGTCTTTTTTCATGATATTATTTTTGAAGGAGATGATGATTTGTGTATGAAGTATACTGATGAAATGAAAAGTGAATTTGAAATGTCAATGATAGGAGAGATAAAATTATTCTTTGGATTGCAAATCACTTAGTTAGAATATGGGATATTTATATCTCAATCCAAATATGTAAAAGAGTTACTGGAAAAGTTTGGCATGGAAGAAGCAAAGCCTGTTGGTACACCTATGGTGACCGGGTGTAAACTATTATAGAATTATGAATCCCCTAAAGAAAATCAAACAAGGTATAGATCGATGATTGGTGGGTTGCTCTACTTGACTCGGACAAGGCTAGATATAATGAATGTTGTGTTCATGGTTGCTATATTTCAAGCTGATCCTAAAGAGTCCCATGTGACTACTATGAAAAGAATATTCAGATATCTAAAAGGGATAGTTGCTCTTGGTCTTTGGTATCTGAAGAATGATGATCTTACTCTAAGTGAATTTATTGATGTTGATTGGGTAGATGATATAGATGATAGGAAGAGTATCAGTGGTGGTGCATTCTTCTTAGGAAAGAAGCGGTGCATTCTTCTTAGGGAAGAAGCCAGTATCCTGGTTAAGCAAAAAGAAAAACCCTGTTTCATTATCTACTGCTGAGGCAGAGTACATTGCTACTACAAATAGTTGTACTCAAGTATTATGCATGAAGAAAATGTTGAGAGATGTCAGAATTAAATATGAAGAACCCATTGCTATACTTTGTGACAATTCAAGCACCATTAACATTTCTAAGAATCTAGTATTGCATTCAAAGAGAAAGCATATATATATAAAGTATCAATTTTTGAGAGACAAAGTAAGTGACAAAGAAGTTAGACTAGAGTACATACCTACCAAAGAGTGAATTAAAAATATCTTTACAAATTTGTTTCCTAAGGATGCTTTTGAGTACCTCAGAGGCAAGTTAGGGGTAATTTCACCTCCTAATCAAAACTAAGATGCAGATATTTGCATCAGTTCGTGAATTCATTGTTATATCATATTTCGGATTGATGTTGTGGTGACTGCTACTCAAGGGGAGTAGTCAGATGTTTTCAAGATTGAAATCAAAGCATATGTACCTTTGCCATTGATTTCAAAGGGGGAGAGAAGCAATGTGAAAAAATGGGAAAGAAGAAGGAAATAAAAATTTCACAATCTCAGGGGGAGATTGTTGAATAAGAGTTAGTTGGGTAAATGGGATATAAGAAGGAAAAAAAAAGTACACAATCTCAGGGGGAGATTTTTGAAGAAGAGTTAGTTGGGTTGATGGTATTATTTTTCATATCATGTGTTGCCATCAACGCCAAAGGGGGAGATTTTTGGATATTGTGGTTGTGTTGCTGAAATATTGTTATCATTGATGTCAACACTATTATCATTTTAGTCTTCTTAAGGCTGGGTAAAAGCACAAACTTGTGTCACACTTTCAGCCTAACAAATAGTTCTGAGTGAACTAATTTTGGCCAAAAATTTTTCGCACGAGTATGTTTCATTCAAAACCATGTGGTGTATACGTGGCACACATGGTTTCGACCGAATAGGTTTCGGCCGAAACCAAAAAATTAAAATTTTCCCTTCCAACTTTACAATCAGCATTCAATTTAGCTTATTATATGTTAAGGGGTTTCTATCGAAATGGTTTCGGTCAAAACCCTTTTGATAGAAACACTTTCGGCCAAAACTGTCTAGTTGGCAGCCAAATAAAAAAAAAATCATAATTTTCTGAAATTTTGAACTTTAAATAAGAATTTTTGTAGTCAAAATGATTTTTTGCAAAAAATAAAATAACCCTTTTGTAGATCTCGTAGTAACGAATCCAAATATATAATTTTTTTAATATTTTGATTAGTTTTAATATATGTTATTATGAAAATAATGCAAAGAGGTTGTTAAAATTAAAAAGGAGGCTGATTAGAAATTAAAAAAAAAGTTAGTAAAACATATCAATTTTTTTAAAACTTATATGGTACAGTAGAGGAGAGAGTCTTCTTCAAAAGGGTATAATTGGTTTTTTGAAAATGATTAAAAAAAGTTAATATAATTGATGGCCCGTGAAACCTATCAAATTTTGACATGTTTGACTTTAAAATGTTATTACGAGAAAAATACACTTCAAAATTTGAATTTTTTTTTTCCATGCAGTAGATATTGAAGTTACTTATTTGGAAAAAAAAAATCAGGGAGAAATGAAATTTTTTTCAATTTGTTTCTTGATGGCCAATGAAGTCACTCTTTTCTAAAATTTTCAGATTCCAAAATTTGTCCTTAAACTGAAAAAATCATAATAAATTTTTTTTTTTTTAAATTTTAAAAATTACAGGAATAAACTTCATCAAAATTTCTACATTTCATTAGTTTACACCATTTTGAAATTCAAAACATAAAGACCACTTTTATGTGATTGAAGTTCAGAATGTTTTTTGTTGTTGGCCGATTCCTTTATAAAGTGTGACACAGGTTTGTGCTTTTACCCAGCTATATATGTTGAGGAGATTGAGAAAATTGTAAAAAATATAGTACAGGTAGCCAATGGAGCTAAGAAGGTGAGAATGTTGGAAATCTCTGTGCATTGAATATCTAAAGGTTCACTTCAAAGGGTTTGGTGTTGAAACTTTCTAGTATGTTGTCTAAAAGTTTCAGTGGTGTGTATGATGTTTCATGGAAGTTATGATGATCTATATACCTACAATTATTTAGTCTATGTGGATGGTGTTCTTGGTCAAAGTGGATGAATGTATGGTAATATTATGTGTTTCTCATGTGCCTATGATTTTCATGGATGAGTCTAGATCGTGCTCTATCCTTGGTATATGTCCACAGTGATTGGAGTGTTTGTGATAGGACATTTTTCTGATATGTGCTCGAGTGTTGATGTTCTTGGTTGACATTGTGGCATTAGCGTGTTGCGGATCCTTGAGGATTAATATTTTATTGTTTGGAATGTTTGGAGATGTTTTTTTGGTTCCTCACTATGTTATGGTCGATTTGTGTTGGTACACATTGAAATTTATTCATGTATCAAGGCCGACAGTTGTAATTTATTCCTTATTTGTGCCTGATTGATTAGTGGATGCAAATCCATGTAGCAGATATATATGAAATATTGTTTTCCTCATTTAGAGTGTTCTCAAGTGTACAAGTGATGTACATGTGTGAATAAAGGTCAAATCATTCTGAGCAGAGTGTAGAAGATCTGAAGAGGTTTTAGTGTGCCTAATTGGAACTATAACCAGGCTTTTGCAGAAGCTATTTTCTCAGTTCAAATTCATCAAATGGATTTAATTTGATTACTATATGTAAGGCAGTGAGCCTTCCCTTTGAGCAGTGTGCCTAAATGCAAGTGCATTCTCTTTTTATTCTTCATTATACTTCTAACATGTTATAATCTTGTGGACTAACATCCATCGTGGTTTTTCCCCTCACAGGGTTTCCAAGTATAAAATCTTTGTGTTCATGTGTCTCTGATGTGTTGTTCTTATGCTTACATTATTAATTATCAGATCTGTGATATAAGGATTGGTGAATGTTTGATTTTGATATCAACTAATTCACCCACCCCTCTTAGTTGTCTATCCTTGTTTTGCCAACAACACAAACAATATTTTCTCAAGAATAATCTAAACTAATAATCTTTTCCAAAATAAACTAAATAGAATTAAAAGAGGAACCTATAATCCAATGCCTATGAAAATGCAAATTGAAGTAGCACCTCCTCCACAAATCCAAGTATTTTCTCCTAGATAAACGAAAGCTTCCTCTAGAATAATTTAACAATTCCCAAACAAATAAACTTTTCCCAAGAGTAAATTTTCAAAAATTTCAAGAACACAAAATTTTTCCTAAGAGTAAATCATCAAAAATTTCTAGAACCCATGCAATCACAAAATAATTCTTTTTCTCAATCTTGTTTTTCCCAACACACCAAATATCCTCTATCCTTCTTTTGTGAAGAAGCTTCTCACTTCTTCGTGTTACAGCCACAAATTTCTCCCCATGAATAAATTTCCCAACAACCTCATAAATTTTCCAATACATGTTGAAAACTCAAAGAGTATGTGCAGGATCATCATGGAACAAATAGGCCCTTAAGTGGTGATGAAAATTCAGAATTTTTTTTGTATTTTTTTCCAAGTAAATAATTAATTATGAATTTTTTATTACAAATTTTTAAAAATATAAAACTCGTATATCTGACCACCTTAACTTGGTCAAAAATTCATGAAATTCAATTTTTTTTAATCCTATAGTATGTGAAGCAAAGAATGTGACACATGTTTTGGATTCAAAAAATATGATATTGTTTGAAAGCTATAGATGTTTTTCAATCAGCCTATCAATCAAGACTTTAGTCGTAATTCAAATAGAAAATGAATAATAATTATTTATTAAATTCAAAGTAAAGCATAATTTATATTTGTGGAAAGCTAAGAATCTCCTTTCAAAACCCTTTTCATTTCATCAATTTTGGGTAATAAAAAAGTCGTCAACCACATGGCCATCATATCACTTACATATCGCCACTTTTTGGCCCATCATGATCTTGCACATACCCCAAAATATATTTTGAAAATAAATTGCACAAAATCCTCCAGATATTTTAAGAATTAGACAACATTTAATAATTTCTAAAACATTTAAAATTTATAATTTAACTTAATTGAACTAGTTTAAATAATTAATAAATAATATAATCCTAAGATTAGATTATTTACCAATTAAATTAAATTAATTAATTAACATCTTCCAACATTAAAACCAAATTAATTTAATAATAAACTTAAATAATTAAATCCATTAAATTACCTTTCTACAAACTTTGCAACACAATAATTCAAAGAAAAATTAAACAACTTTTAACAAACAAAACCGACTAGACCCAATGACACACTGAGACTATGGTAAAGGCTTGACATAGGAATCCTAGATACTATCTCCCAATCAACATTACCATTGGGCAATGAACACGCTCAAACCTGTGAAACCAGGTGGAGTTGATGCCATGTATCTCCAAACCTATAAACAAGGCATATATAGAACATGCATATATACATCATAATAGAACACACGGTGAAGAGTGAATCGTGGAATCATAGGGCGCTCACAAGAAGGTGATGCAATTTTGTGCCCTTCACCAATACAATATCACAAAACTAACTGTGCATGCTAAAATCTGCAAAAGGATTTAAATTAGTTCATGTTGTTAGCACAAGTTAATTCAAATCAGCAAACTCAAACATCTCTATGAAATATAGAATCATGTTAACAATACAACTAATAAGAACAATGCAAAAAACATGAATCATTCCTATCCCATAGTGGATTGGTGCTCTTTGAATATGTGAAAGAGCCCTTTCCCAATCCTTTGATAAGCAAGATGATATTATGGACAAGATTGACTCTCAAATGGAGAGAGTGACCTTGCATGCAATGTGTTGTCAAATTGTGTGTTGTTGTGATGAGCAAGATTAGTTCTCAAATGTGGAGAGTAACCTTGCATGAAAAAGTGTTGTTGTGAATGAGAGAAGATGCATTGCATTTATAGGAGAACTTAAGAGAAGAGAGGCCAAGATTAGGCAATGTGGGACTAAATCCCATCCAATAGGATATAGACACTTGTCATAATGGGATTGGCCAAAGCTTGTGCAAGTTTTGGCCAATGTGCCCATTCAAATTTGAAAAATGTCAATAAATGCATGTTGTTGAGGGTTTTGGGGGGAATTATCTTTGTCCAAGAAAGTCAAAGATGAGAGTTATTGAGGGAGAATAAGTCTTTTTAATAAATCAAATAAATTGATTTATTGGTGCAAGTGGATGAATCTAGAAGATTCATGTAGTTAGGATTAAACTAATCATGATTTGATTAATCTAATAGATGATTTAAGTGATATGACATTTGATTTTAGATTTTTGTATTTCTTTTAAAATCAAATGAGAGGAAATGAGCATTGATAATTTAATTTAATATTGGTGATTAAATTAATAGACCTTAGGAGATTTATGATTTAATTAAATAAAACTTGATTTATTTAATCAAAAGGTGAACATTGACAATGATGTCAAATCTGCATGTCTACATTTTTCCCTCTTTGAAGCAATGTACTTGTTGCATTGGTTCAAAGAATGATGCTGCTGACATCGAAATTAAAAAAATTCAGATTTTTCGGATGCCCCAGCGAAAATAAGAACGTTAGTACATTGCCCCCTCGAGAGATCGAGCGAAAAGATTCCATTTGAGGTTGATCTTGCGACAAAGAGGTTCAAAATGGATGTATGGATGGCGAGACTATATGATCTATATGATAATGATGATGTAAATGAGATGTTTGAAAGATGCTTAGAATAACAAATTTATATTATCCTAAACAACTTAAATGATTATGCAATGCATGTGAGATGAATGCGATGGATGATGTTGTCTTATGATGATATGACGTGATTATGTAGAATGAGAATGCGGATGCAAGATGGATGTAGGATGGATAGAAGAATGAGAGGGATAAACCCTTAAATCCAAGAAGATGTAGAGGTCCAATAAGTCCCCTAGTCGTCGAGACTTTATTGGATATGATGATGAATGATGATGTGTATTGCTTATCCAAGGATGGGAAAAGAGCATACCTTTCTTTATGTTTGATAACACACGTAGGTGCGATGCATCAAGGTATTAAGAACCAGGATGGTGTTACACCTAGTGTGATGGACTCTAACTCGAAAATCAGATAGGAGTGCTCTTGTTCACACTTGACATACGAAAACCTTGCTAGGACGGACCTAACAAAGCAAGTATTTGCCAAGTTATTTTACAAAGGCATCCAACAAGCACAATAGATAAAAAGATAATGATCATTGCCCCATTCCTTTCTCTCTAAACCTGTTTTGTTTAGGCATCATCAAGAGGTCCTTGGAATGAGTGCAAAATAAGATAAGTCAAAAAAACCAAGATAAAGTAAACAAACAAGCTAATGTTGTTTGTACCGCTAGCCAAGGCTAACTATTGTGGGGTACCTAATGCTTATGTCCATCGTAGAAAAGCTTCATCCTAGGACATGTAGTGATCAGGGTTTTGGTGAGACTCATTTGGGTGATAAGCTATTGATACTCTGAGTTGACCAACTTGCTTGCTTACTGCTCTAGACTTGAGCTTTGATGATTAAGCGTTCACTTTTTGAACCTACTAAACTTGCTTCTGACTGACTCACCAAAGGGTGAAAGTGACGATTGTTTTATTATGAGTGATGACAATCATGGGTGAAAGCGAGATGAAATGGATGCACCATTTTGGGTTTTTTCAGATATTTGGATGTTTTTGAAATATTTTGAGGCTGTTTTGATTTTTGGATTTTTCAATGTTTTTGGGTTTTTTCAAGATTTGCGAATGTTTTTGGATTTTGGTGTCTCGGGGGCCAATCAAGGATGGCCTTTCCTACGTTTAATCTTAGAGATGACGTAGTTCAGACTCCAATTGACTTGACGGCTGATGAGATAGATGGGAAAATAGATTGTCATTGCGACAGATGCCTAAAAATCCTAAAATGTGAAAAAGATGGACAAATGAATGCCCCTGTGACGGACGCCTAACTAGATGGGCAAACAGATGTCATTGCGACAGATGCCTAAAATCCTAAAATATAAAATAGATGGACAAATAGGTGCCCCTGCGATGAACGCCTAACTAGATGGGCAGACGAATGTCATTGCGACAGACGCCTAAAATCCTAAAATGTAAACTAGATGGACAAGCGAATGCCTTTGCGACAGACACCTAACTAGATGGGCAGATGGATGTCATTGCGATAGACACCTAAAATCCTAAAATGTAAAATAAATGGGCAAACGGATTGTTAATGCGACAGACGCCTAAGGACTGACCCTAACTGTCTTGGGGGATGATCAAAGATCAAGCTTGCTTACGTTCAAGCTCAAAGACGGCGTAGTTCAACAAGGTGAAAGACTTGTTATATGATAAGATGGACAAATGGATTGCCCCTTTTATTGCTTAAAGGACTGACCTAAGATGCAGACTAGATGGGTAAATGGATTGGCAATGCGAAGGATGCCTAAGGACTGACCCTAACTGTCTCGGGGGATGATCAAAGATCAACCTTGCCTACGTTCAAGCTCAGAGACGACATAGTTCGACAAGGTGAAAGACTGACAAGACTCAATGAATTTTGAATATTTTTTTATATTTTGACATGTTTTTGATGATTTTTCTGATGATATATTGAATGTTTTTGAAATTTTTGATGGATTTTTGAATGTTTTTGAACTTTCGCATGATTTTGATGATTTGGAGGTGGATATGAATGACGATATCAGTGCTCTATTTTGGGATTTTGTTGAAAACCAAGCTTAGTGTTGATCAATCAGATTGATGGATTGATGGTTTGACTAAGTGTGTTAAGTCAAACAAAAGTGATAATGCACTCGTAAATTCTAGGAAGTTGTGTTATCCCAAAGTAAACTCATACACAAAGGATAATTTGGCTAGGTGTGTTAAGCCAAACAAGGTGATTATGGAATTGATAATTTGGCTAAGTGTGTTAAGCCAAACAAAGATGATATGAACTTGTAAACCCAAGGAAGCTTTGTTATCCTAGAGTAAACTCGTGCACAAGATGATAGCTTGACTAAGTGTGTTAAGTTAAACAAGGTGATAATTGATTGGATTTGATTGATCAAGATTGATGAAGCTTGATTTGGAACAAAATTGCTTTGTTGATTTTGATGTGATGCAGAAGTACACATTAGATGCAACTGATATGGATTGCTTGGATTGATGTTCGATGAAAGATAAAGCTTGATAAGGAACGTCTTCCTGTCAAAATATGCCATGGGCTAGTGATTTTGGATTTTGGATCACAAGTGCTTTAACCAGTTTGATTTTGCATTTGCCAATGCTTGGATCACCACACAAGTGTGAAGATATAGATCAAGATTTTTTCTCGAAGCAAGATGCAAATATCTGCCCCCAGTGTTTAGCAATGTTTTGGAATTGCATGGGTGAATGCTTGGATAGGTGTGTGGATGGATGGATATTGCAAGTATGCAAAGGATGCCAAGGATTATCTTACGATAAGATAAGGTTTTCGCACAGAGGAATGCTCATTCAGATAATGCTTCAAGGCTCATATAATATTTGGATTGGATAGGATCAGTGAAAATGAACCATGTCAAGATGTTTACCATAAACAAGTGTAAAGTGTGCTCCAAAATTTTATCGAGATCAAGGTAACTTGGACCTTGGATGCAAATGGATAAAAATGGGTTGGATAAATGGTTCATGGATGAACGAATGATATGACTAGAATGCTAGCTTTATTATGGATGTGATAAGATGCTTTCTCCTGAACTAGCACACGTAGATGCTCAATTCTACACATGACACTTGTTTGCCAGGTTTTCATCATGGTACCTGCCCAAAGCGTCACCAAAGTGGTTTTCGCTAGAGGATGATTTTTTTCTTTATTGTTTTCAATTCTTTTTCTGATTTTTTTGGATTTTTTGTACTTTTTGAATTTTTTTGGTATTTTCTGAGAGATTTTAAGCTGATGTTGAACCATTTGTTGGTGCTGACATTGATGCTTTTATCATAACATGCCATCAATATCCTGCTTCAAGAAGTTGCTTTGCCAAGATACGTGCAGTTGAAAGCAAATTTTGAGAAATTTGTTATGCTTTGTTGATACCGAAGTTAACTCTATCTTTGTGTGTACATCACGATAGAGTGCCTTCTGAATCCTTATGATGAAGGGTCGTTGCCAACACATGGTCAATTTGAGAATTGGATATCATGTGTGGAGGAGTGGATGGAGTGCGTTTAGGAATAAAAGATGGATTGGTCAATAGTTTGGAACCTTTGACTCTCCAAACTTGGGAAGATGGGCAATAATGGGTGGATACGGAAGTGTGCATGGAATTAGGACCAACTGCTTGATACACTTTGTATGTTGCTTGAGAAGCATGTGTTTTCCTTTGTGGACATATTTGATGGATACTTTTCCCTTTTTGATTTTGCCCCATAGTTTCTTTGACTAATGGAGTTTGATAGGGATAATCATTATTTGTATTCTTTGGTATCCATTTGTATTTTATTTGTCCTTCATGCTTCGTCCTTTGATTCAAATATTTATTTTGACGTTGGTCTCAATTTGTGGATGGGGTGATGGGTGGATGAAGATTCATGACATGGCGAGTTGTAGTATTGGCATTGGTTTCATCATAAGGATTCTTCGTGCTCCCTATGTTGACGTTTGCTCGAGATGAAGTTGCCCCCAATTTTGTGGAAATATTTCTGATATGTTGAGATCCCTTGATTGTCGAGTAACCAAGGGCTTGATGCTTAGGATTGCCGATAATCTACACCGGTTTTAGGATTCCTTGTTCATGCAGACCTAATCCATTGCCTTGATAATTCATCTGTAGAAACATTTTGTCTGCAATAGGATATGATCTGCCTTGGAAACAAGGTGCTAATCCTTCTCTGCTCTATGGTGGATCTTCAAAAGTGCCAAATTCTTTATTGATGAGGTAGCTAGCCCTGAGAAAGGTGATTGATCCAACCTTATAGGTGATAGGATCCTCCATATGTGGGATGAATTCTTGATTGATATCTTTAGTTCGATCTTGTGAAATATCAGATTGTACCGCTTCTTCAAGAAGTGTTGGTGATTTACTATCCACATACCAGTCTTCCTCTTGACTCCTTTCACAGGATGTTTCTGATTCAAAACTTTTGTAGGAGCCTTCATCATGATTTGTTTTTGCTATGTCTCTACATTTGTCCATATATTGACCATGTGTACAAATGTTAAGAGTATGAGACTCTTGTTCCTTTGTAATGATATCAAGAGTATGAGACTCCTGGTTTGAATAAAGATCATCTACGTGTCCATCCAAAGAAAGCATCTCATGGGTAGATGGATGAGTGTGTGCTATATGGATATGATCATCATTTGCAACATCTTGTATAGATAAAAGAGTGCCCATTATATCATTGTAGTATCTTGAAGATACGAATTCTCGATCTTGAGTGATTTTAGAATCGCTTTCGACATGTTTTGAATCAAGTTCTTGACATGGGTCAATTTCAAAGGATGGATTGTTTATAAGGGATTCTTGGGCATCATCCTTAGGCATGGGAAGTGGATTAATATCCGCTTGTTCTTTGAATGAATTTGGATCAAATGGTGAGCTAAGGATTTCTTCAATATCTACTACCATGAGGTGAAAAGATGTCAATATATCTTGGAAAGGACCATTGCTAGACTTAAGTAAAAGATGTCGATCATGCTTCGGGAAAAAGTCTTGAGATATGTCCTCTAATTCATTAGGTGATGTAGAGACACTTTCAACATGATCATTAGTTGAAGGATCACAATTTATAGGATCAAATAATGTTAACCCTCCTTTGAATAGATCATTGTTGCACATCATTGGTGGATTTTGATCATGATTGAAAAGTGGTTCTTGGGGTGTGTTGATTTGATCATTGGATGATGTGGAAACATCTTCAAGGTGCTTATTGACAGATTGATCTTGATTTTTTATTTCAAGAATTGTGGTGGGAATCTATTGCAAGCTTTGTTGAGCGAGTAATTCATGTGTTTGTTGTTGAGCCAACAATGCTTGTTGTTGGTCATGTCGTTGTTGTGCCAACAGTGCTTTTTGTTGGGCTTCCAATTGAGCTTGGTATTTTTCTTCTGCTTGCTGAGCTTGGAATTGTGCTCGTGCTTGATCGTGTGCTTGTTGTATTTCTTGTGCCATCTGAGCGGCATGCATGGCTTGCAGAATTTGTGTGGCTTGTTGGTTTTGGAGCACCTTTTTGCGAGAAACTTCTTGAGCGGCTTGCAACATGATGGAGAATGATTTTTTCATGTTGTATTTTGGTGGTGGTGGTAGTGGTTTTGGAATGGTGTTGATTGTTGGGGTTGCTTGAATGGTTACCACCTGTTGTTGCAATACCGATGGCAAAATGGAATGATTTGGTATGATGTTTTGATTTGGCATTATAGATCGTCTTTGAACATTTTTGTGGTTGAGAACCATATTGTGTTGATTTAGGTAACTTTGATTTTGCATGGGGTTACCTTGACTTGAATCAACATATGGAGTTGCCAATATATTGCTAAGATTTTGAACAACATTAGGGGGATTTGCAAGCATATCTATCCCAAAGTTCACCAAGTGTGGACTAGAAATGTTCATGTTTGAAAAACTTGTCTTTGGCATGTATGGATTTGGTGGGATAATGTTGTTTGGAAAACTCATGCATTGAGTGTTTGGTTGATAGATTTATAGATTTGGACTTGGATTTAAATCTATCATTGGGAAAAGTATTCCAAAATTTAGATTGGGCATACTCACATTTGTATCATTGAAGTTTGGAGGAGATAATGATGCCATTAATAAATGTGAGTTTCGATGATCAATTGGCATTGTGATACTTGGATAGTTTGGTTCACTCAAATTTCTCATGATGGATGGATCAAGTTTATATTCCATGTCCCTCTTTTGTTGAGATCAAGTTTGAACCATAAAATGAAGATCAATTTTCAAGAATGTAAGAGATGAAACTCTAATCCTTTAGATCAGTCTAAACCTTAAGTTCAAAGAAGCGAAGAACTAGGATAATTGAAGGATCAAAGCAATGACGAGGATGAGATAAACGAAAGATGAGTGATACGGATGAATGGAATTCTTAAAGAAAATTTGAAGGAAACGCTAAACTTTTTAGGACTTTGATTGATCGTGATTGGATTGATAGTTTGACTAAATGTGTTAAGTCAAACAAGAGTGATAAATGTAATCGTAAAACTCTAGGAAGTTGTGTTATCCAAGAGTGAACTCCTACAAGATGGTAGTTTGACTAAGTGTGTCAAGTCAAACGAGGTGATGATTTGATAATTTAGCTATGTGTGTTAAGCCAAACAAGATGAACTCGTCAACCCTAGGAAGTTGTATTATCCAAGAGAGAACTCATGTATAGGATGATGGTTTAACTAGTTGTGTTAAGTCAAACAAAGAGTGATTTGATTTCGCCTAGAAGTTTAGCATAACAGATGTTTACAAAGTTTCCAAGAGTTGTTGGTGAGGTAATTTTTGACTAATTTTGATGGTTGAGAGATGGATGAAAGTGATTGAATTTGATCCATAGACTTGACCTAGAATAACACTTCTGCTTACAAGACCTTGGTGTTGAAGAACACACTATACTTCTTATGGGAGGAAAGCAAACCTTTCAAAAAGTTTGGGATTCTGCGGATAGTAAAACTCATAAAACTTAGGATCTCAAGATGCTCCTCATGCATTTTCAGAATAAGATTTTTGACCTTTGGTTTTGGGATTTTGAACTTGTGGGAAATCATGTTAGAAAACACATGTGTAATCCAATTTGTCTTTTTATCTTGGCTTAGTGAATTCTTTTTACCAAAAACACTTGCTTGATTATGTTTTCAAACTGAATGTCTAATGTCCTGCTTTCTTCTTCATCCCACAAGGTCCATTATGTGGAAATCAAGAAAATTAGGGCAAAAGTCTCCTATGTTTATCCTTAGTGAAAAAAAATGATGATAGAATCCAAACACTTAGAAACCTCTAAGGATATGGTCCTTAGGGCAAGCAAGAGTATTTGAATTCATCAAGGATATTTGTTTCCTCTAAGGTGTTTGAAATTTGAGGCTCTTTGTGAATGTCTTTTTTTCAATCGTTTTGACAACCAAACAATGTATTTTTTACTTCCAAACACTTTTTACAACCCTAGGATGATGAGGCAATATCTTGTTGGGTTCCCACTTGGACGAATCCAGCTGCGCATATCTTGTGTGAATGGCTAAATGCTTGACCACACTAGCTCCCCTCCACGACACTCACTTATTCAGGTCAGCCAAGCATTAGTACCCATGAATCTCCCATGGCATACTTTCAATTTCCACAACAAGACCGCATGTATAATGTGGGGTAGCTTCAAAGGACATAACCTTTTGCACCAACAAGATAGACAAGGTTTTGGCTTTTTTGTAAACAAAGGGTTCTAATTTGGGCATTCTATTTGTGGGGGATTATCCAACATCGGCGAGAGTCCATTGCTGTCCATCTCATCAGAATAATCCTTGTGATATTTGTCTTTGTTCCAATATCCACACTTATATCCCGGGTGGAAGTCGCTTGGCTTTAGCGTGTTCCCAGTTGGGTCGTTCCCTTGGGTGAGTACTTTTTCCCACAAAGCAGGCCATCTAAGATAAACAAAAGCAAGTAAACATATTCGTAGTTCGATCAACCTTTGTTTAAAAATAAAAGGAGAACACTCACAATAAGTTTACTCACACTCGCAAGATGTTTTGTTCAATTTTAGATCCCAAATCGAAGTGTGAATGCAATCTCTTTGACAAGTTAATATCGCCAAAATGCTTTTGATTCTCAAGATCGTTGTGAAGCGCGAGAGAAGCGCATATGCATTTTAATGATATTAATTTGTGGAAAAGATTGCAAAACATGAAAGACACTTGTTCATTTTATATTTTGAAGCAGTGATGAGTTGTTTTAAAAGCACCAATTGAAATGTGAAGTTTGCCTTGTTCAATTTTAAGTCCAAATTCAAATTCTAGTAAGTGTTTCTAAGGTTCAAATTTTAACCAATTTTAAAAACATCAAATTAATGGTTAAATTTATACCCAAAATTTGAAGTGATTTAGTTCAAATCAAAAAATTAAAGCAAGAATTGGAAGCCCTTTAAAACATTAAAAAACGCTTTGTGAATTTCAATTTTAATGCTCAATTCTTTAACTCCAATGTTCTTCCAAAATCGTCTCTTATCTTCCAATGTTGCAAGTCTTTTGTGCGAATGAAATCCCTATGATATAAAAAAGACAAATCAATGTAAGTATCAAATTTGTTTTAAGAATTTAAATCCAAACAATAGAATAATTTCAAATGAAAAGACTAATGTTTTGGAATGATTATAATAAATGGAGCATTAATAAAATCATGATTTCCACAGATTTTAGTTAACAAAGATCAGAGCGTCTTCTTCAAACAGTTCAAAATTAGACAATTTAATGTGGATAAGTAAAGATTTGATGTGATTTAAAGCAAACAAGATTAGGTTTGCAGACAAATAGAGATTTGTAGAAATTTATTCCGATTCTTGTTCACTTAGCCTGCAAAAAAGCCATAAATACACAACACCAAATCCACGAGGATGCCAATGACTGTCTGTTGATTGAAAGTTTTGATGAATAAGATAGGCACATGCGATGAAATGAATTCTGCAAAATCTGCTCTTTGAAATTTGCAACCATTCATTAATGAGAGCAACAACAATATTAAATACAGACCTTTAACCACACTCACTTTCGAGATTGAACAAAAATATGATGTTGTCAGCGATATGAAATACAAAGACTTTTAATCACATTCAATGTCCAGATTTGAACAGCAATTTGTCAGTAATATGATATTGTAAAATAAAATTGGGTGGTTTCCCTTGCAAGTAACTATATCTGCACCTCATAATTGATTTAACACACTTTCGAACATGTAGGGCGAAGATTCAATCCAGAGAGTGCAGAAAAGGAATGTGAACTGTTAGAATGAAAGCCTCAAAGGAATGCCATCTCATAGACAGCAAGATTGCAAGACCTGCGCATTAAAATCGTAAGCAATTTTCAAAGAAATACCACTAGCAGGTGTAAAGCCGGAAGACAATGTGCCCTGAATAAAAAACCATCGAACAAATGAACTTAGAAATTTTTAGGCCAGCAGAGACATCAGATCTTGCGCTAGTAGAGACATCAGATCTTGTTGGAGTAGTAGATCAAAATGTAGACATGCAACTCATTTAGCGACAGTGGTAATTTAAGACAACATTATCACAGAGAAAGGGAACGTCTTTCTACAACCATTCCTGGTCACACAGTGAGTTCCGAAGTAAATATGTTAAGATTGCTGCATTAAAGATTGTAAGATATGTTGAAATTGCTTCATTTCAAATCCGTGGTGGCTTTCAGCATTTAAGAAGTTAGTTGAATAAGCACCAAGTCTGAATTAGAGGCCGCTTCAACAACTAACCTTTTCTATTCCCCCAAATATGTATGTCTGCTAGGATATCCAAGGTGCTTTAAATACAATCACAGTCAGAGATTAAAAAAAAATGCGTTGTAAAAAAGGAATGCTCAGATTAAAGACAAAACAATAACTCATTCCCATCGAGAGCCTGAATCAATATTAAGATCACATCTAATCAGAGAGGATGGTAACCCAAAAAAGAACGCTTCCTAGAAATATGATCTCATGGAATACCATCGATTTAGGATATGCATGGAATGTGAAAAGTTTGACAAGATGCCTTGAAGAGACGTGGTTTTATGGACTGTAATGATTGCAGCATGGAATAAATGAGAACGCCTTTAGACAGTCAAATGCAATTGGTAGGTATAAATAAAATTCCTCAACTCTTTATGCATCCTCCCTCAGGCCGCGCAAAGAAAATGAGAGCTTTGGAATAGGGTGAGTTCGTATTTGCAACTACCCTGGTATATATCGTATGCAAAATGTGGGTGCATTGACAAGATGTTTGATATGACTCTTTAGTAAAGAATAAATTTGCTTTGAAGACCTGGCGGCAGAGTATTGAAGGTGGTCGTTGGAGTCAGATATGAAAATCTTGAAGAATGTATACGCGCCTTTAAGACTGCAAATGGATGCAGTTTCTGTCGGGCATGTACACCACGGCTTTCTAGCATTCACAGTCGAAACATCTGCATAAACTTCAACGAACAATTGTGTGTTTTTGAATACCAGCTAGACTTATTGACATAAAGAGAACAGCCGATATATAGACTACTTGAAATATCGTGATAATGCATTGGACCAAAATAGGCGTATAGATTTGAAACAGCTGTGTGTATGGATACTTTGCAAAATGCGGGTGTGTAGACTAGGCAGGTGAACTTTCAGACGTGACGCTTCCAGGAAACATAATCTATAGATGCGACTATCCATGTACTAAAAATACAAGCTCCCTCATTCCTTGTCTAAAGACATAGCGTAGAGATAGCAACAAATGCTTCTCTAGGATTGGCGCAAACAGTAATGTGCATTTAAGGAACCAGCTATCAAGGGCATTTTATTTTTATTTTTAAACAAAAAAATTCTAAGCTTATGCTAGTGGCAGGTGTAAATTCAAATTCAACAGCTTGCAGGGAATAAAAACGTGTGAAAGCATAGAATAAGGCATGGGAACTGTTTGTTAGAATGCACCAAGGGAAAGTATGAAAAAGATAAGGAGCGCAAACTGTTTGACAGAAGTCCTCTAAGAAATGTGGTCTCATGGCCTGCAATGAATATGAGATAGGTGTACAGAATGGATTTTTTTTTTAAAAGAGCATCGAGCATTTTCAAGAAAATTCTATTAGCAGATTTCTAAAGCCAAATTCTTTAACTTTTATCAGCGTCCCTATCACCTTCAAGAAATGTTAATTATAGTTATAAAGGGATTTGCCGCTGAAAGATGAGGAGCTACAGAAGATGGGCTCTAAAATACAAGTAATTAGGAACCAAAGTCTGCCCTCCTAATGTACCAAGGGCCTGTCTACCAGCAAGTTTTCATTTTTATGGGCCTTGTTCATAATAGATATGCTCTATTTTCTCTTATTCATGCTTTCATACGCCTTCTCAGTCACTAACTGAAACACTCCCAGAAGTGTATGTGTTAAAAGCCATGCACAGAAGCTTCTCTCTAACCAAAAGACATGTGTAAGTGAAACAAATGTGGAAGATGCGTGTAAAACAGTATTGGGTAGCCAGCAGTTGATTTTTTTTTTTTGCTACTGTATACCAAATTCCTATGCACATTAACTTCAATCACATTAAAATCTTTAACATAGCATGTATTTGAAGATTACTGAGGATGCTAATAATGAGAAATAAAAGCTTAAAATAACGACTAACAGTAAGAGGATTGACACAGCCTATATGGACCAAAGAACATTGTTTTAGCTTCTTGATATTTTGTGCTCTTAAAAGATAAGAAAAGATCTTTCCTGTAACAAGTTTGTTAAATATCTAAATCTAGATCAAAGATTAATACGAAACCTCATATAAATCTAATAACAGAAGTAGAAATTTCATGCAAATTTAATTGGAAATGCCCTCCTTCTAGTTCCATTTTGTGGATGCTAAAATCTGCAAAAGGATTTAAATTAGTTCATGTTGTTAGCACAAGTTAATTCAAATCAGCAAACTCAAACATCTCTGTGAAATATAGAATCATGTTAACAATGCAACTAATAAAAACAATGCAAAAAATATGAATTATTCCTATCCCATAGTGGATTGGTGCTCTTTGAATATATGAAAGAGCCCTTTCCCAATCCTTTGATAAGCAAGATGATATTATTGACAAAATTGACTCTCAAATGGAGAGAGTGACCTTGCATACAATGTGTTGTCAAATTGTGTGTTGTTGTGATGAGCAAGATTAGTTCTCAAATGTGGAGAGTAACCTTGCATGAAAAAGTGTTGTTGTGAATGAGAGAAGATGCATTGCATTTATAGGAGAACTTGAGAGAAGAGAGGCCAAGATTAGGCAATGTGGGATTAAATCCCATCCAATAGGATATAGACACTTGTCATAATGGGATTGGCCAAAGCTTGTGCAAGTTTTGACCAATGTGCCCATTCAAATTTGAAAAATGTCAATAAATGTATGTTGTTGAGGGTTTTGGGGGGAATTATCTTTGTCGAAAAAAGTCAAAGATGAGAGTTATTGAGGGAAAATAAGTCTTTTTAATAAATCAAATAAATTGATTTATTGGTGCAAGTGGATGAATCTAGAAGATTCATGTAGTTAGGATTAAACTAATCATGATTTTATTAATCTAATAGATGATTTAAATGATATGACATTTGATTTTAGATTTTTGTATTTCTTTTAAAATCAAATGAGAGGAAATGAGCATTGATCATTTAATTTAATAATGGTGATTAAATTAATAGACCTTAGGAGATTTATGATTTAATTAAATAAAACTTGATTTATTTAATCAAAAGGTGAACATTGACAATGATGTCAAATCTGCATGTCTACACTAACAATTCTAACATCAATAATCTACTCATGTGCATATAACAACATTAACTCAAATAACCATTATGCTAATCCAAAGCATGACAAAATGGTAACAACAAAATAAATTAACATCACATCATAACATAAAATCCAAATCGCTCTATAATTAGCGTCCAAATAATAATAAAGAATCATAGTATATCAAAGTCTAAGTGCTAACAGAAAACAAAGCAAAACAAGGTAGAACACTATCTAATCCGAAGAGAAAAAAGAAGGGGTGTTACACTTGGATAGTGTGCACAATACCATCATGAGTAAATTTTAAGTATTTATAGATCAGTGGTGCAATCAAATTCATAAGGACTAGCCATGGGATGCCTAGGCTTACTTTGAAAATGTTAGAATTAAGTATCATGAAAAATGGAACTTCTAAGGTTTTAGGTCAAACCAAGACTGATAGGGAAATAAAACCAATGGACGTAATAAAAATTACATCGTGAATTTAGATTATAAGTTAATCTTTTGTAAACTTGGTGAAGATCTCTCAATTCAGGGGGTTAACAAACTGAGTAGTCCACTTGACACTACTTCAAACTAATTTAAATTATTGATCGAGGTGCATAAGCTTATGATGGTGCAACAACATATATACCCTCATGGACTCAAATTACTCAACTAACCTACTAAATTTTATTCTAGTTGCTGAAAATTTGATAAAAACTATAAAACAACAGAAGTAAAATTGAACCTTAGTTGTTATGGGTACCTACAACGACTGCAACTAAATTACTTCTAATGAAAGCGACTATAACTAAACTATCTTTAATGAAAACAAATAAAAATCCTAACAAAGATTACTATAATATTTAATCCATACTCTAAAGTTTCATAAATAGCTATCCATGCATGTTCCTAAGTAGTTGCTTGTAATAAAAAATATATAAAATCTATAATTCATGAGTAACAATTAACTAAAATTAACTATAAACAGAAATGAATAATGAAAAAATGAAGTGGAGAACAATACCTTAAGTGGCCTACTCAAGTGACTATTCCCACTTAACGAGGCACAGTCAAACTAGTAGATCTCACACATCTCATGAACTAGACTTCATTTATTGCATAAGATAATAGATTACAAAAATCTCACAAACTGGATTCAACCATTATGTAAATTCTTATTCAACTGGAAAATAATAAATAATAGAACTGTGTAAAAAACAACTAAGTAAACTTCAGACTCAACCATCAATTATATACAAACTGAGGGAGTCATTATTGAAGTAACAACTAACACCAAAATCATTAATTCTACTTCGAGATATCTAGAATGTGGTTTTAATATCTGGACTTATTCAATCTATAACTAAAAATAAAGAGAATCCTAAAAGGAACAAAACTCTAAGAAATAGATTACATTAATTTATACGTCCATTTATCAAAATTCTAAATTAGAGAAGACCTCTTCTTCAACATTTATTAACTGTCATGAAAATGTGTGCTCTATCCTCATGAATTCCTTCGACCAATAACTACCACATTCAACTATTTCTACAACATCTCTTTTTCTAGTATTCAATGCTCCTTTTGGTATGAGTTCATCCCACAACAACCACGCATCATGGCTCTCCGTTTTTCTATAAAGAGATTAGTTTCACAAAATATATACACAAGGATAACCATCAAAATTAAACATAACATTCAATCAACATTTTCATGCACATATTCATAAAACCGCTTAATGCTAATATATTAAACTATAATTACATCATCATGATTTTAGGTCTTAGGTCCATGGAATAGATACAAAAAGGATAATATAATATGGATTATAGTCAAGAAGTGTGTTCAAAAGTATCTTAAAGTCTGATAAAACCTAACAAAAAATAAACTATTATTTGGACATATCATTTCCCACCAACTTAACTTTTTGCTTGTCCCCAAGAAAAAACACTAAGGATCTTGATTTTTCTACTGAGAGGTTTGCCTCGGGTCCATAACTATCCCAATACCCTGATCCTACTGAAGATAGAAACCTTGATATATTGAAAGTCTCCTCATTCTGATAGCTTCTTCTCTTTCCAATTCATCACCCTTATTCCCAGTCCAATATGGAATTGGACAAAGGAGAATGGGTGGCTAAAATGTAAGGGGTATCTAGTGAATTCCTTTGTTAATACTGATTTCCATGTATTTCTGGACCCTTTGGAGCATATCAATAAAGTTATGCATAAAATGTGGTTCATTCTTCTACAATTCAGGAGTTAATTCATTCCACCGGTTTTGTACATACTTATAACATTGTTGTATAATTCCTACAACTATCACTTTCATCTTTTCAGATTCATCTTTCCCGAGTTTCATTATTATCTTACCAACTCCTTTATGCCAGAGAAGTCTCATCCACTCATCAATAATTGGTTGTAGATCCTTAGCCTTCTCTTTATCAAAAGAGTAATCAAACCATGGTGGGAAAGAGAAGTATCAGATTGTCTCCTCTGATACTCTAAAGCCATCATTTTCAATAGGGGGTATAAGAAATCAGGTACATTAACTATCTTGTTATGCCTAAGATGAGTTAATAACTTGAAATTATTGAAATGGATTGTATAGAATAGATTTTTCCTCCCATCACATGTGATATATATGACAATATAAGAATCACATATTGCCCAAAACCACTAGAGGGACAATATTTTCATACCTTGTGATGTGGAATCAAATTGCTTCCCTCTTATGTTGAAATCATCCTGAGCAGCGACTGCATCCGACTAGGCTAGATATTTTTCTTGTATCCTTGGCAATCTAGCTACTTGAGCAATAGAAGCCTCCAAAGAATCTATATAAATTCCTTTCACCACAAATTCATCATAAAAGAGAGTTTCTACAAATCTCTGTTTGAAATCATCACTAAAATATATCAAGTTTAAGAAACAATCCAGTCATCCAACCCTTGTAACATCTCCTCCCATCTTGGCTCACTTACTACTCAGAATATCAACTCAAAAACTCAACTCAGTCTTTGCCTACCACCCTCAACTATAATTATGACCTATGTTTCCAAATGTATACTTGCTACCACACCATACTATAACCGCAAACCTTTCTTCAAATTTAGCTCAAATAGAAACCAAACTAAGGTTCCTCCAATTTTGATAGGGTTTCAAATTCTTTAGGAATTAAAAAAATGGGAGTGGTGGAAATAGTGATAAATACATGACTTAAGGCATTGCATGTCATGATCACATTAATTCAATTTTGGGTGGAAATTTTCAAAAAATGTGGTGAAAAGATAGTTTAAGCATACCCCCCAACTTAAGATGTGAAGTGACCTCAGTTCATGGTGGTGATTTGGAGGTGAAAGAAATGTGAGTTGATGCAAATAAATAGTGCATAAAAAGTTCAAAGAAATTTTGCATAGTCATAATAGTCTACCTTAAGTACAATTGTGCAAAAATAACCACTAATGATGTGTGAAGACTTGAAAGAATATATGTTGCAAAGGATTTGATGGTAAGAATATTAAATGCAAGGTAATAAGTATCATGGATGGAGAATGAATACGATTAGACAAGCATAAGAAGATGATGCGACTTGAAAGCAGTTTGAAATATACATGGACAATAAAATAATTATGCCACAAGATTTAGGTGGAATAGACGGGTATTATGGAGATGAGTGGTGATAACCTTCTAATAAATATGACACCAAAAAAATGAAAAAATTTCTCCTGCTCCTTAAATTGTGCTATAGGCTTTTGTAGTGCCAGGTCCCAAACATACCATAGATAGTGTGAAGCTATAGGCCACTTTGGAAAAAATTCCCTTTGAAACATATTGAGCAGGTCATGTGTAAAGATATTTGTAGTATTATCATAGTCATGTAGTGTGTGCATGTGAAAAATAATTGGGAATGAGGTCAATGTAACTTCAGGGGTTGAGTTGTGTAACCCAACCACTGGCTTATCAGTTGTGCTTGGAATGCCCCTCAAAACTGATGGAGGACTCAAGGAATTAGATTATGTTTCAATATCACTATGAGCACCATATTGTTGTATGAGTGAAAAGATGAATTTTTCATGTTGCATTGGCTTAACTTGAGTCTGAGTCCATTGACAAGAAGAGATAAATAGACTACATCAATGGTATGTAGTTGTACTACACCAGGGCCCAGCCACCTGGACTTAAATTTTCCCTTGAAATCCTTATAGCGTGAATCATATAGAAGAGCCCAATCTCCTTCCTTAAATTATTTTTTCTTTATGAATTGATCATCCCATTTTATTCTTTGATGTTGCACCACCTCTATATGATGAATTTATTTCATCCAGATTTCATCCAACCCATTCAAGGAGTGCAACTGTTCCTTTTGTGCCTCTGTTAAATCCATGCCTAATTCCACTACTATCCTTAGGTTTTTATACTCAAATTTTATAGGAAGTACTATTGTTTTTCCATAAACCAACTCATAAGGAGTAGACGACCCTGTTGTTGTTTTCCATGTAGTCTTGTATGCCAAGACAACTTTTGGTAATTTGGATACACAATATCTTCTATGTAGTTGCACTATATTTTTTCGTATATTTTAAATCTCTCGATTGGTAACCTCCACATGTCCATTAACTTCAAAATGATATGGGGTGCATTTCTTATGCCTAATCTAATATTCCTCCATCAACTTGGCAATAAGATCTGATGTAAATTATGGCCCTTGATCAGTCACTATTTCTTTTGGCACTACAAATCTAGTGAAGATATCCTCAGATAAAAACTTTGCAACATTTCCTTCCCTAGAAAACTACAATGCTTTTACTTCAACCCACTTGGTTTAGTAATCAATGCGTACCAATATGTATTCTTTATTATTAGAACTAGGAAAGATAGGTCCAAGAAAATATATTCCACACTTGTCAAAAGGAGCTAAAGCCAAATGGGGTTGTAAGGGAATTTCATCAAATCTTGTAGGTTTTCCCATCCTTTGACAGTGGTCACAACTTGTAGTGTATTTAATAGAGTCCTTATGTAATGTTGGCCAATAATATCCTATTGTCAAAATATTTAAAGTTGTCATTTTTGTTGCAAAATATCCACCACAAGGTTCATCATGGCATGCTTTGAATATGTCAAACACTTCATCATCCCAAATACACCTTCTCATAATATTATCTAGACTAGTGTAAAACAAAAATCTAGAAATCCATGAATAGGGAAAGCATTTATAAACCAACTACCTTTTCTCCCTTGGAGAAAAGTAACTTGGAATTTGTCCTGACACTAAATAGTTTTTTATGTTAGCATACCATAGTGTGTGCACATTCAAAGAAAATAAATTCTCATCAGGAAATGAATTATCAAAAATTCCCTTAGAGGATTGAGTAGGCAATCTAGACAAGAAATTAGCAACCACATTAGCCCTTCTAAGCTTGCCAACAATTTTTATGTCAAATTCCTGTAGCAACAATAGCCATCTTGCAAGTCTGTCACCTACCACTAGATTTCTCATCATGTACCTAATAGTCATATGATCTATATGTATGAACACTTGATAACCAATTATATAATGTCTGATTTTGTTAATGGCATAGACAACTACAAACATCTCTTTCTTTGTTACAATGTAGTTCAACTCTACTCTTTGGAGGTTCTTGCTGATATAATAGATTGCATATTCCTTAGTTCCTTCCTTCCAACCTAGGACTACACTAATGGAAAATTCAGATGCATCAGTATGGATATGGAATGGCAACGTCCAGTTTGGTCCTCTAAGAAATGATGCATGTGTTAAAGCTTCCTTTAGTTTTTCAAATGAACTCTAGCAGCCCTCGATCCAATCAAATTTAGAATCCTTTGTTAACAAAGTGAACAAAGGTGAAATAATCTTATTGAAATCTTGTATAAATCACTTGTATTAACCTGCATTCCCCGGGAAGCTTTTGATATTCTTTTTCTAATGTGGTATAGGTAAATTAGATATAATCTCAATTTTCTTTGAATTAGCCTGTATGCCTTCATTGGATATAAAGTGTCTTAATGCAATGCCTTGTGTCAGCATCATGAAACACTTTTCATTGATGAGAGATAAATTATGTTCATTTCATATTTTTAACACCTTCTCCAAGTTACTCAGAGCTTACTCATAAGTTTCACCATAAGTGGTGAAATCATCCATGTATACCTCCATGCAGTTTGTGCAAAATCAGAAAATATGTTGAGTATTGCACGTTGAAAGGTAGCTGGTGAATTGCAAAAACCAAAAGGTAGAATAAATATATACATAAGTTCCCCAAGGGAAGATTAATATGGTCTTATCCTAATCTTCTAGTGTAATTTTGATCTGGTTGTATCCATTGAAACCATCAAGAAATGAAAAATATTTCTTTCCAACCAAAGAATTAAGAACTTGGTCAATAAATGGCAATAAAAAATGATCCTTCTTGGTAGCAGTATTTTATTCCATGTATTCAATACAAACTCTCCATTTCCTTCCTTTCTTGGGAACTATAACTAATGGTGAAACCTACTCACTATCCAAAATTGGATATATAAAACCAACATCTAAGAGCTTTTGAAGTTCAACTTTTACAATATCCATTAGAGCTGGATTCATACGCCTTTGGGGATGTATAATAGGTCAGTAACCTTCATTAATATAGATCCTATGCATGGAAAGATCAAGATTAATACCTCTCTTATCATGATAATCCCATGAATATGCAACTGAGTGTGACTACAACACTAATTGTAGAGAGTTTTTTTGTTCTTCAATCCAGGCGTTATTAAGATTCAACATCTTTCCTGGCATAATTTCCAACTCTTTTGATAACTCTTGAACTGATGAAAGATCAAGACTTGGTATAATTGGAAAACATTGTTGAGGAAGTAGTGAATGAAATAATTGATATATCTCTTCAGTAGAATCAGTAGGTACAATATATTGTAAGGGGTCTTGGAGAAATATAAGGCATTCTTGTTTTTTAGATCTCATACCACAATCATTATGTATAATCTGAACAATAAGCTCATCTTCATCCTTGTCATCTAGTAAATAGTTGCGCTCAATAGTCATCAATGTCTGAAGAGAGTAGCTATCTTCCTCTTCTTTTCCCAAATTTGTCCAAATGGAATGCTCCATGTATTCATATGGCTGAGTGGGTAGATAAAGCACCAAGTTCTTTGTTTGTCTCCCATTGGATATAATCATCTTACCAGATTTGCATCTTATGAAGTCATCAGTTGTTGTTAACCAAGGGATGCCTAGAATAAGTGGGTAACCTACAAGAATAACTTTAGGTTGTAGTACAATAAATTCTATAGGGTATTTTCCATGAATCTAATTCAATTACTATGTATGCAATAATCCCTTCAGGTTTGACTGTGGATCTATTAGCTAACTGTAGAACAATTTGTGTAGGCTTGAGGTTGATTAGTTGAAGCAACTAAATTGTTTCAATTGTCATTACATTTATAACAATACACAAGTCTATCAAAGTATTTTTAATGAGAGTCCCATTGGTTTTGACATCCACAACTGGACTATGAGGGTAAGTATACTTAGGGAATGCAATGTTTCCCAACATGATGTCTTCTAGATTTCTTAAAACATGAATTATTTGTGGATCTTTCTTTTTTTTGTCTAGTTTCTTAAGATGAAGATCTCTCACTATCTTATTGTATATGGGAACATCTTTGATAGACTGGATAAGTGGAATTTTGATGTTAACATCTTTCAACTACCCTAAAAGGCTAGTCTCAGCTTGTGTGGGATTCTTTTCCAGAGTTAGGCGTTTAAAAAATGGTGTCCTAAGATTTGAAGTGGTCTGGGGTACCTGGTTTTGTATAGGATCCAAAGGTGGTTTATCAGAAGCCTCAACTATAGTTTCTTCATCCTCCACTTAAGTAATTTGGGGAGATGAAGGGCCAACAAGTTGATTCCTTGACCTAAGATGAACATCACTCACCTCTACCCCATAAGTGGGGTACTACATGGCTTCATTAGTGTAAGCCTGTTGAGCAAGCTTAGTGTTAGAGTTAGGTGCATGTTGGGAAGGTATTGGTGATGGTTTAGGTGACTGAGATTGAGGATTGGATGGAGACATTAGAGCTTGTTTTTGTGGTTGAATCAGTGGTAGCATAGGCTATTGATAATTCATATTAGGTTGCTACCATTGTTGGCCTTTCTGCCAATGATTTTTCCATTGAGTCTATTGAATTCACCATTGCAAGTTATAGTTAGAACTTCGAAAGTTTTATTATGGCCATGGGTTGGGTTTTTTATTCCAATTTAGTTGGACATGTGGCTAGGGTTGAGGAGCCTACCACTAGTTTGGATTTGATTATCAGGGTTGAATGTTCCAACCAGAAAAGTTTTTATTGCTAGAAGGGAAAGATGGATTATAACTAAGGAAATCTTGTGGCATACCTTATCTCTACTACCACAGAATCCTTTGTACTACATATAATTTTTCTCCATCATCTCCTTCTATTAACTAGAAATCTGGTTTGCCAACCTTTTCTTATTAGATACTGGCCACTCTTTTGCACTTACAATTGGCCTTCTTCTTCCTACAGTTAGGGTTGTACTTAGTAAGCATAGGATGTGCTTCCTCTTGCTTCTTCTTAATATGGAGTGTTTCCAGTTATGTTTCTAGATGGTGTGTTATGTCCTGCTTCATGTTGGACAATGAATTACCAATTTCAACTTTAGAAACCCCATTAGAGGACTTACTTCTAATGGATGACCTTTCTCCTCTTGGCTACCTAGAAAGAGTCTTGGAATATCTCCTACAGACTTTCTAAATTTCTTCAAATAGTCCTTTGAAAATATCTCTTCCTCTAATAACATTAATGGTGTCCATATTCTCTTCGTTAATCCCCCTTAGAAATACCAACTTAAGGGACTCCTCTAACAATTTATGTTGGGAATTCTAGTTCAGAGAAAACTGGAACCTCTCAATATAGTCTTCTATTGGCTCCTCTTTTTGAGACATTGATAAAATTTCATCTCTTCTTTGGTCTAATCCTCTGCAATAGTCCTTGTACTTCTCCAATAACTTTATCTTTGTAGTTTTCTAGTCTAGGACAAATCTCTACTGTAGCATCGTTTAGAGTAGCTAGAAAGAGCTTGAGTTGATCTACATTAGTAGTGTAATCATAAATTCAACATAAAACATCAAACTCAAACAAGAAAGTAATTGGGTCCTCTATTACCAAGCCATAAAATACTGGTAATGTTGATGGTGGTATATTTTTCAGCATAGTGGCTCTGGCTTGATCAATAATAGGGAACTCAAAGGTTCCATGTTTTGGATCATTTGGTGGTGCATCTCATATTGTTCAAAAGGTCTAGTTTGTCGCTGTGGAAGATAATGGTAATGAGAAGTTGATGGAGATGAAAAATAAGTGTAGTGCTTTAAAAATTTATTCAATAAATTCAACAAAACCACTAGTATCTTATCTATCTTGAATATCAGAAGGGATGTATCTTTCTAGGTTATCTCTCTGCCTCTACATATGGAAAATTTACCTTTGTATGGCCATGGCCCTACACAATTTTAGTAGCTTGATATTGAAAAATGTGGTTTCTAATAGTCTTAATAGCTAAGTAGGGAAATTTAACTATGAAAACTGCAAAAATGGGTCTATGAAGTAAGTACCATCCTTAGAAATGATGTCAAAAAAGTAGAGTACAAGTTTTTTTTATAAAATTGGTAAAGGTCACTCAATTTAGAGGGTTAAAAAAATCTCAACAGTCCACTTGAAACTTCTTCTAACTACATTAAATTATCGACCAAGGTGTGTAAGCTTGTGATGGTGCAAAAACGTATATGCACTCATGGACTCAAATTAGTCAACTAACCTAGTAAAGGCTATTCTAGTTGTTGGAAACTCATAAAAATTGTCAAACAACAGAAGTAAAACTAAACCTTAGTTTCTATGGGTACCTACAGCAATGACTACAACTAAACTACTTCTAATGAAAGCGACTATAGCTGAACTATCTTTAATGAAAATAGATAAAAATACTAATTAAGATTACTATAACATTTAATCTATCCTATGGAGTGTCATCAATAGCTATCCATGCATGTTTCTAAGTAGTTTTTCATAATAAAAAATAAATTGAATCTACAATTCATGAGTAACAGTAAACTAATATTAACTATAAACATAAATGAATTACTGAAAAATGAACTAGAGAACAATACCTTGAGTGGTCTCCTCAAATGGTTTTTCCCACTTAATGAAGAACAATATAACTAGTAGATCTCACACATCTCATGAAATGAACTTCATTTATTCCATAAGATAATGGATTACAAAAGCTCTCACAAACTGGATTCAATCATTTTGGAGATTCATGTTCAACTGGAAAATAACAAACAATACAACTATGTATAAAAAAACTAACTAAATTTCAAACTCAACCATCAGTTATATACAAACTGAGGGAGTCATTATTGAAGTAATAACTAAAACCAAAAAATTTAATTCCACTTCCAGATATCTAGAATGTGGTTTTAAGATCCAGACTTATTCAATATATAACTAAAAAGAAAAAGAATCCTAAAAGGAATGGAAATTTGACAAACATATTACATTAATTCATACGTCCATCTATCAAAATTCTAAATCAAAAAAGACCTCTTCTTTAATGTTTATTAATTTTCATGACAACAAGCTCTATATCTTCATGAATTCTTTTGACCAATAACTACCACATTCAACTATTTTGGCAAGATCTCTTGTTTTGGTATTTAGTGATCCTTTTGTTGTGTTTGGATCACAACAACCATGCATCATGGCTCTTATTTTTGTTGTAAATAGAATATTTTCACATAATATATACACAAGAATAGCCATCAGAATTAAACATAACATTCCATCAACATTTTTATTCACATATGAACATAAAACCACTTAATGCTAATATATTAAATTATAATTCCATTATCATGCTTTTAGGTCTTGGGTTCATGGAATAGATAAAAAAAGGATATTATAATATGGACTATAGTTAGGAAGTATGGTCAAAATTATCTTAAAATCTAATAAAACCTAATGGAAAATAAGTTATTAATTGTACCTATTAGTGCTTGTGAAGCATGTTTTGTGATTCCTCATATTTCTCCTTATACAAATTGGAATTGATGAAAATAGGGGAAAGCATGATTAAGTGCTGTAACACCCACTTTCAAAGTAATTCCACTCAAGGATAACCCTAGAGATATCAATGCAAAAGGGAAAGAGATCTTTCAATAAGGTTTTCGTGGGAACTTAATATGATCTAATGAGGGGTTCACCACCAATTTTAGACTGAAAATATAATGAAATACAAGATTTAATGAAAAACCATAATTCAATGCAAACTAACACTAAGTGACCTAGAAAAATGAGTGAAATGTAACATAAAACTATAAAATAGAATGTGTGTACCTAGGAATCTAGAGAAGGCTAAACAAATTTATGAATCACAGGAAATTCTACTTTCAAGGCTAACTAGGACTCATTTTCCAAACTCTAAGAATTAGTCTCATTTTTGGGAAACTATGTAGGAATAGGTTTCTGGGAAAAGGGTATCCAGATCTGCAAAATATTGAAACTGTACTGGAACTTAGACTCATTCACCAAAAGTGGCAAATTAGTCCAGTTTGGATTTTTTGCAACTTCAAAAGTTGATTCTTCTCTTCTTTGTCTACTCTGCTCTTCCTTATTGGTTTTCAGATCCAAATCTCTTATTTGCAACCTCTAGTTGATATCTTGTGTTATCTAAGGCTTGATGACAACTTTGAAAACTTTGAGTGTTTTGCATTGTTTCTTTAATCTTTCTCCTTAGGAAATTTGCAACCTAGACCTGCAAATCACACACAAGGAGAGGGGAAAATTTTGGGGGGTTAGTGGATAGGTGTTTTCCTTTGTCAAACCCCTTGTTGGTAATTAAACCTTGAAATGAATGAAAATAAGAATGGATAATGATGAATGAACAAAAGGAAATTTTGCAACTCACCAAACCCTAGCAATAAGGTGTTACAAATATTCTTGAGATGGTTGCAATGGATGTGGTTCTTGACTCTTTCTTGAATTATAAACTCTACATCACAATTTTTAGCACAATAACAAATGTGATATATGGAATCCTTGACATGATGATTGGCACTTGAATTCTACTTTAAAATTATTGATAATATACCCTTCAATGATATTGAATTCTCTTGTTAATTCTCCTAAATACTAGGTATGAAAATGTGAGAAAGAATCTTACATTTATACTCAATTATGCAAGAATTATCAAAATTAGAACACTATAATTTGACATCAAATCTAAGAGAATTAAATCTGATTTTGGTCCACATGAGATTCATTTTCCCAAGGTGGCAGATGATTCCCATAAGACATAATGTATGGGACTAGAAACCATAATTGTCTAGAAATGTGTGAAAACCAGTTCAAGGCCAAAAGATCTATGTGCCCAAGCTAGAAAATGAGTTTAAGATCTGTAAATCTAAGCCACACAAGATAGAAACACTTGAATTATGATCTATTACTGATGGTTTTGATATTATCTCGAAATGATGCAATAAGTGAGGCTTGTGGATGCAAAACAGGGCAAATTAAAGCATAAAAAAGCCCAATTATTAATGGAAAGACTAGAGAAGTGTGAAAGTGTGTTACAAAAATTTATAACACTCCAAATAAATAAATATTAAGGTTGATTTTGATTAAAAGGGGGTTTATTATGTTTAATATTTTTATAAAACCCTAGAAAAGTGTGAAAGTGTGTTACAACACTTCACAACACTTCACACCACTTTAGCTAGGTACCGTTAAAATACATTATTTCACAAGGGCCCAAGACTTAATGTGAATGTTTCAACCACATTACAACACTAAATCAAGGAAACATTAAGCCAAAATAACAAGGAGGGCCCAAACAAGCTAGAAAAAGTAGAAGGATTAATTTTTCGGTGACTCCATTTAGCCCCCACTTTAGTGACAGGATGAACTTTCTTCAAACTCACACTAAAGTAGAAAAATGTACATCAAGAGGGGTCCAAGTGTACCAATTCCAATAAGATGAGATAATGATCAATAGGGATGATCAAGCCCCCAAGATCAAGATCCCATGACAAACATAGGCACAAAAGGACACACATGAGAATGATATAAAGAGAAACAAAAAATAACAAGCATAAATTACCAAAGATGAAAGAGAGAAAAGATAAAAATAAATTTGGATCAAGATTCAACCGTTTCTCCATCATGATGTGGATCAGATCTACGTTTTTTGTCCGAAAAATGAATACTTACTTTGTGACAATAGAACTCTTGACCGTCTATTGGGTGAGAAGTCCAAAAAGGTGAGAAACATACAATCATGGCTTGTATGCACTCACAGATACATGCAAGTGGCTATGTGGAAAGTCATACCTTGATTAGGATTCCCGCTCAAACCATACCAAATTTATACCTCCCAGTAACTTTGATAAGGCGCCACACAAAAATGATTTTTGAGCTTCATAAGACAAGCAAAAAAATTTATCCTTGGAGCTCATGAATAAATAGGATGGCTCCATAGGAATGCAATCTATGTTATGCAAGGTGGCCATATAACAAAAAAAGAAAAATTAAAAATACTAATAATGTTCAAAGGATTCTTGCTTAGTTCATGCGAGGTCTTTACTTAAGGAACATTGTACCTAATGTCTCCAAGAGAGGAGATATCAAAGAATAGAAAATTCATAACTTAGGGGATGAAGAGTGTTGCATCAAGCCACTAAGAGGAATGTAATATGTTAAGAGAGATCATTCTCTTAAAGTACATCACACCCAGTTTCATCCACAAAGTGATAAACACGTCATGTGAAATAAGAAAACTCCACCATGAACTATGAAAAAGAAAAATGTGAAAGAATAATGCCAATGTATGCCCCCACTTTAAATAAATTTATAAACACTGTGTTGTGAGCAATTAATTTAAAGTAGAAAATGATAAATGAAAATAGAGAGGATATGATACCCAACTTGGGAAGCCCTATGCCAAGTCATATGTTTCCAATTAAAGTTGCATCATGTAAGAGAAAAGGAAAACAAAGGGATTGCCCCAAAAATGAAAACACCAAACACATAAGGAATATATTTATTTGGGGTCAGTATGTTCTTGTTGCAATAATTTTAGAGAGCTTTAAATTGTCATCGTCCCCCAAATACACATAGAACTAGAAGAATGACACAAAGAGAGTGAAAACAAAGAAAGATACTTTTGGATCACCATGGAAGAGACATGAATATCTTGGTGCCTTGCATCATCCCAAAAAGGGAAACACAAGACAACTAAAAATAAAGAAAGGAAAAGGAAAAGGAAAAGGTTTTGGGCCAACATGGAAGAGACATGAATGTATTGATGCCTTCTGTCATCCCCAAAAGGAAAACACAACCTAGAATTGAAAGGAAATAATCAAATGCAAAGGAAATTTTTTTGGGTCAACTTGGAAGAGACATGAATGTATCACTGCCTTGCGAAATCCCCAAAAGGAAAACACAAGATAAATTAAAAATAGATAAAAAGTGGAAAGATGGACAACATAGAGATGAATGAAGGTACACATAGAGGAATGCCACAAAGAGAGAGAGAGAACATCAAACAAAACATCAAGGGGAGAGCATATTACACACATGCAATCAGAAAAAAATAAAAAAAATAATGAATGAAAAACACTAGTAAGGAACATGTGAGTCAACCTAAAGTAGGTCATCTGCCTCCTGATCTCCGTCTTTATAAGTAGAAGGTGGACAACGAACCTAAGGGACAATGAAAAATGCATTACTAGGACAAGGCTATATACTTCCTACCCCCATTGAGTGCAAGACAAGAATGAGCCAAGATAGGTGATGGGAAAGAATCATGTAATGGTGAGAATAGAATGTTCTACAACCATTACATGACAAGGGGTGGAAAAGGATAGACTATGTAGTTACGAGATGACGATCATTTCCATCAAAATGATTTTTTTTCAATACTAACTTGAATGCCTAACACTCATCAATACTATGCCTAAGTGTTATGCGGTATTGACAATGTGGAAATTTTGCATCTTTAGGATGTAGGACTAGTCTATCTTTTATTTGTGGTAATGTTATTATCTCTTTATTCAAAATAAGTTGTAGTTTCCTTTCACTTTCAGGTAGTTGACAAGGAAACTTTATTTTTTAAGTTTGTAAGGCCTCTTGTGTTTGCTAGATTCACCAACTTATCGAGTTCAAGGTTGAGGAGGATTAACTAAGGTGATCCTATCATCCTTTTCATTGTTGTGAATGATTAGTTGTTCTTAAGGAAGAAGGAAATTCATATCGGGAGGATAATCAAGATCACCGTACCATCACTACGAAGCCTTCGGTATTCTTTGGGAACTCTTATGTTGTGAGGGGGGTCTTGATATCCTAACCCTTTTGTGTTTTCATTATTTGGTGTATCTCATGTTCACTTGTTGTATTGAATCCTTGCTTACTCAATGTTTTGAATAATTTTTTGTATGTTTCTTCAAGATTGATGGGAGGTTTTTTTACTTTGTTATCATAAAATGGTTGATTTTTTTCTTGTTTAGAGGAGGTAGATTCAGCTATTGTAGGGAACTAGGGTTCAACTTTTATTTTAGGGTTTAAGTAACCAAACATCTCAAGGGGTGGTATGGTAGGAGGATTTGTTTGTTTCATGGATGGATAAAAGGACGTGTTACCTTCGAGGTTGTTAATACAATCATTTAGGAAATTATTCATGCTACCATCATCTTATCCAATGATATCTACATCACAAGGATGGCATGCATTCGGATTTGAGTGAGCATGAGTGAGTTCAATTTTAGTAGCCTGGTAATTTACAAAAGTATAGATTGAAACATCCAATAAGGATTTTAATAACATACAAAGCTTGCTAAAGCACATATCCAAGATGCAAATTTTAGATTCTAAACTCTACAAAAATGCTCTATATGCGATTTTGAATTTTATGAATGCATGAAATGAAGTAATTTAAACTAGATGCCATGAACTAGATGAAACAAAAAATCTATAAAGTGAAACAAAAAGATAACAACAACAAACAAAAACTCAGAAATTGAAGTGTAAACACCAAAAAGTTGTGCAAAGTATGTGCAGAGAGACTAATTCGCCCAGGGTGGCGAATGAGTCTCAGTTATTATTTTTTTCAATTTTTGAATTAGATTTTATGCTTTTTATTTGTTTTATTCAAGTTTGAGATGCAAATGCAAAATTTGAATGATTTTTAGTGAAACTAGATTAAAAAATGCAAGCTAAATGAGCTTTTACTAATGAAAATTTTGGAACCCTAGAATGCAAATTAACCAATGCTAATCCTAATGAAATGTTAATGCAAGACAAATCTGGGATGTAAATTTACTCCAAATAAGAATTATGATTTTCTAAGGGAAGTTTCACAAAAATGGAACTAATGAAAATGGGGGAAAGCGTGATTAAGTACTATCACCCAGTTTTAATGTAATCCCACTCAAGGATAACCCTAGCGATCTTAATGCAAAAGGGAAAGAGATACTCCAATAGGGATATCCTAGGAGATGAATATGATCTAATGAGGGGTTCACCAACAATTTTAGACCTAGAAAATACAATGAAATGCAATATATAATGCAAAACCTTACCTGAATGCAATATAATACTAAGTGACCTAGAAAAGTGAGTGAAATAGAACAAAAGACTATAAAATAGAAATTTTGCACATAGGAAATTGGAGAAGGTTGAATGGAGGTCTGAATCACTGGAAAGTTTTCTTTCAAGGCTGATTGAGACTCATTTTCTAAGATGGGCGAATTAGTCGTGTTTCTAGGAAACTGTGTAGGAAAAAGTTTATGCTAAAAGAGTATGTAGATCTACAAAATCATAACAATGTACTGGAACTGGGAATCATTTTCTAGTAGTGGAAAATCATTCTAGTTTGTATTTTCTTTAACTTCAAAAGCCGATACTTCTCTTCTTTGTCTACTCTTCTCTTCCTGATTGGTTTCTGGATCCGAATCTCCAATTTTCAACCTATAGGTGATCTCCAATTTTCCCCAAGCCTTGATGACAACTTTGACAACTTTGAGTTCTTTGAAACTTTTCTCCAATCTTTCTCCTTAAGAAATCTACATCCTAGACTTACAAATCACACACAAAGGAGAGGGGGAGATGTTGGGGGGGTAGTGGATATGTGTTTTCCTTGGTCAATCCTCTTGTTGGTAATTAAACCCTGTAATGAAAGAAAATAAGAATGGAGAATGATGAATGAACAAAAAGAAATTTTGTAAGCCATAACATGCTACTAATATGCTTGAGATGGCTTTAATGGATGTGGTTCTTGACTCTTTCTTGAATGATGTTGATCTTTCTTGAAACACTTGCTTAAATCATAAACTCCACATCACAATTGATAGCAAAATAAAAAACGTGATATATGGAATCCTTGATGTGATGATCGACACTTGAATGCTACTATAAAATTATTGATAATCTACCCTTGAATGCTAGGTATGAAAATAAGAGAAAGAACCTTTTATTTATACACAATTATGTAATAATTCCTGAAATTACAACACTACAAGCCTACATCAAATCTAAGAGAATAAAATCCCACCAAAAAATTGAATTAAATTATATTTTCAATCACACGGGTCTCATTTTTCCAAGGTGGCGAATGAGTCCCATCTAACATAATGTATGGGACCAAAAACCAAAAATGTCTAGAAATTTTTGAAAACCGATTTGGGGAAAAAAGATCTAGGTGTGACCCATTCACCCAAGGTGGTGAATGAGTCCTAGATCCCTAAATATCAGCCACAAAAGCTAGAAACACTTGAATTATGATTGGTTACTGATTTGTGTTAGGATTATCCTTGAAAAGATGTAATAAATGAGGCTTGTGGATGCAAAATAAGGAAAATTAAAGCATAAGAAAGCCCAATTATGAATGAAAATCCTAGAGAAGTGTGAAAGTGTGTTACAACACTTTACAACACTCCAAATAAGGAAATATTAATGTTGATGTTGATTAAAAGGAGGTTTATTATGTTTAATTATTTGATAAAACCCTAGAAAAGTGTAAAAGTGTGATACAACACTTTGGCAAGGTACCATTAAAATACATTAGTTAACAAGGGCCCAAGAATTAATGTCAATGTGTCAAGCAAATTACAAAACTAAATCAAGGAAACATTAAGCTCGAAAGGAGGGCACAAACAAGCCAAAAAAAATTGAAGCGTTACTTTTTTAGTGAGCACAAATTATTTATAAAAAGAGTCTCTTCAGTGATAATATTGACTCAAATCATGGGGTCAACCATAATGTTGATTACAATGTTATCATTAACATCAACATGGATATACAACAGAGAGGGCTCTTTATTTAAAGGTAGGTCATGTGAGGTGAATACAATATTAGGTGTTACATTGACATTATCTAGAGGAGGAAAATGAGTAAATGAAACCACAATCACATACTCAAATAGATTTAGATCGGAAGAAGAATAGGAATGGGTGACAAGGTTGGTAGAATGGGATGGAAAGGGATCTGTGTAAATCTATAGTTGGCTATTAGGATTCAGTATAGATTTATTGAATTCATTCCTTTTACCATTGAGCCACATGATACCATTATTAGTGTTGTGTTGTACGACATGATCAAAGATGAACACATCTCTCGATATCATAACTTGAAAATTAACAATATTAGTAGAACTTCTATGCATCACACCACTAGGTATAAGGCTCTAAAAGTGGTATAATCTCTAGGAGAGTTATTTTACCAAATTTTGATAAAAAAAATTAGGAGATTAGCATAAGATTTAGATAAATTCATAAATATTATATTCCGACTTGTAAAACTTTTATCAATGGGAACAAACACCATTTTTTCCACTACTTTGCTTTTCCTTGACTAACCAAAGATAGACATAGTTGGATAGCCATCCTGATGGGAGGGAAAGGAAGAATTCTGGTACTAAGAAATCATTTGTTGGTACTTTTTGATGCAAGATTTTGTAGTGGGCAGCAGTCTCATGGGAAACTTAGCTATTGGGGAACATTTTACGCAAAACCAAGTGACCTTCGGATTGTACCAAAGTCATCTCTTCATTTTAGTGGGGGAGGTAAAAGGTTAGGAGAATAACTATGAATATTAAATCTAAGCTAAAGGCGATGTGCCAAATCATAAACGATATTACTTGAGCACAGTACTAGATGCAAAGGCTCAAACCACCAAATTCTTTTTATTTAGATAAATTTTTCTCAAAAGCACTTTAAAAACATAAGAACACCTAATTGCATAGCATAATCAAGTATAACTTCGGCCAACACAGAGGAGTCGAAAAAAATAATCTATATCTATTAAGCTATAAAAGATTACAAAAGCTGAAGAACATGCATTCATATATCATAGGAAAATAAGAGCACAGTCTAACAGTCTTATCAAATGCATGAAAAATAGAAAGGCTGAATTGATTGGCACAGTCTACGAACTTCAAGTTTAATAAAATATTACAGAGGCTATTCCTAGTGCTCGGGAAGATTTTCTATCTATCTAATCAACATCCTAATAAAAGATGAGTAAGGCAGTTTATATAGGCCAAGCCACCACCTAACAACCACAGAGAAAAATGCCTCGATCAAACATCGACACCCAAGATCTTCTTGAGTCGGCACCGACTAAAAGGAATGCTTAGCAATGCGCTAGAAAAACCATCACAGAGAAAAGAAGGCCATGCAGTAGAAGAAATGAACACACGACATTGAAGAAGAAAACGTGGCGGCAAGCAAGAACAAACGATGCAGGCAACAACTCCCATAAAATTGACGCACAAGAAAATTCTATGCATTGAGCAAACAGAGCTTGTAAAAAAGAATAAGGTGTGCCTAACAAAAATCTCTGAGAGGAAGCCATGTGGGCGATGTCGGACTAAGATAACTAAACAGTGGGCCCAGCTCGTAAAGTGGCCAGAGAAAGCCACGCGTCAAGCACACCAAACTCGGCAAAAGTGAAGCAATGCAGAGTAGCAAGAATCTTCATTAGGAGGCCACAAGACAAATGCTGAAGATTGCAAGCGATAAAATATAAGGCGCAACCACGAAGAAAAAATAATAACCGTGAAGGCCAGTGATTTTTGTGAAACAGTTTGGCGACTCACATAGAAATTTCACCTGCAGAATGAAGAACCCCAGAAACCTAGGTTCAGCATCCCATTATTGCTCACAACCTAGAGAGGGCAGCTTGCAGACCGGTCCAGACCTCATTTGACGGTGCGTAGAGGTCTCAAAAAATTTTGTGCACCAGTTTGAGATCGATGATTACCTTAAAAGGTAATCTGCCAGATACCTTTACCTCTAATTCAAGCTAGAAAAAGAGTTGTTCCAGCTGATGCATGATAAATTCAATATTCTTGGCGGTCGAAGATTGATAAAAAATTGGAAAAAAAAAAGGTCCTGCTTCTTCTCTTTGATCCTTGCAATTTTGTTCTCGACACGTGCTACCGCTTGATCTGCAATGAAAGGCGAAGGGAGGCTTAGCTAAGTTAAGCGAGAAATTTTTTCCCGCATATCACTCGTAACCTAGTTCAATCTGGCTCTGCATTCTACCACTTGTTGGATAGCCTCATGCATGGAAATGAGAATGTTTACGCGCATAGCCATTGTTGTCTGGTCCTCAATACCCACAACACCTAGAGCCTCATCAAAAGCCGTCTATAGATTGCCCAATAGAAGCTTGGCCTTCTGAACTTTATCGACAGTCATCTCCTACACATGCTGGACTTTTTAACTAACTATTCCACATATATCAGTTGCTTGTGCCATAAACCTCAGGGTGGGCTGCATAGTAAGGCATAATGCCTTGACCTTATTCCAGTACAATGCATATAATTGCTTGGAAATTTCCACCGAGCTCATCTGTGGCATAGGAGGATGGGCTCTCAAAAGATCCAACTCTGCAACTTGATTGTTTAGGTCTGCCCTTAGCTCTGATAAAATTTTGTCCAATATGGACACCTGGCTTCTTAGAGTTGAAATCTCCTTCTCTCTCTTCTCAATTTCTGACTCCAAAATAGTATTCATTTCATTTACCTCATCATTTGTGCTCTACCGGAGTTGTTTCATACCTTCATTCAGTTGTGTGAAGTCACCACAAAGCCTTTCTTCATTCACCCGACTCTACTCAATCTCATTTTGTAGGACCAGAACAATCTTCATGCCCATAACCTGAAGCTCTTAGATTTTTCTTTCAAAATCACTCCTCTCCTTTTGCAAGCGATTTATCTCATTTTCCTAGGCCTTATACTTTTTTTCCCAAATATCAAACTTGCCTTTAAACTCCTTCAAGTGCTCCTCCTTTTTCCCTTCTTGGTGATTGAGCTTGAGGTAATTGGTGGTTACCACCCTCTGAGTCTCCTCCATCAGCTCGACCTTATCCCATAGATGAGTCTGATGAAAATCTAGCTCAATGGCATTGACTGAGTAATCACTTGGCAGCATTTCCCTAATTGGTTTGATTACATTGGGGGTGATCTTTGAAAACATTAGTGAGCTATGGCTTTCGTGGAATACCATTTGCAAAAGATGCTCTACCTGCTTGCTCGCATCCTTTTTCTCTTTTCTTTTGAATTCGGCTTGTGCGGGTACTTTTATTTGCATCTACCTGCAAAAAATATTCCTGGGAAGAAATACCCAGTCCACCAACAAAAAGAAACTCTCGAGGGATTGCTAGCGTGAAAGATAGCATGCTTAGCACATCGATGGATTTGCTAGGCCTTGTAATGATGATCAGGGAGAATGGTGGAATGAATTGACCACTCAGAGGTGATGGTAATGTGGTATGAGGAAAGGCTAAGGAAGCACCAATTGAAAGGTTGGGCCTCGAGGATGAATTTTTTTGGCTCATTAGGTCAAGACTGGCAACCAATTGTGTTCCAAGGGCAGAATGAATTGTAGAGGATGGAAATGGAAAACCAGGAGGGAAAGGATTAGACTGCTCGGGATATCCAGTGATAGAAAAAGCTGGTGTAGATGAAAGAGCTAGGGCAGACGAAGAGGATACTAGAGACATAGTAGAGAGAGAAGAGGGAGGAAATAATACCTAAGGATCCTAGATTCTCGTGATTGACTCCATCACTTCCACATGTTGCGACTCCTTTCCTCTAGAGGACTCTTTCGTTCATTGTCTTTTCTTCTCTGGTGAATCCTTAAGGTTCACAATAACCGTTTGTCCATGTTGAGAACTCCTTTGCCTCTTAATTTTTTTATCTAGAGGAGCTGGAAGACTCTAACATTTGTTTATTGGAAGAACCCACCTATTGTGCCAGTTGTCTACTAACATCTTCATCATGCGTTGGCTTTTTTTTAGCGATAGGGGGTCTCTAAGTTACTTCCTCACTGGGTTGCGTGCGAACTCATTTCTTTTCATAGTATTGCTTTGAAACCAAAGGGTTTGGAGAGTTCTCACTATTTGAGTGCTCATGAGCCCATATGTCATCAAATTTTTTATCCAAGTCAACCTCCTGAAAAAGGCCGCCTCTTGCTTTTATCTGCTACCTATAAATCTAGAAGTCCCTAATTTTTTCGAGCTTCCATCCGAGCTTATTCAATTGGCTGTGTAGGTACGAGCTCATCTTCTTGTTTTGGCTGGGCTTTCCCACATGGTAAAAATTTAACCACAACAGTTGATTCTCAGTACTAGGCAAATATTCAAGGCCTGCATAATATTTCAAATTTCCCTCCTAGACATTTTTCTGATGGTCCCAAAATGGTCGAGGCTCATGTGGAATTCTTATGCCAATCTAGGGTTGTATGGCCATATATCATTGATAGTTACTAGCCCAAGACTACCCAAGTTAGATTACAAAAAATCCAATTTGTTAATCTTCAGGCCCCTCTTCTTCACCAGCGAGATCGAGCGAAACATGACAAGCAACACCAAATAGGAATTCAAATGTCTTCCTCCTTAGTAATCATTCTCAATATTTCTTAGCTACCGCAAAGTCTCCAGCGCCAACACTTTGTCAGAAAGAAAATGTGGGAGATGGAAAGGCTCTCGGATGAAGCCTCACATATAGAGCATAGTGAAGTTTGTGCCAAAGAACCAATCACAAGGTGACAAGAGGTCTCCCAACCATGAATTCTATCATGGCATGAAATGCACTATCATGTCACTTTCAGACCCATCCAAAGCCCATAAGGTCAGAGCTAGGAATGAATTTGAAAATGAGTAATAATCAAAAGTCTTCGACAAGACATGATTCCATGTTGACACTAGCTTCCGAGCACCACTTTCATTGAAAATGGCCAGGGCCATGAATTGTTGGAAGTAGTCAGGATTTCGATGCAAAATTAAGTAGGCCAAGAAGGAAGAATACCTAAACCTAGAGCCAACTTCAAAATCCCACAACTGCTCGATCATCCCATCTACAATAACCCTGGTGAAGTCCATAAGTGGAGGCTAGTTGTTCTTCCTTAGCATGAAGCTAAGAATCATTTGGAATTCAAAAACTTCCTTGTCTGTATATAGCCCACAAACTAGTGCCAACATAGAAGCGATGGAAGTAGGCCCCAACTTCAAAGAACCCAGTGCAATTGGGAATTTGGGAGGTGTCGAAGTGTCTATCGGCTAAGCAGTCTTAGTGGAATAAAACTACGAAGCCATCCAGAATGTTCTCTAGCATTCCTGCATCATTTTTATGTCAAAATCTTCAAATTTTTTGGGTAGAGGTAACGAGACGCATAACATGTCCTATAGAGCACGAGGGATGATGACCACCCTCAAATTAGGGCCACTTATAACTCCGATCTGAGGATAGAATTTTGTTGCACACGCTGCGACCATTTTTGGGCAATAATGTACCAGGGGAACCATGTACTGGGGGAGCCCATAGTCCCATAGATGTTTGTTGAAAGGGTCCAAAATTTTCTTCATTTTTTTGCATGCAACCTCCCTTAGGCTCTTGGGATTCAAGGATAACTCAGGATCCAAAACATTATCCCAATCCTCCAATACTAGGGCCTGATTTCTAGGAGAAATCGTGGGAAGAATTTTTTGGTCTGGTCGACTGGTAAAAGGCCAAGATGGCCTTGTTGAGATGCCTAGGGTAGCATAAGACTCTTGGCCATAAATTTCTAAGTAGGGCGACATCAATATCCCCTCGTTAATGCTTTGAGGGGTCAGGACCTATGTTGAACTTCCTGCAATTTCAACCATTTTCTCTTCGTATTCGCAAGAGGCTTCACAAATTTTGAAAATGACTTAGCTTCTAAAAAAACCTTTCTCTCTTTGCAAATGACTTAGTCACTTTCACCTTTTAACAAATTCTCATTATAAATGCCCTTTTGCATGCCTAACATGCTTTTTGGTTTTCATGAAAAATAGCTTTGCAAGTGTCTGCGCCACCTTTTAATATTTAGTTGCCCAATGCATCTTCGTATTTTTCAAGCGTGCAAGGAGATCGCCAACCTACCAAAATACTCTCCAAATTTAAGATACATGACATTCACATGAGGTGGCACCTATTTTCCTTGGACAACACACGATGACAGCCTTTCCATATCCTTTCACAAATTCTCTTGCATTTACTGATCTCCAGGTTGTACTTGAGCACTTTGCCCAATGACTTTACCAAAAGATTTACCTTGATTCTATCAGAATGACAGCTCCTCAGATAAACACCTGGCTCAATTTCTTTAATTCGGCAACTTGAATGAGTCAAGTTGTAGATGTACCTAATCATTCACATCAACTCACACACTACTACACTGATTAACAAGGCCTAATAGCTCTATCTTCTTCTGATGTAAATCATAGTTTTCCTCATCGAGTGAACCCCGACCAATCTATAAATAGAGCCCTTAGCAAGTTAATTAATCACAATTAGCTTTAGTACTTCAATTTAGTAGGCTCTAGCTAGCCTTAGCAATTCATTCTTAAGTTAGAGTAGCAAGCAATAATGGAGACACCGATTAGGCTGGTTTGCAAAAAGATCGAAGCAACATTTTTAGGAAAACTCAGGTGTAGGCGTTTGAATTACATGACAGGCATCAAGAACCTGTTATATGTGAAAGTGATCAAATGGGTCCTTGATCGGGACTGAGTGGAATATGATGATTAGTATAGGGTGAAAACCAACATCTTTTCTCACTTCATTGCCTCACTTCTGGACATTAGCATTTCCAAGTGCAAAATCCTAAAGCTGACCAAGCAAGTGTTCCCTCGACGCTACCTCGGAGGACTGGAGCAAGTGGTATGGGCCATTGTCTTTGATCATGGGGTCCCTTTTGTTCATAACCTACGTCGGTTGCTGCTACATGGAGGACCCATGCCAACCAAGCCTTTCCTATTCGGCTTTGAGTTGGAGACCCACGAAGAGCATCGCTCCAAGGTCCGTGTTAGTTGCTTCTTCCTCATGCAGATATACCACATCGAACCATTTTGAAACCTCTAGTGGTACAAGGATTTTGAGAGAATGGTGTTCCCTCATCTATGCCACCAGTTGTTTCCATTACTGGTCCATCCAATTCCTAATAATTTTGAGAAGAAATATAGTCCCCAATTTTGTTTTTTCCCTTTTTCCCAACCTCCGTTCTTTAGCAAATGAAAATGTATATTTTGACATAAGGCTGCTAGCCTCTATCATATATAATGTAAATGTTTCGGAAATAATATAATACTTATTTTTTCATATCTTGGCCCATTTACAATGTATTTCACTTTTATGCAATATTGTTGTTGTTTTCAAAAAGCACTGAGAAAACCCAAAACTTAACGAAGGAAAAATAATTACATATTTACAATTTACAAGCTCATTCAATAAGTAGGACTAATTAAACTTTTTAAGGTGTATCCCATTAACTAGAATGCCCGAAGCATTACCTTCCATGTCTTCTAACTCAAAAGAGTTAAACTATTTACATTGAATAATCTTGAAAGGCCCTTCCCAGAGACTTTCAAACTTTTCGTGTTGGCCAGGCTTTGCCCCGTGCTCATTGAACTTGAGTACCAAGTCCCCATATTTCAGCTCTTGGTCGAACATCTTTTTATCAAACCTTTCCTTCACCACCTATTGGTGGCTATTCATGGCTTCGATAGCATGCTCTCTTTTCTCTTGTACTTCCAGTAATTCAAAAAAATGCACCTCCATAGCTCCGTTCTGCTCGATTTCCAGAGATTTCAGCAATTGGAAAATTGGGATTTCCATAGCAATAGGCAGAAATGCCTCCTTCCCATACACCATCTCATAAGGAGATGTCTTTAATATCTGCTTGGGCATGATGCGGTCTACCCATAGCATTGTTTGGAGGTTTTTATGCCACTCCCTCTAGTTTTCTGAGCCTATCCTTTTGATTAACTTGATGAGGTTTTTATTTGTAGACTCGGCGAGGCCATTTCCCTAAGGATAATAGTTAGAAGAGGTTTTCAGGAAAAAACCATATTTTAATGCAAATTGGCTCATCTTAGAGCCAATGAAAGCTTTGGAATTTTTGGAAATAATTGTTTTTAGTGGACCGAATCTAGGCTATCAACTCCTTCAGGAAGTTAACAATCTCTACTTCTGTTGCATTCTTCAATGGCACTGCCTCTGACCATCTTGTGAAGTAATCTATTGTTGTCAATATCCACTTGTGTCTAGCTGAAGAGAAAGGGTTAATCATTCCAATGAAGTCTAGACCCCATTGAGCAAAGGGTTCCTCTACTACTATAGGCCTTAATGGAATAGCAACATTATTTCTCTTTCCAACATAAAATTAGCATCTATTGCAAGACTTCATTAATGAAAATGAATCATTAAATAGTGTTGGCCAAAAATAACCAGCACATAAAATCTTAATTGCAATAGTCCTTGCAGAAAAATGTCCTCCAACTAGGCTGTTGTGATATTGATCTAAAATTATTTTTCCCTATTCCTCATTCACACACCTTAGCAGGACACCATTAAAATATATTTTGAAAAGTACCCCTTCTAGGAGAACATAACTACTATTTTGCAACCGATAGAAACGCCTCTTAAAAGAAGGGAGATTAGCCAAATATCTTCACGTTTTCATGAATTTTATCCTATCTTCCAGCCAATCGCCCTTGAAGATTTTTTTGTTCAGTAACACAAATTCTGAGGCTTCAAGCTCTATCATTGGTTCATTTTTTTTGGCGAGGTACTCACACAGTCCTTTTCCCTTAATAGTTTTGATAGACCTGATCTCAATAACATACTCTAGGATCTTGGTAATCCAGTTAGCTCTTTTATCTATAATCTCTCCCTCCATAATATATTCTTGCACACTAGGATGTGGTACACAAACAATCACCTTATTGTATTATATCAGGTGTCATAACTTCTTAAGCTCTCCCATAATAGCAAAGGCCTGCTTTTCTACAAAATTGTATTTTATCTCATACTCCTTTAAGGTGCATGAGTAGAAAGCAATAGGAGACTCCTTTTTTCCCTCATCATCCTTCTGCATAAGCACAGTGGCAATATTGTTTCCTCCACTAAAAACATGCATGATAAAGTCTTTTGACAGGTCTAGGTTGATTAATATAGGGGAGAAGAAATAACCTCTTTTATAAGCTAAAAATATTTTCTGGCCTCCACTGTCCATTTGAAAGTCTAATCCTTTTTAAGCATCGAGGTAATCGGCTGAACAATCCCTACAAAATCTGCAATGAATCGACTAATGAAGTTGACCTTACCTAGAAATGATTGCACTCCCTTCTTGTTTACGGGTAACGGAAGCTCTCAGATAGCATCAACTCTCTCAGGATCAATGGAAATTCCCTCTTTCGAGACAACATATCCCAATAACTTCCCCTGGGGGACTCCGAACACACATTTCTTCAGGTTTAGAGAAATCCCAAATTCTTGGCACTTTTGGAAAACAAGCTCTAAATGATCAAAGTGATCATCAGTGGATTTGGAGAATACTATCAAGTCATCTAGATAGATAAGTATAATCTTATGTATCAAATCCTTAAAGGAAATAACCATGGCTCTCTAAAAAGGTGGCTCCAACATTTGAGATTCCAAAGGGTATCTTGGCATATGCATATGTTCCCCACTTTGTGGTGAATGCTATTTTGTGTTTTTCTTCTTCTTTTATCCGAATCTAATTGTAGCCCTAAAAGCCATCCAAAATTGAAAACATTTCAGAACCAGCTACATTTTGTAGAATTACCTCCATTGAAGGCAGGGGGTAATGATCCATTAGGGACACTCTATTCAAGTCTTAGAAGTCTAAACACAGTCATATGTCTCCATTCTTCTTCTAGACTGGCACCAGGTTTGACACCCAACTATTGTGTTTGATTGGGAACACTATTCGAGATGGAACCAATTTATTCAATTCTTGTGACATAAGAGATTCAATCTTTGGGTTCATAGGCCTTTGTCTTTGACAAACTGGCTCCGCTCCTTCTGATAGCTCAATTGTATGCTAAATAATCTCGGAGTCATATCCCTTAAGATCATCATATGACCAGACTACTACGCTCAGATATTCCTCGCAGAAGTGCCTTAGCCTATCTTTATTCTTCTGAGATACTTCCTTGTCAACTTTGAGCTTCCTATCTTCTCCAATATGCAAATCGGTGTCATCACCTTTGTCGGCTACAAGCTTCCTTTTGTCTTTCCTTGCATCATCAGAATCAAAAAGGTTCTCTAGAGTGACCAGGCCTCTCAGAAGCTTGTTGGGTTTAAACTGGATAACTTGATCCCCATAGGCTTCGGTGATCTTTATTTGTAGTTGATCAGTGAATTCCCTAGATGACTGGAGAAATAATGCAATATGAGCATCGCTATCGAACAATTGCCAGTCTTGATTGTTGTTCAGAACAATAGGTCTTACAATTACTCTCACTGCATGCTTATTATTTAACAACTTGGAGGCTCGCTTGAACTGAGCCACGACAGTCGCCATTCGGCCGTCTTCGAATTTCTTCTCTCTCTGTATAGCCTGAATATTAAAAGCCTCAAAGTTGTCAATAAGATCCCAGACTCTATATCGGTATGATCGCATACGGACATTCTTTGCAATAGAAATCCCTCATTCTTTGCAATAGAAATCCCTCAGATTTGGTTGACCACCAACTCCAAATCTCCGAACACACTTATTTGCTTCATGCCCATTTGTCCTACAAGGCTCAAACCATGGACAAGACCTTCATATTCTACTTCGCTATTTTAGCATGCAAATTGGAAGTGATAAGACCTCAAGGTATTTTCTTCAGATAGAGATGTCAAACATATTCTTTCTCCAACTCCGGCTCTGCATCTCGCTCCATCAAAGTGAAAACTCCATAACTCAGACTGTGTTTCGCCTCTAGACTCTTTAGTAACTTTGGGAATAGACTACCCTTCCTCAAGTATGACATAAGTCTTGAGCCTAGTTGTGTGATAATTCCCAAAAGGGTCTATATCTATAAACTCATTCAGCAAAGCTTCCTCATTCTTTGTCCAGGAGCTAGAAGCCTCTTCTTCTTCTAGAAATTCCACATTGAACTTCTCTTCCTAGGTAATTGAAGTATGTGCTGCTTCAAAGTTGAGCAAGGCCTTGTTAGCAACATGTTTGGAATATAAAGTTTCTGATAGTAGTTTCATCTTGGCTCCATTCTTGGTCCTCAAGATCAGGTGTGACTATTCTAGTGTTAGATATCCTCCAACATTTGTTGTGAACTCTCGAGACAAACAAATCCCAAATACAGGAGGAATGTCAATGAGTACGGTATCCTGATTTACAGTGATACTAGGGTAGGAAAACAATGTCATAGGTAATTCCTTGATTACCCTGATGGTATCAAATTTATTTCCATCTAGCTGCATGACTCCCTTGCTAAGAGGCTCATATTTTAAACCCAAACCATCAGCTATTTGCTTAAGCATGACAGTGGTGCTAGCACCGGAGTTGATCATACAATTATGTAATAGCTTTTCGCAAATGATAAGTGTTAAAAAGAGAGGTTAGGTTTAGGCTTATTCTCTTTTTCGGCTTCAATATATCCTTTCGGTTGATTTGTTAGCGCTTTATCTAGGTCCGGCTTGGATATTTTTTCTTCATTGGGCTGACTAGGCACCTTCATATCTTCCTCTCTCGACAATTCTTTTTGTAATAGCACCCTCTACTCCGGAATAGCTAGGACATCCCACAAATAAGGGTTGGCAAATGAATTCTTCATTTTCTCCACCATATTGAACTGCGCTCATGACTGGTGAGTCATGGTTGCTTGCTCCTTAGGTTTTGTAGTTGCTATAAGCTAGGTTTCGTAGTTGGTGTAAGCCTTGTAGTTGGTACGTCTGGCTGTTTGGTAATAGTCGGGACAATTATAGGATCCTTTTCCTTTAGAGGAGGCAGATTCAAAGACCTGGGAGGAGCCATGTTATTCTATCTGGGACTAATGACATGCCTTCTAGCAAACTGGGCAGTGGCTGAGATGGATCATTGGTCAATGGAGATGTGAATTCTTCGGTGAGTCTCCGCTTAGAACACGTGTTGTACAACATAATTAGATTGCACTTTGGGAACTTGAGTCACAAGAAAGTTATTTGGAAACGCTGACTCCTCTCCTCCCATCCATGAAAAGAGTGCCTAATCTGGAACTATGTCTGACTTTTTTCTGAATGGACATCCCTTGCATTTGAGTAGCAAGGACTGCATTATCCATCTATTGAGAGGCGTATGATTGGTTGTCAGGATTAGGTGCGCTGCCTTGGCTACATTGTTTTGCAATCTTCTGTTGTGAATTTCCTTGCGAACAATTTCGGGGCATGTGTGCATCATTACAAGGAAAAGACCATGAATTAGCATCTTCGGCTAGGTTATTTTGTCCTGCCACTAGCTCCTTAATTCAATTAGGATTGACGATCTGCATCAACAGGGTCACTGGAACAACTTGGTTATTCAGTTGAGCCTAAGTATTTTTGCACAACCTATCTTGCCATTGATTTGGCTTGTACAAAGCTTTTCCACCTTGATAGTTTTGATAGGCCAGCTTATGATAGCTATATTGTTGTCACTTGATGGTAGTCAATTCATTAGTCATGGCCTGCATCTATTCTCTCATCTCATTCATCTCGGTTGTCAAGGGATTAGGCACTAGAGCTATACTCGAAGCTGCTCTCGGGTACATGTACATAGGTTGGGGAGGAGTTGTAGGAGCGTTGGTCGAAGCTTCTTTGGCTTCCACGACGTTGAACTCGAGGAACAATGGCATGATGGGCCTTAGTGCCAACTTTACATCAGAAATAAGGTTGTTCTCCGTAGTAATAGCAAGACCATACGCATCAGGTAAAGTACTTCCACCTTGAGCCTATAGCATCATGGAAATATCAGGATTAATGGACTTCAAATAGAACATGAATGCCAAATATGGAGGCAGCCAGCTACCACTAGGCACTCTCTACCAAGTTGAATGAAACCGTGTGTTGAAATCGAGCAGAGCCTTGTGAGGAGCTCACTTTATGTTGGCCAACTGATGATATAGTGAAGAACTATCACCAACATTTGAAAAATGCTCGTAAAACGAGGTTTCGAGCTGGTCCCAAGTAGCAGTTGTATTAGCCTCAAGAGTTTTATACTAGTTCAGTGCCTTTCCTCAGAAGGAGGCGGCAAGTAATCTGAGAGCTACACTTTCATTTGAGATGCCATGCAGCAGACATATGTCTGCCACATCTTGTAGGTGCTCCGTTGATGTTTTTGATTCCACTCTAGAATACTTAGGAATAGCTTTCAAAGCGGAAGTGGGGATTGGAGCCCATATGGTAGGAGGCACGGGTGCTATTAAAGGACTGCCAACATCTCAAAATACATAATTTCTAGTGTCCATAGGTATAGGAAAAGGAGGCGACAAAGGAGAAGGAGGAGACAGAGGAGGTGAAGGACTACCTTGCCGACCTCTCCAGTGAACAGAAACTAAGGGTGGTACGAGAAAACCAAGGAATCTTGCAGTTTGTGACCTATTTACAGGTCGATGGCTCATACACACCTATATAATTAAGTGAACGTGCTAGTTCGCATCACACCAGGCATGCCAGAAAAAGAACTATTGATGCAAGATTTTGTAGGGGGTGGCAATCTCATGGGAAACTTATCTATTGGGGGATATTTTGCACATAACTAAGTGAACTCTGGATTTTATCGAAGCCGGCTCTTTGTTTTAGTGGGAGAGGTAAAAGGTTAGGAAGATAAGTGAGAATATTAAATCTAAGCTAAAGGCGGTGTGCTAAATCATAAACAATATTACCTGAGCATAGTGCTAGATGCGAAGGTTTGAACCATTGAATGCTTTTTATTTAGATAAATTTTATCAAAAGCGCTTAAAAAACACAAGAACACCTTGTAATTGCATAGCATAATCAAGTATAACTTTGGCCAACACAGAGGAGTCAAAAAACATGATTTGTATCTATTAAGCTATAAAATATTACAAAAGTTGAAGAACAAGCATTCATATATCATAGGAAAATAACAGCATAGTCTAACAGTCTTATCAAATGCATGAAAAGCATAAAGGTTGAATTGATTCATAGAGTCTGCGAACTTCAAGCTGAATAATTTATTACAGAGGATATTCCCAATGCTTAGGAAGATTTCCTATCTATCTAATCAACAACCTAATAAAAGAGGAGCAAGGTAGTTTATATAGGCTAGGCCACCACCTGACAACCATGGAGAAAAATTCCTTGATCAAACATCGATGCCCTAGATCTTCTTGAGTTGGAACCAAACAAAAGGAACGCTCAGCAATGCACCAACAAAACCATCACAAAGAAAAAAAGGCCATGCAGCAGTAGAAATGAACATGTGGTATCGAAGAAGAAAACATGGTGTCAAGCGAGAACAAATGACACAGGTAGCAGCTCCCAGAAAACCAACGCACAAGAAAATGCCATGCGTCGAGCAAATGGAGCCTGGCAAAAAGAATAAGGGATGCCCAGCAAAAAGCACCAAGAAGAAGCCACGTGGGCGACGTCAAGCAAAGATAACTACACAGTGGGCCCAACTTGGAAAGCAGTCAAAGAAAGCCACGCGTCAAGCACACGAAACTCGACAAAAGAGAAGCGATACAGAGCGATAGGAATCTCCGTTAGGAGGCCACGTGGAAAATGCCGAAGGCTATGAACGATAAAAGATAAGGTGCAACCACGAAGGAAAAAAAATAACCATGAAGGCCAATGGTTTTTGTGAAAAAGTACTCACATAGAGCAACACAATGATGGGCAAAGGATGGATAAATCATCAGAAGAAATTTATCTCGTAGTATCAACTGTAAGTTTCTAACAAGCACTTGGTGCACACTAGAATTAGGTAGGGCATAGTATATTTGAGAGAAAATGACTTGATACTAGGCTATAAAATTATTCAACTTCTCATGTGCACCCTACTTACATCGAACAAGATCGATAAAAGTGATCTTCAATCTGATATTAGCCTCAAATTGCTGGTGGAACTAATTCACAAGTTGATGAAAGGAAAAGATAGAATTATCACATGAAGAGAAATATCATTCAAAGGTGGTGTCCTTGATAGAGTACAAGAAATTTTTTTGTAACAAAGCATCATCATGAGACAAATCAGTACACATGCACATTAAATTATGAGATGTGCATTTGTGGGGGCCCTCTACCACTATACTTGTTGAACTTATGAATCTCCATCTCATGAGGGATAGGGGTGTTCTAGATATTAAAAGATAATGGACTATGACAAAACTAGGTTTGGAACATATTATAAGAAGAAGAACTAGCCAAATTTCTAGCTGAAATTGCATCAACCCCATGTTTAAAAAGAGAGGATTGAGGATGGGACTTATGGATGAAGTATGAGGGTATGTGGAGGATCATCATGGAAAAAAAAGGCCCTTAAGTGGCAAACAATCTAGAAAAATCAGAGTTAGGCAACTTGACATAAAAAATTTGAATAATTTGTCTATATTATTTCAAAAATATGTAAGAACAAAATTTGTAGAAAATTGAATTTAGTTTCTAAATTACTAGGCTTATTTACCAAAAAAAAAAAATCTATTTGATGAAAATTTGAAATTTCAATACAGTAGTACTTAAATTTCAGGGAATAAATAAGAAGTAGGTGTTTGTCTGACCACCCAAACCACATTAAAATGATAATATTTTTTTATAATATTTTATATGTAAGTAGAGGACTCATGTCCCGATGTGATGCATATTTTTTGTAATTTTTTTCCAAGTAAATAAATAATTATAAAAAAATTATTACAATTTTTAAAAAATATAAAGACTTGTATGTCTGACCACCTTAACTTGGTCAAAAATTCATAAATTTTTATTTTTATTTTTTAATCTTATAGTGTGTGAAGCATAGAATGTGACACATGTTTTGGATTCAAAAAATGTGATACCGTTTGAAAGCTATAGATGCTTTTCAATCAGCCTATCAATCAAGACTTTAGTCGTAATTCAATAGAAAATGAATAATAATTATTTATTAAATTCAAAGTAAAGAATAATTTATATTGATGAAAAGCTAAGAATCTCCTTTAAAAACCCTTTTTGTTTCATCAATTTTGGGTGATAAAAAAAGTCATCAGCCACATACCCATCATATTGCCAGTTTTTGGCCCATCATGATCCTGCACATACCCATGACTAGTCGAAGCACCAACATTGGCAATAGAGGTAGAGAAATTTTGAGTCACAAAAATGGAAATCTAAAAACCCAAAGGGAATCAGTTCACTCTAATCATTGGAATCTCCTCATGTGAAATGGTGCTATTAGTAGTATTAATGAAAGGACCTGGTCGACCATGCAGATAGATACTCTAGGCATCAAGATATTCAACTGGTGGCCAATCCAAGATAGTAGCACATAATATGGGCCATGGGTATCCATAATATTTTATATTCCATGAAGCAACTCTAAACCTCTTTGTTCATCTATTAAAAAATTATTTACACCACTTACGAGAGGAGCTACTTCAGGATAAGAATCTTGATTTCCTACTAACCCTATGAGCTCTTCAAGCCTCAATTTTGAAGACTTAATCTACTTTATAGGAATTTTGAGAGAAACTTCCTTAGCTAAGGAAGAGGAAGAGTTCAAGGGAGAGGCTAGAGGGGTGTGAGTTTCAGTTCCAAGATGAGGAGGGTAGAATTTTGGAAATGAGCTATGTATTGCACTGCTCAGATACTAAACTTGGATGGGGAGTACTGAACCTCCTAGACCCCATATCAATGTTTTGATAAATCCTTCTTACTACATCCTTAAAGGTGCTATATTGGGTCATGAATTTCATAAAAGTCTCACAACATGTTATTTTATATACAACCTAACAATAGAAAATAAAAAATTCAACACAAAGATAGGAGGAAAAAAGGTTCATGTTGGGTTCACCAAAATGTAGAGGAGGATATTTTCTACTCCCTAGTCTCCAAGATAGGGAAGAGTCTACAAGGAGTGATTTTTCCTCAACCATCTCAAGGAAATAAGCTCAAGTGACAAAGATGAGTAAAAAGGATTTTTCTGATATTTTTTATAATTTAAGACTTCTTATGGAAAAATAACTTCAAAAGTTGAATCAACGGGTTTCATAGGTCTTGGAGACAAAAAAATATAGCTCTCAGCCAAAGGAAAAAAGTGTGACCCAAGGATGAAAAAATAGTGCACTACCATCATGTGCGCACCGAAAATAGAGTCAACTACAAAAAACTCATAGGGCTTACTAACTACTCATAAATAGAAGTTAAATAGTTTAACTAAACTAAATAGAATGTAATAAATAAAGAAAATTATAATAGGAAGAATAGTATAGGTAATGAAATAGTTCTAATAAAATAAAGTGACAAAATACAAAGGAGAGCAAGATGAACCTATGGGTGTTCCAGTGATATGAAGCCTCTCGCAAAGATTGATATGAACAACCAGTGCACATGGAAACAGTAAAAATATGAGCAGTGACCAAGTTTACTACACAAGAGGACATTGATGTCCCTCAATACATGTAGAAACATCTCCCAGATTCCTTGTGCGACTTGCACCAATTCCACAGGGAGTATCTTCAACCCCTCCAATTCATCCACCTTCAAATTCCTAAGTTGCTCTTTGGATACATTTCAAGCACTAGACAACACTCTAGACTACAAGAATCACAACTATCGCATCTGAGGTATATGAGTTACTCTCAACATACTCTCTGGACATCGACTTGCAAGCCATGACAACAATTTGCAACATGGAGAAGTCAAGAGAGTTAATATTCCATAGCAAGATAAATGGCTCATCAATTAGTAGCTAGAACATAAGTCTCTACACCCAATTCTCAATCTCAACACAATAAAGGCTATTACTTGAGAAAGAGAGGTAACTTAAATCCAAGAGGATTTACCAAACATGACACTTGGGGAAGCACTCAAGCCATTTTTGTGGCTTATGAAAACTATGGGGTTAATTCTTGGGTTTGTGGTACACTAAACCACATTGAGGACACTCTAGGGAATATAAATGATCCATATATACTCTCCACCAATGTCACACATGCTTTAGTAGTAGTGCAAGATATTTTTATGAAGATAAACACTCTTCAAATAAACATCCTAATTTTTTTACCTTAACTACAACAAATATTAGCACACCTCTTGAATGAACCATAGTATCTATTCATAGTTATACTCTCCATATCACATTAAACATCAATCTATAGACATTATATATAGTATTCAATTTGATAACCAAGTTGAAACCTACTAGGCTTGCAATATTCCAATTTAACATGGTATATCATCAATGATATGTTAGAAAATGGCTACACTTCCCAACCATTAAAGGATGAGAATACAATCAAGAAAATAGTCCACTTCTTAAGGAGATGGTTTGATTTCTCAGTGATTTTTGTCTCCACAAGATTTGTCTTTATAAACTCTTAAAACACAAATTTATTTCATATTTTAGAAATTTAAAAATATCATAAAATCAATAACCTAGAAGATATGTAGGCATACACTTTCAATGGTATCCTATAATCTTCTACACATATAATAGCTCGTTTGAAGAGTTGTCCATTGAGTTAAATCTATTGAATTAAATTGAAAATAGTTTAAATAAATGATAGAAATTAAAAAGAGATTTGAAAATTTAAAGAAAATATAATTAACTAATAAATTTAACAATATCAATTTTCAAAAAAGTTTTTAATTGCGATGATAATTTAAGATAAAAATGCAAATGATTTCAAGTAAAAAGAAGACTTACAACATTTTTAAATAAAAAATTGAATGATAAAAAAAAACTCAATAAATAACCATGGATTATATGTTACCATGCAACCATTGAAAATAATTTAGCTAAACAATCATTCCAACTAAGATCATGTTTGCATATAATTGGTTGTACCATTCGAGAATCATCAATATTAAGGACCTAGATAAACAATAATTCAGTTATTTTGACAATACACCATTTCTTGGAACAAACGTAGTCTTTATCATGATCAAGAATTAAGATTCTGAAATACAGTAGCACATAGATTAAGATTCAACAAGCATATGTATTATTGATTAATATTCTGAAATATCATAGCACATAGCCTTCCTGCACTGTATATGATCTATACAGCCTTATTCTAATATATATATAGATGGTAGCAGCAAAACAAGAGAAAGAAAGGCGAGAGGACCGAATGATTTAGATGAGGAGTGAAGGGTTAATTTGCTAGCTCATCAGGAGGAATAGGAGGAATGGGATTGGCACAAAAGCCAGTGAAGCCCCCATCGGGATTTCAGAATCCATCCCAACATTCCCAGTCACCCTCACAATCGTCATCTATTACACACTCGCACTTAGAAGGACCCAATTTGCCTACTGCTTCCTCCATTATTCTACCTCCCATAATTAGTACAACCATAAACACTATCATTAATTTCTTACCAATATTGGAGTTGTTTCACATTTGTAATTGCATACGATGATAGGAGATGGTGAGGATTGACATGCTTAAATAAGTGTAGGTGGAGTGTTGGGCATTCAGCTTCATCCGCCAATGTATCACACTTCATATGCAATTCCTCGTATTTTTCTTGGCAGCATTACCAAACAATTTTGTTGCAATCGTATGTTTCTTGGCAACATTACCAAACAATTTTCTATTACTCTACACACAAAATAATCCATGTTTAATTTTTAATGCAACGGTTAAAAATTTAACATTTTTATCCATCATCAAGAAGTTGCAGATAAAAGGGTTTAATTTAGCATTTTTCATCTCTCTTTTTATCATCTTAAACTTTTAAGTCAGCGTTGAAACATTAAATTATATATCAAATGATAAAATAAAATTTAGATGATTATTTTATGAACTGTAATTAAAACTATATGATCTAGTTAATTATAGGTCTAGGTCTTTTCATGATGGATTTTATGATTTGGAAGATGCACCAAACCATTCAACCAATCCTAATGACTTGTTTTATAAGTCATTCCATCCTTTATTATCATTCTACTTTCTTCCAAAAGGAATGTATATTCAGATTTGTGATCTATTAGGGTGATTTTATATCTCCCAAAGTAGGTCTTTGTCACTATTCATTGTTTCATTTAGGGATCCTATTCTAACACATTTGAGTAGGGTTTTTTTGATTTTAAGCTCTTATAATCTTAGACACACTTAAGATTAGGGATTTAACACACTTTCATGTTTCAGATATGTTCTTTTCATCAAGGTTTATTTAAAAAACAAGGGGTTTGACCAACGAAAAACCCCATCCATAACCAAATAAACTTTTTATTTTGAAGATTTATCATAGATTAAGATCTAGAGAAAAGGTTCAGAGTTGTAGGAGAGAAGTGCAAGTTTGAGAATTAGATCTTAGATTCATAAATTTCCATAATAGGAAACCTAGACCCATTCACCCATGGGTGAATGAGTCCCTGACAAGCTTGAAATTTTTTTTTTTATGATAGGTGTACAATGTTATTCTCCCCTAGATCTACCAGAAGCTTTGTTGTTTCTCTTAGTTTTATGCTTAATTTTCAAGATCCAAGTGTTAGATTGCATTTTTGAGTTGATTTGCTATTTTTAATTTTTCTCTCGAAATTGTTGTTTGACCTTGACCCCTATCCTTAAAGCATAAGGAAATCATAATATTCTCACATTGAGTTGATTCACCTAAGGGTTGATAATCAATTTATTATGGGGATCTAATTTCCTAATGAATTTAGGAAGATAAGATCTATTTCCATCTTTTGGACTTACCTTTCCATTTTGGTAAATCCCCCTATTTTCCTTCATTTCAATTGGTAACTAACAACACAAAAGGGATTAAGTAACATATTAGAATAACTGATATCTAATCAATGATGAAATAGATCATAAATTATATGATAATACCAAGTTCAAAAAATCCTAACTGAAAATGATCTCTAATCTAGTCAAGATGAAGACAAAACGAACATCATATTATGTAGACATGAACAAACCAAAGTAGTGCAATGATCTCCCCAAATGTAGAGGATTGGCATCAACAATAGTTTGCAACATAAAAATGTCAAGAAAGGTAAGATTTTATACAAATCTAAATTTCTCATCTATTAGTAGCTAGAACATAAGTTTGTACACCTAATTCTCAATATCAACATAAACAAAGACCATTTCTTGAGAAACAAGGGTAACTCAATTCAAAGAGGATTTATCAAACAAGTCAGTTGAGGAAGCACTCAAGCCATTCCTATTTCTTAAAAAAACTATTTTATTAATTCTTGGTTTTGAGATACATTAAACCACCTCTAAGAAACTCTATAGAATAGAAAAATCCACATATACACTCCAAAAATGTAAAATATGCTTCAATAGTAGTGCAACACATTTTTTATGGAGATAAACACTTTATTAGAAAACCCGATTCAAATAAACATTCTATATTTTTTACCATAACTACAACAAATATCATAAAACCTCTTTAATGAACAATAGTATCCACCTAAACATATTTATACTCTTCACATCAACCTAAACATCACTCTATATACATTAGATAAAGTAGTCAATTTGATAAGAAAGTTGGTACCTAGTACCTAGGATTGCAATAAACATTAGATGATAAGAATAGAGTCAAGGAAATAGTCCACTTCTTAAGGGTATGGTTCAAGTTCACAATGCTTGTTTTGTCTCCCCAAGATTTATCTTTATAAACTCTATAAAAACAAATTTATTTCATAGTTTAGAGATGTAAAAATATCATAAAATCAATAACCTAGAAAATATGTAGATATACACTTTCAATGGTATGTCATAATATTCAACACATTCAATAACTCATTTGAAGAGTTTTCCATTAAGTTAAATCAATTGAATTAAATAGAAAATCATCTAAATTTACAATATAAATTTATCTAAGAGATTTGAAAATTTAAAGAAAATATAATCAACTAGCAAATTTAACAATATGAAATCCGTATTGAGTGTTGAACACACAAATATACTAAGAGGGGGTGGGTGAATCAGTATATTATTAAATCTTAACTGTAATCAATATATCAATGAATATCAAAGCACCATCAAAAGAAATGCAAGTAGGGAACACAATCACATAACATAACACCAAATTTACATGGAAACCTTAAAGGGAAAAACCACAATGAGAAGATTTTCTTGGATTTGGATTGATAGAATACACTGATATAAGGGCCTAGACCAAAAATCAGATTCATTAGTGAAGGGTAAGTCAACTTCTAAATATCCTTTCCAATTGCTACCATGTTGGCCTATGCAAGTTCAGTTTTCGAAACAATAACTAGACATTTCTCAAGTTTGAATTTGAGCCATAGATCTTCCCTTTTCTTGGGAAATTTGAATGGTGTATATTTAAATCAATATATGGATTACCTTTAATATTCTACAACCAATAGGAATTCAAGATAAATATCATTGAAACTTCTTAGACATGTGTCAACATATTGTGCCTCTACATGACCTTCTCTCTTCCTCCTCTCTCCTCTCGCAGAATCACAAAGAACCACCATGTGTCATCATTATATAATTTCACACATCCTCTCTTTCTTCTATTTCTTCTAAAAGACTCATGCAAAAATATCCCGCGTCGCCATTATGTGCTTCTAAACAACCTTCTCTCTTCCTTCTATTTATTTTCATTAAAAGTAGCCATGTGTCACAATTTCATGCTTCCGCATGACCTCTTTTATTCCTTCACTCTTCGTTTAGAGTCATAAAAGACCACCACATCTCACCATTTCATAATCCAACACAATAGATATGGGGACCGACCATTACAGAGGTGGACAAGAATTTTTTTGAAACATGTCCCACTAACATCATATTTTCCTTCTTGAAGGTATTATATTTAGAAATAAGAAAATAGTTTCTCACGGAGATAACCAATAAGCATGGATGATAATCAACAACATAAAAGGGATTAAGTAACATCTTGGAATAACCAATATCTAATCAATGATGAAATAGATCATAAAGTGCATAATTGAGTAGAACACTTAGGGTTTAAATGAGTGAGGGCTAAAACCATACCAAGTGTACAAGCTAAATGAATTATTTATTAGTAGCTATAAAATAAGGTTGTACACCTAATTCTCAATCTCAACATAAACAAATACTATTTCTTGAGAAATGGGGGTAACTTGTCCAATATTATTTATCAAACATGTCAGTTGAGGAAGTACTCAAGCCATTATATTGCTTATGACAACTATGTAGTTAATTCTTGGATTTGTGGTACACTAAACCACCTCCAAGACACTCTAGGGAATAGAAGAGATCCATAACTAATCTCCACAAAACTCACACATTCTTAAATAGTAATTCAACACATTTTTTATGGAGATAAACACTTTTATTGGTAACATGTGATAAATCAACATCCTACTTTTTTTACGATAACTACAAGAAATATTAGGACACCTCTTGAATGAACTATATTATCCATTCATAGTTATACTCTCCACATCATCATAAACATCACTCTATATGCAGTAGATACAATAGTCAGTTTGATAACCAAGTTCACACCTACTAGGCTTGTAATATTCCAAGTAAACATGGTATATCATCAATGATATGTTAGAAAATGGTTGCATTTCACAACCATTAGAGGATGAAAAGAATCAAGAAAATGCTTCTTAAAGAGATGGTTCAATTTCTCAACGATTTTTGGTTTTCACAAAATTTATCTTTATAAACTCGATAAACACAAATTTATTTCATAGTTTAGAGATGTAAAATATCATAAAATAAATAACCTAGAAGATATGAAGACATACATTTTCAATGGTAAGCCAATATTCTACACATGAAATAGCTCATTTTGAAGAGTTGTCCATTGAGTTAAATTCATTGAATTAAATCGAATATAATTTAAATGTAAGGTATAAATTAAGAAGAGATTTGAGAATTTAAAGAACATACAATCAAATAGAAACTTTAGCAATATGAAATTTCACTTTCAGTAGTCTTGTTTGGCTGAGTTTTTATTTTGTGCTACCACGTTATTTTTCCTAGTCTTGTTGTGCTTATTGTTGTATCTTTCTTGATGTAAAAAAGATCAGGACCCTTTCAAAAACCCTACTTTCTAATAAATGGACATAAATAGAAACTATTTCAAATAAAAAGAAAATTTACAACATATTTAAATAACAAATTGAATGATGAAAATAAAACTCAATAAATAACCATGGATAATATGTTACAATGCAACCATTGAAAATAATTTAGCTAAACAATCATTCCAACTAAGATCATGTTTGCATGGAATTGGTTGTACCATTTGGGAATCATCAATATTAAGGACCTAGATAAACAATAAGTCAGTTATTTTGACAATACACCATTTCCCGGAACAAACATAGCCTTATTCATATACATATACATATACATATAGATGGATGGTATCAACAAAACAAGAGAAAGAAAGGTGAGAGGACCTAGATAAACAATAATTCAGTTATTTTGACCATACACCATTTCCTGGAACAAACGTAGCCCTATTCATATTCATATACATATATATATTATATATACAACCTTATTCTAATATATATATATATATATCTTAGCACATTGTCTCGCTGTATTTGATATATAAAGCTTATTCTACTCTATATACAGTAGCACATAGATTAAGATTCAACAAGCATATGTAATATTGATTAATATTCTTAAATATCATAGCACATAGCCTTCCCGCGTTGTATATGATCTATACAACCTTATTCTAATATATATATAGATGGTAGCAGCAAAACAAGAGAAAGAAAGGCGAGAGGACCAAATGATTTAGATGAGGAGTGAAGAGTTAATTTGTTAGCTCATCAGGAGGAACAGGAGGAATGGGATTGACACAAAAGCCGATGAAGCCCCCATGAAGATCGCATTATCCATCCCAACATTCCCAGTCACCCTCACAATCATCATCTATTACGCACTAGCAACTTAGAAGGACCCAATTTGCCTACTGCTTCCACCATTATTCTGCCTCCCACAATTAGTACAACCATAAACACTATCATAAATTTCTTACCCATATTGAATCTGTTACCCATTTGTAATTGCATGATAAGGATTTATATGCACACCATGGCTAAAATAAGTGCAGATGGAGTCTTGGTGATTCAGTTTTATCATCGAGGACTCCAACATACGACACCTGATATGCAATTCCTCTGCCCATTATCTGTTATGTACAAAATTCAGAATCCCCAACAAAGGATATTCCACCTTCATTGATTAAATGAATTTTGATTTATTATGGCAGTTTCTCCATTATAAAACTACTCTTGTGCTTAACTCCTAATGTTTTAGCAATGATTATGGACATAGGTTTCATCCCTTTTAATCAATTTTAGGTCAACTGGAAAGTTAACTCGATTACGTTGTAAGAAATTAACTTTGGGAAAGTTCAGCTTTAAAAAGTTGAGCTTTAGAATGATATCCTTCAATCGTCTGTGCCTTACCACATTACCAAATAATTTTATATTGCTCTACGCTGCCAAAATAATCATGGCATGAATATTACTATGTAATCCAACTCTCGGTGTAATCAAATATGATAGTTCTTCTTTTGATAGGAAGAGGCAGTCTTACTATCTTTAATTCTAATGTAATTTAGTCTTCTCATTTTTAATGGGAGATTAAAAAAAAAAAAAAACTCATTAATTAACAAAGTAATATAGAGAATATCATATGATATAGTTTATTAATTATGTTTATTTAAAATCTGTAAAAGTAATTCAATCATCTATAATTATTGAGCTTGCAAAGGATGATTGAAAAATGGCTAAGTATCTTGCAAAGAAATTTTAACTATAATTTCTAATGTGATGTCAAAAATCTACCACCAATTCTTCCCCTAAGGTAGAGGAGGTTGAATCCCCATCTTGTGAAGCATAAAATTAGGAACAAGTTCTTAAAAATGAAGAATGTGAGGAAAAATATATTTGAAAACTAAAAAAAAATTAAGAAAGTAGGCCATCATGTCTAGTCTTGAGAAGATACTAAATCCTTAAAGTCAAACAAAAAAATATGCACCACTCTATGGAACCCTCAATTCTCCTTTCTAGTAGCTTAGAGGAATTCAAGTAAGAGCTCGAAAAGATTATTATACGAATTAACCATAGCTTCAACACTTTGGTGTAAATATACAATTTTTCTACCAAAGAGAGAGGCTTGGAGGTCTAAAATAATATCTACTTTTCAGCTCTATGTATGTCATAATTTCACAAAGTAGAAGGTGAACAGTTTAAAGACAAAAGGGGTCCCATGAAATCTAACCATTTTCCCTTTACTGGTCCATTTCTATCTAAAATATTTCATTCACTCAAGTTGTATGAAAGGGAATTATCTATATAATTGTGGCTTATTCTAATAAAAATAAATCTAATTTCCTCACAAAAGGTATCAAGATAAGCAATGGAATTTCTAAAGGGGGCTTGATTGTCCATTAGCATTAGAAAAGTTCTCATTGATAATATATTGAGATTTAGAAGGGATATAAATCCCTTTCACAAGCCTTTTTAAAGCCATATTGGCAAGAAGGTAGATAAATTGAAAATAGTTTAAATATATGATAGAAATTAAAAAGAGATTTGAAAATTTAAAGAAAATATAATTAACTAATAAATTTAACAATATCAATTTTTAAAAAGTGTTTAATTGCGATGATAATTTAAGATAAAATTGGAAATGATTTCAAGTAAAAAGAAGACTAACAACATTTTTAATTAAAAAATTGAATGATAAAAAAAACTCTCAATAAATAACCATGGATTATATCTTACCATGCAACCATTGAAAATAATTTAGCTAAAAAATCATTCCAACTAAGATCATGTTTGCATAGAATTGGTTGTACCATTCAAGAATCATCAATATTAAGGACCTAGATAAACAATAATTTAGTTATTCTGACAATACACCATTTCCTAGAACAAACGTAGTCTTTATTGTGATCAAGAATTAAGATTCTAAAATACAGTAGCACATAGATTAAGATTCAAGAAGCATATGTAATATTGATTAATATTCTGAAATATCATAGCACATAGCCTTCCCACACTATATATGATCTATATAGCCTTACTCTAATATATATATAGATGGTAGCAGCAAAACAAGAGAAATAAAGGCGAGAGGACCGAATGATTTAGATGATGAGTGAAGAGTTAATTTGTTAGCTCATCAGGAGGAACAGGAGGAATGGGATTGACACAAAAGCCGATGAAGCCCCCATCAAGATCGCATTATCCATCCCAACATTCCCAGTCACCCTCACAATCGTCATCTATTACACACTCGCACTTAGAAGGACCCAATTTGCCTACTACTTCCACCATTATTCTGCCTCCCACAATTAGTACAACCATAAACACTATCATTAATTTCTTACCCATATCGGATATGTTTCCCATTTGTAATTGCATACGATGATAGGAGATGGTGAGGATTGACATGCTTAAATAAGTGCAAGTGGAGTGTTGGGTGTTAGAAATGCTAGATCAGACATGCAAACCTAAACACCTTCCACAAAAGAGAAAACATAAAAAAGCAGAGCTTTGTATGCGAATGTGCGAAATGATATATTCAGGAATTCAAAGATTTCAATGAGACGATTTGCTTTATAAAAGCAAAGTATGCAACCCTAATGTTGACCTCAAAATAGCTCAACTAAATAAAGCTTACTTATTAATTAAGTAAACTAATTATTACCTAAGCAAAACCTAAGTAAAGTTATGCAAGTGTAATTAAATATTAATTACACTAACACCCCCCCATAAGTGCAACTTAGGGAGACTAGATAAGCATGCACCTAAAACTAAGATGAATGCAAGAAATCATGAATGGGTCCCAGAAACAAGGCCTAATCAGGTACCCATGTATAAATGCAGTAATGAGGTAGAGAAGGAAAACCCAATGGGACAACCCCCCCTACAATGAGATGACTGTTGCAAAGAAGCATTGGAAGAACAATGTGGAGTAACACCGGAACCACAATCTGGCAAGCAAGGAAAGATACTTCTATCTACAAGAAAACATATAGGAATCATAATAATGCAACAACAGACCCGATGCTATGGAACACTCGAACACTCCAAACTAGAACAACCCTGGAATCCATAAAGCAATAGTAGATGATATGATGATGACAGAATCTAGAAGCTGTGAATCTCAATGCTGATGTCAAAATAAGACTGAAACTCTTCCATGGGAAAAATTACCATAAAGACTCTAGAACACTAACCACAAATGTAGTGGCCCTCAAACTAAGATGGATCCGATGCGGATCATTAACCATAGGCTCTCAACCTAAAGTGTGAACCAAAATTAATCTGATATGTGTCAAGCTCAAACAAAAAAGTCGTCAAAAGAAACTAAGAAATCAGATTACAGCCCATGCGAGTTGTCATCAAAACAGAATGAAGATTATTATGCAAGAAACCCCCTCGATGGAACTTTATATCAGTTCATTTATTACAATCCCAATTGATTGCAAAAGGAGAGAATTCCTAAACATGCATAAATAGAAAATAGAAAAAGACCTCAGATCTGTGTAGAGGACTGAACCAGATATCCAATTCCGCAAGAATGGCGAAAAAAGGATCACCGAGTCAAAAGATATGCCCTCCGGAGTGAAAAACAGAAGTTCTGAGTTCAAAGACCTGAAAAAAAATACTAGTGCATAATCAGATAAAATAACCTAAACCATAGGATTGGCGTCAAAATCAGCTTTCCAACGGTATCTCGTTTGCAAAAATTCAACTCCGTACGCAAAAGTTACGCCTGATTTGGTGAAAGTGCTCCAATATGGCCAATAAGGCCTGCAGGTAGCCCAAGGGGCTAAAAACAATTCGGCCCCTGGTCCTGTGCGCAACCAGGGGCTGGTGGATAGGGGGCTGGGGTGGAGCCCCTAGTCACCCATGTGACCTTACGCCATAGATAAGAATCCCTCAGGGGCTAGCGGGTAGCCCTCGGTCATCCATGTGACAGGGGCGGAGCCGGAATGAGCCTGCGGGGGCTGAATGGGAGGCGGCGGATTGGTGGAGCCATTGGCGGTGGTGGCTGCTAGGTGGCCACTGGGTGGCCGCCCGATGGCATGGTGGCAGCGCTTAACTTCTGAACTAGAGGTGGTGGCGCAAATCGCCAAAAATGAAGTTTTTTGTGTTTTTTTCAAAAATCGTGCCTCAAGATGCATGCTGGGGAGGCTATACGGCTTCCCTGGCAAAATGTTTTTACCTTCCGGATCAACTTCGCCAAAATCGACAAAATGAAAGGGAATCTAAGGGTTTATGGCCGCTGCGAACGCAATGGTGACCTCCGTTTCTACTCAAAAATGCTCCAAAAAAATGGCTACCTCTAGAGCTTCCAAAAAATCACCGAACTTAAAACCCTCACAGATCTGGCAAATGATGAATAAAATCTACAAAATGAAAGCCAAACCTGAATTTTTTCAGTGCTCTGAATCCAATGGTGAAGCTGAATCTGATCCAAGATGCCGCATAAATAAACTCAAGGCATGATACCCTTGAGGAACCCCGGATAAACTCTGCAATGAAATTCTCTAGAATTTGAGAAGGGGCTGCATGTCAAGGCTCTGATACTATGTTAGAAACCCTAGATCAGACATGCAAACCTAAACACCTTCCACAGAAGAGAAAACATAAAAAAGAAGAGCTTTGCATGCAAATGTGCAAAATGATATATTCAGGAATTCAAAGATTACAATGAGATGATTTGCTTTATAAAGGAAAGTATGCAACCCTAATGTTGACCTAAAAATAGCTCAAATAAATAAAGCTTACTTATTAATTAAGTAAACTAATTATTACCTAAGCAAAACCTAAGTAAAGTTATGCAAGTGTAATTAAATATTAATTACACTAACATTGGGCATTCAACTTCATCCGCTAATGTACGACACTTCATATGTAATTCCTCGTATTTGTCTTGGCAGCATTACCAAACAATATCATTGCAATCGTATGTTTCTTGGCAACATTACCAAACAATTTTCTATTACTCTACACTTGCAAAATAATCCATGTTTAATTTTTAATGCAATGGTTAAAAATTTAACATTTTTATCCATCATCAAGAGATAAAAGGGTTTAATTTAGCATTTTTCATCTCTCTTTTTATCATCTTAAACTTTTAAGTTAGTGTTAAAACATTAAATTATATATCAAATGATAAAATAAAATTTAGATGATTATTTTATGAATTGTAATTAAAACTATATGATCTAGTTAATTATAGGTCTAGGTCTTTTCATGAGGGATTTTATGATTTGGAAGATGCACCAAGCCATTCAACCAATCCTAATGACTTGTTTTATAAGTCGTTCCATCCTTTATTATCATTCTACTTTCTTCCCAAACGAAGGTATATTCAGATTTGTGATCTATTACGGTGATTTGATATGTCCCAAAGTAGGTCTTTGTCACTATTCATTGTTTCATTTAGGGATCCTATTCTAACACATTTGAGTAGGGTTTTTTTTATTTTAAGCTCTTATAATCTTAGACACACTTAAGATTAGGGATTTAACACACTTTCATGTTTCAGATATGTTCTTTTCATCAAGGTTTATTTACAAAACTAGGAGTTTGACCAAGGAAAAACCCCATCCATAACCAAATATTTTTTTTATTTTGAAGATTTATCATAGATTAAGATCTAGAGAAAAGGTTCAGAGTTGTACGAGAGAAGTGCAAGTTTGAGACTTAGATCTTAGATTCATAAATTTCCATAATAGGAAACCTACACCTATTCACCCATGGGTGAATGAGTCCTTGACAGGCTTGCAAAAAAACATTTTATGATAGGTGTACAATGTTATTCTCCCCTAGATCTACCAAAAGCTTTGTTGTTTCTCTTAGTTTTATGCTTAATTTTCAAGATCCAAGTGTTAGATTGCATTTTCGAGTTGATTTGCTATTTTTAATTTTTCTCTCGAAAGTGTTGTTTGACCTTGACCCCTATCCTTAAAGCATAAGGAAATAATAATATTCTCACATTGAGTTGATTCACCTAAGGGTTGATAATCAATTTATTATGGGGATCTAAATAACTAATGAATGGAGGAAGATAAGATCTATTTCCATCTTTTGGACTTACCTTTCCATTTTGGTAAATCCCCCTATTTTCCCTTCATTTCAGCTGGTAACTGACAACACAAAAGGGATTAAGTAACATATTAGAATAACTGATATCTAATCAACGATGAAATAGATCATAAATTATATGATAATACAAAGTTCAAAAAATCCTAACTGAAAATGATCTCTAATCTAGTCAAGATGAAGACAAAACGAACATCATATTATGTAGACATGAACAAACCAAAGTAGTGCAATGATCTCCCCAAATGTAGAGAATTGGCATCAACAATAGTTTGCAACATAAAAATGTCAAGAAAGGTAAGATTCTATACAAATCTAAATTTCTCATCTATTAGTAGCTAGAACATAAGTTTGTACACCTAATTCTCAATATCAACATAAACAAAGACCATTTCTTGAGAAACAAGGGTAACTCAAGTCAAAGAGGATTTATCAAACAAGTCAGTTGAGGAAGCACTCAAGCCATTCCTATTTCTTAAAAAAAACTATTTTTTTAATTCTTGGTTTTGAGGTACATTAAACCACCTCTAAGAAACTCTATAGAATAGAAAAATCCGCATATACACTCCAAAAATGTCAAATATGCTTCAATAGTAGTGCAACATATTTTTTATGGAGATAAACACTTTTTTAGAAAACCTTATTCAAATAAGCATTCTATATTTTTTACCATAACTACAACAAATATCAGAAAACCTCTTGAATGAACAATAGTATCCACCTAAAAATATTTATACTCTTCACATCAACCTAAACATCACTCTATATACATTAGATAAAGTAGTCAATTTGATAAGAAAGTTTGTACCTAGTACCTAGGATTGCAATAAACATTAGATGATAAGAATAGAGTCAAGGAAATAGTCCACTTCTTAAGGGTATGGTTCAAGTTCACAATGCTTGTTTTGTCTCCCCAAGATTTATCTTTATAAACTCTATAAAAAAAAAATTATTTCATAATTTAGAGATGTAAAAATATCATAAAATCAATAACCTAGAAAATATGTAGATATACACTTTCAATGGTATGTCATAATATTCAACACATTCAATAACTCATTTGAAGAGTTTTCCATTAAGTTAAATCAAATGAATCAAATAGAAAATCATTTAAATGTACAATATAAATTTATCTAAGAGATTTGAAAATTTAAAGAAAATATAATCAACTAGCAACTTTAAAAATATGAAATCAGTATTGAGTGTTGAACACACAAATATACTAAGAGGGGGTGGGTGAATCAGTATATTATTAAATCTTAACTGTAATCAATATATCAATGAATATCAAAGCACCATCAAAAGAAATGCAAGTAGCGAACACAATCACATAACATAACACCAAATTTACATGGAAACCTTAGAGGGAAAAACCACAATGAGAAGATTTTCTTGGATTTGGGGTGATAGAATACACTGATATATGGGCCTAGACCAAAAATCAAATTCATTAGTGAAGGGTAAGTCAGCTTCTAAATATCCTTTCCAATTGCTACCATGTTGGCCTATGCAAGTTCAATTTTTGAAACAATAACTAGACATTTCTCAAGATTGAATTTGAGCCATAGATCTTCCCTTTTCTTGGGAAATTTGAATGGTGTATATTTAAATCAATATATGGATTACCTTTAATATTCTAAAATCAATAGGAATTCAAGATAAATATCATTGAAACTTCTTAGACATGTGTCAACATATTGTGCATCTACATGACCTTCTCTCTTCCTCCTCTCTCCTCTTGCAGACTCACAAAGAACCACCATGTGTCACCATTATATAATTTCACACATCATCTCTTTCTTCTATTTCTTCTGAAAGACTCATGCAAAAATATCCCGCGTCGCCATTATGTGCTTCTAAACAACCTTCTCTCTTCCTTCTATTTATTTTCATACAAAATAGCCATGTGTCACAATTTCATGCTTCCGCATGACCTCTTTTTTTCCTTCACTCTTCATTTAGACTCATAAAAGACCACCACATCTCACCATTTTATAATCCAACACAATAGATATGGTGACCGACCATTACAGAGGTGGACAAGAATTTTTTTGAAACATGTCCCACTAACATCATATTTTCCTTCTTGAAGGTATTATATTTAGAAATAAGAAAATAATTTCTCACGGAGATAACCAATAAGCATGGATGATAACCAGCAACATAAAAGGGATTAAGTAATATAATGGAATAACCAATATCCAATCAATGATGAAATAGATCATAAAGTGCATAATTGAGTAGAACACTTAGGGTTTAAATGAGTTAGGGCTAAAACCATACCAAGTGCGTAAAACCATAACTCTAATCCAATCAAGATGAAGAGAAAACTAACATTATAATATGTAGACATGAACAAACCCAAGCAATGCAACAATCTCTCCAAATGTAGAGAATTGATATCAACAACAATTTGCAACATAGAAATGTCAATAAAGGTAATATTTCATAGCAAGCTAAATGGATTATTTATTAGTAGCTATAACATAGGGTTGTACACCTAATTCTCAATATCAACATAAACAAATACTATTTCTTGAGAAATGGGGGTAACTTGTCCAATAGTATTTATCAAACAAGTCAGTTGAGGAAGTACAAAAGCCATTATATTGCTTATGACAACTATGTAGTTAATTCTTGGATTTGTGGTACACTAAACCACCTCCAAGACACTCTAGGGAATATAAGAGATCCATAACTAATCTCCACAAAACTCACACATTCTTAAATAGTAATTCAACACATTTTTTATGGAGATAAACACTTTTATTGGTAACATGTGTTAAATAAACATCCTACACTTTTTACCATAACTACAAGAAAGATTAGGACACCTCTTGAATGAACCATATTATCCATTCATATTTCTACTCTCCATATCATCATAAACATCGCTCTATATGCATTACATACAATAGTCAGTTTGATAACCAAGTTCACACCTACTAGGCTTGTAATATTCCAAGTAAACATGGTATATCATCAATGATATGTTAGAAAATGGTTGCATTTCCCAACCAATAGAGGATGAAAAGAATCAAGAAAATGCTTCTTAAAGAGATGGTTCAATTTGTAAATGATTTTTGGTCTTCACAAAATTTATCTTTATAAACTCGGTAAACACAAATTTATTTCGTAGTTTAGAGATGTAAAATATCATAAAATAAATAACCTAGAAGATATGAAGACATACATTCTCAATGGTAAGCCAATATTCTACACATGCAATAGCTCATTTTGAAGAGTTGTCCATTGAGTTAAATTCATTGAATTAAATCGAATATAATTTAAATGTAAGGTATAAATTAAGAAGAGATTTGAAAATTTAAAGAACATACAATCAAATAGCAACTTTAGCAATATGAAATTTTGCTTTTGGTAGTCTTGTTTGGCTATGTTTTTATTTTGTGCTACCACATTTTTTGTCCCATTCTTGTTGTGATTATTGTTGTATCTTTGTTGATGTAAAAAAGATCAGGACCCTTTCAAAAACCCTACTTTCTAATAAATAGACATAAATAGAAACTATTTCAAATAAAAAGAAAATTTACAACATATTTAAATAACAAATTGAATGATGAAAATAAAACTCAATAAATAACCATGGATGATATGTTACAATGCAACCATTGAAAATAATTTAGCTAAACAATCATTCCAACTAAGATCATGTTTGCATGGAATTGGTTGTACCATTTGAGAATCATCAATATTAAGGACCTAGATAAACAATAAGTCAGTTATTTTGACAATACACCATTTCCTGGAACAAACGTAGCCTTATTCATATACATATACATATATATATGGATGGTATCAACAAAACAAGAGAAAGAAAGGTGAGAGGACCTAGATAAACAATAATTCAGTTATTTTGACAATACACCATTTCCTAGAACAAACGTAGCCTTATTCATATTCATATACATATATATATTATATATACAGCCTTATTCTAATATATATATATGTCTTAGCACATTGTCTCGCTGTATTTGATATATACAGCTTATTCTGCTCTATATATAGTAGCACATAGATTAAGATTCAACAAGCATATGTAATATTGATTAATATTCTGAAATATCATAGCACATAGCCTTCTCGTGTTGTATATGATCTATACAGCCTTATTCTAATATATATATAGATGGTAGCAGCAAAACAAGAGAAAGAAAAGCGAGAGGACTGAATGAATTAGATGAGGAGTGAAGGGTTAATTTGTTAGCTCATCAGGAGGAACAGGAGGAATGGGATTGGCACAAAAGCCAGTGAAGCCCCCATTGGGATCGCAGAATCCATCCCAGCATTCCCATTCACCCTCACAATCATCATCTATTATGCACTCGCCCTTAGAAGGACACAATTTGAATACTACTTCCACCATTATTCTTCCTCCCACAATTAGTACAACCATAAACACTATCATTAATTTCTTACCCATATCAGAGTTGTTTCCAATTTGCAATTGGATACGATGATAGCAGATGGTGAGGATTGACATGCTTAAACAAGTGCAGGTGGAGTGTTGGCATTCAACTTCATCCACCAATGTAGGACACTTCATTTGCAATTCCTTGTATTTTTCTTGGCAGTATTACCAAACAATATTGTTGCAATCGTATGTTTCTTGGCAACATTACCAAACAATTTTCTATTACCCTACACTCACAAAATAATCCATGTTTAATTTTTAATGCAACGGTTAAAAATTTAACATTTTTATCCGTCATCAAGAATTTGGAGATAAAAGGGTTTAATTTAGCATTTTTCATCTCTCTTTTTATCATCTTAAACTTTTAAGTTAGAGTAAAACATTAAATTATATATCAAATGATAAAATAAAATTTAGATGATTATTTTATGAATTGTAATTAAAACTCTATGATCTAGTTAATTATAGGTCTAGGTCTTTTCATGATGGATTTTATGATTTGGAAGATGCACCGAGCCATTCAACCAATCCTAATGACTTGTTTTATAAGTCGTTCCATCCTTTATTATCATTCTACTTTCCTCCCAAAGGAAGGTATATTCAGATTTGTGATCTATTAGTGTGATTTGATATCTCCCAAAGTAGGTCTTTGTCACTATTCATTGTTTCATTTAGGGATCCTATTCTAACACATTTGAGTAGGGTTTTTTTGATTTTAAGCTCTTATAATCTTAGACACACTTAAGATTAGGGATTTAACACACTTTCATGTTTCAAATATGTTCTTTTCATCAAGGTTTATTTACAAAACTAGGGGTTTGACCAAGGAAAAACCCCATCCATAACCAAATAATTTTTTTATTTTGAAGATTTATCATAGATTAAGATCTAGAGAAAAGGTTCAGAGTTGTAGGAGAGAAGTGCAAGTTTGAGACTTAGATCTTGGATTCATAAATTTCCATAATAGGAAACCTAGACCCATTCACCCATGGGTGAATGAGTCCCTGACAGGCTTGCAAAAAAACATTTTATGATAGGTGTACAGTGTTATTCCCCCCTAGATCTACCAGAATCTTTGTTGTTTCTCTTAGTTTATGCTTAATTTTCAAGATCTAAGTGTTAGATTGCATTTTCGAGTTGATTTGCTATTTTTAATTTTTCTCTCGAAAGTGTTGTTTGACCTTGACCCCTATCCTTCAAGCATAAGGAAATCGCAATATTCTCACATTGAGTTGATTCACCTAAGGGTTGATAATCAATTTATTAAGGGGATCTAATTTCCTAATGAATGTAGGAAGATAAGATCTATTTCCATCTCTTGGACTTACCTTTCCATTTTGGTAAATCCCCCTATTTTCCTTCATTTCAACTGGTATCTGACAACACAAAAGGGATTAAGTAACATATTAGAATAACTGATATCTAATCAACAATGGAATAGATCATAAATTATATGATCATACGAAGTTCAAAAAATCCTAACTGAAAATGATCTCTAATCTAGTCAAGATGAAGACAAAACGAACATCATATTATGTAGACATGAACAAACTAAAGTAGTGCAATGATCTCCCCAAATGTAGAGGATTGGCATCAACAATAGTTTGCAACATAAAAATGTCAAGAAAGGTAAGATTCTATACAAATCTAAATTTCTCATCTATTAGTAGCTAGAACATAAGGTTGTACACCTAATTCTCAATATCAACATAAACAAAGACCATTTCTTGAGAAACAAGGGTAACTCAAGTCCAAGAGGATTTTGTAGACATGCAAAACTAACATCGTGCATCCAATTCTGCTATTAATCAATTAAAGTAATTAATTGGATAAATCCTAAGGTTCATCAAACTTAATTAAATCAAATTATTTAATTAAGTTCCTAAAGTTCTTATTTAATTTTATAAATCAAACTGATTTAAAATCAAATATCAAATCCCTAAAATCCCCTAAGTTAATTAATCTAAATTAATTTACTTCTAATCATAATTACCATTCTCTAGCTTTTGACTCAACTAGAGTCAAATCTAAACTCCTAACTAACCCACCCACTTGCACCGATAAATCAATTTATTTGATTTATTAAAAAGACTTATTTTCCCTCAATAACTCTCATCTTTGACTTTTTTGGACAAAGATAATTCCCCGCAAAAACCCTCAACAACATGCATTTATTGACATTTTTCAAAATTGAATGGGCAGATTGGCCAAAACTTGCACAAGCTTTGGCCAATCCCATTATGACAAGTGTCTCTATCCTATTGGATGGGATTTAGTCCCACATCTCTCAATTTTGGCCTCTCTTCTCTCAACTTCTATAAATGCAAGGCATTTTCTCTCATTTCTACATCTACATTTTGAATGCATCTAGACTATAGGCAACTTGAGCTCATAGCAACTCATTGTCTATCTCATTTGGCTTAGAAAGGGATTAGGAAAGGGCTCTCTCACATCTTCATGGAGGGCACCAATCCACCATAGAATAGGTTGTATTTCATTTTCTCTATTGCATGTTTTGTCTTAGTTTTATCATTTTGTTTGGAGTCAATGATTTATGTTATTCTATGAGGATGGCTAAATCTATGCAATCTATGTGTAAAATTTTGGCATCCTACAAATGGCGCTAGAAGGAGGGCTTTAGCTCATGTTTATTTTATAGAAAAAAACTCACCATCTGACATGTCGTTTGTATTTCCAGATTTTGTATGAATTGAATATAAATGTACAGTGTTCAGTTATGTTCAAGCATCGCTTAATATGTCTTTTTTCTTTGGTCATATCGATAGGAATATAAAGTCTTTTAATCCTCTTAAAGGAATTAAAATTTGAGAATATTTATTGATGCTTACTAACAGGATATAAGTCTTCTGTTTAAGACTGCATTTGAAGAATATAAGGTTGTCTGTCTTTTGTTAAGACTGTATTCATTCATTCAAAGCTTGCCCAATAAGCCATAAAATAATATTGACTTTTATTCTAAACAAATCAGTAGTTAAAACTTTATATTTTGGAGCTCTTGGAGGCCGCATTTGTGATTACATTTATTTATCTAGTTAAGGACTGCGATCAAGCGTAGATAGGCCAAATATAAAGCTTTTTTTTCCTTAATAGATGTAATGACAAAATGAAGAAATTTTTATAGGCTCTGTATTGTGTTGAAGGTAATCTTCATTTGAAACTTTCTAACAAAACACACAAGTCAAAAAAAAAGAAATACAAGGGCTCAGGTGACTAGTGCAGTCCCAATGGTGGTGCGGAGTTTTCCATGATGCTACCTTCACAGACCATTGACCTTTTCTTTTTAAGAAAACACTAACCTCATTTGATACGCATTTAGGAGTGGCCACAAGTTGACTTTTTCTCTAGATTCACCAAATCTTGGGTTGTGTCGGTCGCTTGTGAAAGCATATGTGTGCAGGTATATCTTTATCAACTGAAATTATTCAGTTATGGTTTTGTAGGTACTGTACTAATTCAATCTTATAGGTATGTTATATGCTATTCATTAGAAAATCTTCTAGATATTCTAATAAGTGTTATTCCCATTGGTTGTTGCATTGATCTCACAAGTGCATTAGTACATATCGGTCATTCAATGGGTGTCAAAATGCATTATTAATGGTGTTAGATGGCCTAGTCTACTCTGCACTAAAACACGTTACAACATGAATAGAAGTGTGATCTTCATTCGGCCAAATCAACTTTAATTTTTATTTTTTTTCAGTCTTTGTCACTGTCACTAGCTATTTGTGCAAAGAAACAATATGCATGGCTGGCTCTACTTATATTGTCCAAGTAATACTCGCAGTCCTGTGGCATCCTTGATTTCTGTTTGAAAATGATTTATTAGAAATTGTTTGAAACTTAGCAGATAGTGGATCAATCATGTTTTGTGTTAAATAAGATAATGTCGACAGGGAAAACCTAGGTAAGAGACAAGCAAGGCATGTATAAATATTAATGAGGGAGCATAGCTAAAGATTGAAGGCATATGTCATTTCGATATGATGATTAGACTAAATGATTTAAATATAGAGTGAATTGCAGGGAACAAGTGAAATCACTCTTGCCATAATTAGTCACGTTTGTCTTCTGAAATAACTTGTGAAAAGCAGCTGGAAACACTCAATCACTTATTAATGACCTCGATTTTTGAATCGTGAAATCATATTATCAAACAACTTGTGAAATTTTTCTATACGCTATTTTTTTTTCGGCTTTTGGGGTCATCAATTCCTCATATTGATAGGTCCATCAATCTGGAAATAAACTAATGAGGTTTGTGCATGAAGCCACTTTGGTATTAGCTTCGCCACATAAGCCTCAAATCGGTGTAGGATCTTTTGCTTTATGGTTACATGTTGATTTCCTCATTTTAATTTTGTTTGACATGTACAAAAAGTGGTAGGTGGAGCCTATTTGTTTTTCATCACTTTACTGCATTAAATAACACATTTTCAGCAAGTATTTCTAGATATACAATGGTCATGAATTTGATTTCAGAAATGATGAATTTACAATAAATGAGAAATAACCCTATCATGTTGTATTTAGGAGGTTACCAATCTATGATTTAAACTTCTTTTAAATTTAAAGTACTCTTTCATTAAAGGTTATTATCGAAGATATTTGTTTTATTTGGAAATATATTCATTTTGATCAATTGTTACTAAGTTGTTGAGATAAATTTCATTTCCTTTTTTATAATGTTTATTATCAGAAATTTTGGTGGATCATCTTATTGTTAATAAACTTTTTGTTGTTTATAGGTGTTAACATTGTGATCAAACACAAAACAAAGCAAATAGAGTGGACTTGAAGGTTTTCTTGCAATAGAAACTTGAAAATCATTTTTTAATGCTTGTTTTAACAATCTTAGAGCTTCCATCTACTACCCTTTTTTTCTGTTTTAGATCAACTCACATTTCTCTTTGGGTTTAAAATTAACCACTTGACTTTATCTTTTCAAAGTTGGTTAAAAAGAACCTTAGACATTTACTAGATTTCAATTTGGACTTAAAATTGAACAAGGCAACCTTCACACTTGGATTTTGGTGCTTAAAACGAATTCATCACTGCTTTTTGGACTTAAAATGAACAACTGTTTATCATATTTTGCAATCTTTTTCACAAAGTAATATCATCAAAAAGACGTATGCGCTTCTCTCGCGCCTCACGGAAATCTTGACAATCAAAAGTTTGTTTTATGATATTAAGTTGTCAAAAATATTGCCTCCACACTTCAATTTGGGCATTTTAAAATTGAACAAAACATGCGAGTGTGAGCATGATATATTGCGGAGGTTCTCCCCTTTGTTTTTCAACAAAGGTTGTGTGAACGACGGGATATGTTAGCTCACTTTTGTTAACTTAGAGGGCCTGCCTTGTGGGAAAAAGTAATCACCCAAGGGAACGACCCAACCAGGAACACGCTAAAGCCAAGCGACTTCCACCTGGGATATAAGTGTTGATATTGGAATAAAGACCAATATCACGAGGATTATTTCGACGAGATGGACAGCAATGGACTCTCGCCGATGTTGGATAATCCCCCACGAATGGAATGCCTGAAGTAGAACCCTTTGTTTAGAAAAAGTCCAAAACCTTGTCTATCTTGTTGGTGCAAAAGGTCATGTCCTTTGAAGCTGCCCCACGTTATATATGTGGTCTTGTTGTGAAAATGGAAAGTATGCCATGGCAGATTCATGGGTACTAATGCTTGGTTGACCCGAATAAGTGAGTGTCGTGGAGGGGAGCTAGTGTGGTCAAGCATTTAGCCATTCGCACAAGATATACGCAGCTAGATTTATCCAAGTGGGAACCCAACAAGATATTGCCTCATCATCCTAGGATTGTAAAAGTGTTTGGGAAGAAATACATTGCTTGATCTTGAAAACATTTGAAAACAAACATTCACAGACCTTCAAATTTCAAACCCCTTGTGAGAAACAAATACTCTTGATGAACTTGGACACTCTTGCTTTCCCTAGGGATCATATCTCTAGAGGTTTCTAAGTGCACAAATTCTACCATCATTTGTTTTCAACAAGGTTAAACATAAGGAACTTTTGACCTATTTTCCTCGATTTCCACACAAAGGACCTTGTGGGATGAGAAAGAAAGTGGGACACTAGACATAAGTTTGAAAAGATAAACAAGAAAGTGCTTTTGGTAAAAGGAATTCACTAAGACAAGATAAAAGACAAATTGGATTACACATGTGTTTTCTAAAATGATTTCCCACAAGGTCAAAATCCCAAAACCAAAGTTCAAAAAGCTTAGTTTGAAAGCCCATGAGGAGTGTCTTGAGAGACTTTCGAATTTAGAGAGAGATTGGTCTACAACTTTTACAGAAAAGCTTCAAGGAACAATCCTGAGTTGTATCAATTTTACTATCAACAGAATCCCAAACTTTTTGAAAGGTTTTCTTTCCTCCCATAGGAAATATAGCATGTTCTTCAACACCGAGGTCTTGTAAGTAGAAGTGTTATTCTAGGTCAAGTCTAGGATCAAATTCAATCACTTTCATCCATCTCTCAACCATCAAAATCAGTCAAAAGTCACCTCACCAACAACTCTTGGAAACTTTGTAAACATCTGTTATGCTAAACTTCTAGGCGAAATCAAATCACTTTGTTTGACTTAACACAACTAGTCAAACCATCATCCTATACATGAGTTCTCTCTTGGATAATACAACTTCCTAGGGTTTATGAGTTCATCTTGTTTGGCTTAACACACCTAGCCAAATTATCAAATCATCACCTCGTTTGACTTGATGCACTTAGTCAAACTACCATCTTGTAGGAGTTCACTCTTGGATAACACAACTTCCTAGCATTTTACGATTACATTTATCACTCTTGTTTGACTTAACACACCTAGTCAAACCATCAATCCAATCATGAATCAATCAAATCAAGTCCTAAAGGTTTAGCATTTCCTTCAAAGGTTCTTTAAGAGTTCCATTCATCCATATCACTCATATTCTATTTATCTCATCCTCGTTATCGCTTTGATCCTTCAATTTTCCTAGTTTTTCACTCCTTTGAACCTAAGGTTTAGACCGATCTAAAGTATTAGAGGTTCATCTCTTACATTTCATTTTATGGTTCAAACTCAGTCTCAACACAAGAAGAACATGGAGCAAAACAAAGAAACATCCATTTCAAGTGATTTAAGCCAAACCAAAACAACGTTCAATCCAACGATAACAATCGAACTCCCAATCAATCCTCCTCAAATGCCTCAAAGTTCTCAAGAAGAAGGTCATATTGAGGATATCACTGACAATGGGATGACTCAATCAGAAATTCTAGAAATGGTGCGAAATCCTGAGAGTCATCAAATTTTCAATACCATGTTGAAGTTGTACCCATCCCAATACATGCTTGAGTTAGCAAAAGATGGGGCTAAACTCCCTTCTGACTTTGACGTAAGCACCCTTGTGGAGAGACTCTCGACATCATGCCTTCACCTGAATCCACACTTCCACTTCAAAATATCACTCAGGACATCCCTCAAGTCATATCATCTATCGCTTCAACCCCACCGGTTGTTAACAAAGGAAGTGCCATGTTTCGCGAACTTCAGAAACATCGTTTGGTGAAAAATCAAGGGTTCAACATAGGCGCCACATCGGACCAATCCATACCAATAAATACATTGCACCCATACATCCCACTCACATTTCATGATCATACCAATTCATCCTCACGAGATACAAACTTCTCTCCCTATCTCATAAGGAGAAGGGGACATGTTTGGAGTAGGGGGAATCTTGGATCCACCATCATCACTTTCAAGGATTGCACCACTCATCTTCACACCATTTCCACCTTTACCACTTGCATCTACATCATCACTTGGGTTGGGTCTTCCTCCTCTTCCCACCATCAACTATTCAAATCAGAGTACCTTAACAAATCCACAAACTGTGTGGTCTATATCACAACAATAGATGGCAACTATCCAATCAACTGCATCGATCAACATGTCTACCATTACTCAAAGCATGGTCTCGTAGGGACCAAGCACCTCGATCACACCATCCATAGCTCAAAATTTGATCATTAACACAACTGTTCCACCCATCACAATGGTTGGTGTTCTTCCAAATCCACCGCCATTACCACCAAGGCACAACACAACTGATTCATTCCCCATGACGTTGCAAGCTGCTTGAAAAGCTGCCCAGCAAAAATCACTTCAAAATCAACAGGCTGCTCAATTAGCCGCTCAGCAAGCACAAGCACAATTAGCTACATAAGTCCAAGCCTTGTTACAACAACAACAGGCTGAACATGTTGCGCAGGCAGCTCAAGCCGCTCAATCTGCACAAGCTACGCAAGCTGCACATGCCACTCAGATGGCACAAGCAATAGAACTAGCACATGCTCAATCACAAGTGCAATTCCAAGCTCAGCAAGTGCAAGCGCAAGCACAGTACCAAGCGCAGTTGCAAGCACAAAAAGAAGCATATCAGCAGGCTTTGCAAGATTTCCAATTGCAAGAACAACATGACCAACAACAAGCATTATTGGCACAACAACAACATGACCAACAACAAGTGTTGTTGGCGCAACAAAAACACAACTAAAAACAAGTGTTGTTGGTGCAATAGCAACAGCAGAACTTGCAATAGGATCACATCAAAATCCCACCCCCCAGAACATATTCACTCTGCCGCCCGATCCACAAAGTGACGTAATGGCACAAATCAAATTTCTCTCTCAGCAAGTCCAAGATTTTCAATCTGGAAAGACAATCAGGACACTGAGCAACTTTTGTCCCTACCCATTTGATAGAAGCTTGGCAATGGTACCATTCCCCAAGGGATTTGAGATCCCCAAATTTGATAAATTTCACGGAATAGGAAACCCTGAAGATCACATCAGGGAGTTTTAGGTACATTGCATGGAAGTCGCCTACAATGACACATATCTAATGTGGCTATTTCCTCGAAGCTTGGCTGGTGGTGCCATGGAATGGTTTTCTTGTCTGCCTATGGGAATCAAAACCTTTCAAGAGATCAAAGATGCTTTCCTCCAAAACTACGCATTCAACATTTATGTGGATGTTAGTTTGGAAGAACTCTCGGTGCTTAAATAGAGTAATGGGGAATCATTCAATGCCTTTCTCCAAAGATGGCGAGCAAAGGCCAGTCAAAGCAAGTGGGTCATGCCTGAAGAGCAACAAGTTTGTACCATCATCGCCAATATAGACAAAACCTTTGCTTTCTATCTAAAGATGCAATCCATCACTACATATGATCAACTGATCCCCAAGGCGCTCAACATTGAGTGAGCTCTTGTTATGCAAGGGGGCATGCCTACTTCTGAACATCAGGATAGTCGCCCATCCACTAGTTACAATGATAAATCTCACACATGGGCAAGGAATTAAAATGTCACAAACAATGGCATAGTGGATGCTAAGGTGGTCATCAGCACTCCCAAACAGAACAATCAAATAAATCATCTCCAACCACCGAACAAAAATTGAAATAATGCACAAGCAAATGTGGTAAACCAACAACCACCCCAAAATCAAATCAATGATCTTAATAATCAAGGAGGACCACCTCCACGAAATAAGTTTCCCCCCAAGTGGAAATTCACACCACTAGGGGAGTCAATCGAGTCAATCATGAAAAAGCTAGTCAATGAGAACATCATCAAGGTCCCAACCCATGATAATTACAACGAACCCTAGGTGAAGCCACCTTGGTACAATGAAAATCTCCTTTGTGAATTTCACAAAGTCAAGGGACACACGACTGCTAACCGTATGAAGTTGAAAAACATCATCCAGGATCTCATTGAAGACAAGATCATCAATGTCGAACAACCAATCGGTAATCAAGACCTCAAGATATACACCAATCTGATGTCGAATCATAATCAAGGGAATAATTAAGGAAATAACAAAGGGAAGCAAAAGTATGCTAGCGCAAACCTTGTTTATGAAGACATTGTCGCATGTGTAGATGAAATGGTCACTATCATTAATGTCAGAGGAGCTAATGTTGATTGTGGAGTCACCACACATGGTGGAAAGGTTACCATTATAGGGGCACCGTCTAAGACCCCCACTTCAAACACAAACACCATCCCCTATGACTATAATGTTATTGACCAACTAAAAAGAATGCCTGCACAGATCTCTATCATGGGGCTGTTAAAAATTTCCACTGCCCATAGGAAAATTCTTGATGAAGTGTTATCAGCATCCATCATCTCTACCACCCTTGACACAGATCAGTTTCAGGCTATGGTTGGAAATATCATCACCCAGAATCTCCTAACATTCTCTGGTCAAGACTTCCCCCCGTAACCATCTCATAACCGCGCACTCCAGCTTCAAGTGTTGATCCATAAAAAGAAAGTTAAAAGAGTCCTGGTGGATGGAGGTGTAGGGCTAAATATTTGCTCTCTTAAGCTTATAAAGAACTTGGGATTTTCCAAGGATCCCATTAACAAGAACAAGAGCATCACAATAAGGGCATATGATGACCAGGAAAGAGTGTCTCAAGGCACTATTAAAATCGCCATCCAAGTGGGACAAGCAACCATGGAGACTACCTGTTAGGTCCTTGATCTTGACTTACCATATAACATCCTCCTTGGTTGTCCATGGATCCATGGAATGAAAGCAGTGGCCTCGACATATCATCAATGTGTAAAATTCTTGTACTAGAACGAGGAGGTCACTATACATGGGGATCCCGAACCATTCGCCTACTGTAAAAACTTCAAAGCCAAGTTTTATAAAATCCCCCAAGTCCCAAAAAATGATGAAGGGCCATCCACTACATACATCGACCCAGCTAACCTTGCCTTCACTTCTGCGACGGAGACACTCGACATCCCTAACATATCAAAAATCATACTCATGATCCAGGACAATGGATGTGGTGACTATAGAATGAAAAAGAATGCATTTGTTGTAGGAGAGTTACCACAATCTCCTAGGTCGCATGGACAACCTCACCCAGCTGAAACACCTGTACACACTGTTAGGGTAGAACCTTCTAGATTCCACCGTTGGGGGGATCTTAGTCAAGAAAATGTGGATGAGGAAAATATTTCAAGCACATTATACCAAGATGAAAGGCCAACCTCCACCCTACCCATGGATGAAACTAATAGAGGGTTATAAATGATGTTTGGTATGGGCTATAATAGGAATGAAAGCCTTGGAAGAAATAGTGATGGACGACTGGAACCCATCATTATAGAAAGAAGAATGAGGAACCTTGGGCTTGGATGTACTCCTCCGAGTATAACCGTACGTGGTAGAGGTACTCCCAGTCAAGCAGTCAGATCCTTCCCTCAGTTTTTGGCAACTGCCCTTCAATTACCCATATGCATAGGCCTACCCCTTGACAACTTCACACTTGACATAACTGATGTTTGTTCCAGTAGTGATGATGAGGATACCATAATCGATCTTCCCAGGCTTTTTGAAAATTCCACTTTACTCATGATTAGTGCCTCACCCGCTGAGCCAATCCAATGAACCCACCAAATCCACTTAGTGTACCCCCAACTCATCGATCATGACCAATTAGGACCACCAATTCTAGACTTATTCAAAAATGATGAGGCTTTATTAGAATTCATTGGATTGAGGGATACAGTTTCATGTGGAGATCACAAAGTAGGATTTGGCATCACTTTAGACACCCAAGCGTATTACAGGGAGACGATTGAATTTTTCAGTCGCAAAAGAAAAATATCAAGAATAAGCTCGAAGTTATTGAGTGAAAACCACACTGTGGCACTCTCTAACCATAGAATAGTAAAAATAAAGGATGTCTCCAATGGTGAAAACCTCTTTGAGGCACCGGAGGATGAAGGATTCAATCTCCCCCCTACTACTCTACATCAAGAGAAATCAGTCCTAGTAGAGCAGTGTAATTCTGTCAACTTGGGAATAGAGACAGAACCAAAAATCACATTCTATGCTCAAACACTTCAGACAGAAGAACAAGAACTGCTAGCAATATTTCTAAAAGAGCGGAAGGTAAACTTTGCATGGACATATGCTGACATGCCAGGTCTAGATCCTGAGGTAGTAGTTCATCATTTGGCCGTTCACCCTAGAGCAAAGCTAGTCAGACAAAAGTTAAGAAAAATGCACCCACATATAGCTCTGCTCATGAAGATAGAATTACAAAAACTCTTAGATGTTGGCTTCATACGACCAATTGACTATCCAGAATGGGTATCTAATCTTGTGCCAGTCTCAAAATTGAATGGGGTCATCTGCATTTGCACTAATTTTAGAGACCTAAACAAAGCATGTTCTAAGGATGACTTTCCACTTCCCAACATTGACATGATAGTGGATATGATGGCTGGACATGAGATTCTCTCCCTAATGGATGGCTTCTCGGGGTACAATCAGATAATGATCACAAAAGAAGACCAACACAAGACAGCATTCACATGTCCTTGGGGAACTTACTGCTGGATCGTGATGCCATTTGGGTTAAAGAATGTAGGGGCTACATATCAGAGAGCCATGACACTAATCTTCCACGACATGATACACAAAATAGTCAAAGATTATGTCGATGGCATACTAGCTAAATCAAAGAAGAGACAGGATCACATAGCAACTCTAAGTGCAATCTTTGATAGGCTAGAAAAATACAAAGTCAAGCTCAACCCAAAGAAGTGTGTCTTTGGGGTACAATCAGGAAAGTTGCTGAGTTACATAGTTTCCATGAGAGGGATAGAGGTAGATCCCACAAAGGTAAAAGAAATTCTTGACATGGAGGCACCAAGGACATTAAAGCAACTCAGGGGATTACAAGGTAGACTCCAGTCCATCCAAAGATTCATAGCACAACTGGCAGATAAGAAAATTGCCTATTCACACCTACTCCACAAGGGAGTAGCATTCAGGTGGGATGACAAGTGCCAACAAGCATTTAACAAGATCAAAGAATACCTACTTACACCACCAATACTAATGCCCCCCATTGTAGAAAAACCATTGATTCTATACATATCAGCAACGACAACCGCCCTTGGTGCCCTTTTAGCCCAACAAGATGAAAATGGAACCGAGCGGGCCATTTACTATATCAGCAGAACAATGGTAGGGCATGAGCTCAATTACACATCAATAGAAAAATATTTCCTAGCAGTGGTGTTTGCAGCCCAAAAATTTAGACACTATATGCTAGCTCATCAGATTAAGCTAATTGCAAAGATAGACCCTCTCAAGTATCTATTATCAAAATTAATGCTTATAGGCAGAATGGCTAAATGGGTTATGATACTATCTGAGCATGATATTGAGTATGTAGAGCGAAAGGAAATCAAGGGACAGGTCATTGTAGATCAACTAGCAGAAGCTCCCATCTATGCAGAGAACCCACTCATATCAGAATTTCCAGATGAGTCTATCTTCAATATCAACATAGTTGATCACTGGAAGCTATACTTTGATGGTTCCAACACACAACATGGATCAGGAGCCGATGTGTTCTTTATCACCCCACAAGGAGATTACATACCAAGATCTTACAAGTTGGCATTCCCATGCACTAACAACATCGCCGAGTACAAGTCTTTAACCATAGGTCTCAAGATCGCAACACAGTGGTGAATCATGGCATTGCAAGTCTATGGGGATTCACAACTTATCATCAACCAAGTCAATGGTGAATACCAAACTAAGGATGACAAGCTCACACCATACAAGAAACTAGTGGAAAGCCTTAAGGAATCATTTATTGACATCACATTTGAGCAGATACTGAGGGCAAATAATAGAGCAGCAGATGCCATGGCAACGATTAGATCCTTGCTAGATATCCCTCGCAACGTCTCGAAATATGAATTCTTGATAGAACAACTTCTCATACCCACTTTCGAGGTACCAGAGTTAGAATACACGTGCAAACTCGTTGGTCCCGGTGATCTTTGGTATCATGACATTTACACCTACTTGAGATTAGGAACCCTCCCAGCTGACATTACCCCAAACCTCAAGCGAACCTTTGTCAAAAGGTCCTTACGTTTTGTCATCCTAGGAGAAACCCTCTTCCGCAGAAGCATCGATGGAACCCTACTACATTGCTTAAAACTTGAGGAAGCCCTAACTGCTTTGACTGAGGTACACAATGGCACATGTAGTTCACATTCAAGTGGTATGACCTTGGCCAAGAAGTTGCTAAGAACCGGGTACTATTGGCCGACAAGGGAAAGAGAGGCACATGACTTTGTCAGAAGGTGTCTACAATGCCAGTAGTATGGAGACCTCATTCATGCACCAACTCAAGAATTACATCCCATTGTTACACCTTGGCCCTTTTCCCAGTGGGGACTCGATCTCATAGGAAAAATCACACCCACCTCATCCAACGGTTATAAGTTCATTATCACTGCCACAGAATATTTCACAAAGTGGGTTGAAGCAATTCCCATGACCTACATCACCGGAAAGCAGATATCCAAGTTTATCCTAAATTACCTCATTTGCCAATACGGTGTCCCCCAATCCATTATCTCTGATAATGGGACACCTTTCAAGAATCAGGATGTCCGTGACTTGTGCGAAAAATTCAAAATCAAGCATCGCTTTTTCACTCCATATTATCCACAAGGCAATGGCCAAGCAGAAGCTACCAATAAAACCATTTAAAAATCCTCAAGAAAATAGTCAATGACTCTGGTCATGACTGGCATCTGCAGCTAAATCCTACCTTACGGGCCTACCACACCAGCATCCACATGCCAACAGGTGCCACCCCATTCTCCCTAGTCTATGGATTAGAAGCCATCCTCCCTATCGAGATCGAGCTCCTGTCACTGAGGATATCATTGCAGAATCTCATCACAGATGAGGAATACAAGGTTACAAGACTGAATGAACTGAAATTACTAGATGAACAATGCATGGATTCCCTCAATCATCTACAGGTCTACCAGAATCGCCTGAAACGAAGCTACAACAAGAACATCAGGCAACACACCTTCTAAGTCGGTGACCTTGTGCTAAAAGAAAACCACAAAAATGTGCCAAACCCAGATAGCAAAGGCAAGTTTGAACCCAACTGGCTGCGACCTTTTGTCATCACTGCAAGTTACACATCAGGGGTATATCAACTAGCAACACCAGAAGGTGAACCTCTGTAGGAGCCTCTGAGTAGCTCCCACCTCAAAAAGTTTTATGCCTAAAAATGTGCAAGGTATAGAGCTAGAAAATACAAAAACAATCAAAAAAAGTCCTGAAAAAATGGTCACCTTAATGAAAACCTAGCAAACAGGCATCTTGGCGACAACAAAAAAATCAAAAAATACAAAAATCCAAAAAAATCAGAAAAGGATTGAAAATAGTAAAGAAAAAAATCGTCTTCTAGTGAAAACCACTTTGGTGGCGCTTTGGACAAGTACCTTGGTGAAAACCTGGCAAACAGGCATCAAGTGTAAATAAAGCACTCCCCATCCACCAGGATCTATGCGACTCACTCATCCATTCCATCACATTTCATTAATTCTCCATCCACCCATTCGCTCGCATCCATACCATAGCCTGAACTGATACCCATATCATATTCCACCGTAGTACTACTTGGCATATTCCTAAGGTCAGTTTGTCCTGCCTTTATCGAAGTAGTCTATCGCTTAAATGCTAGGGGCATATCCTTGAAACTAGCAGTGGATCAGATTGGTGTATATCTTTTGTGCTCTTTCCAAAATCATCAAAAAATCCAAAAACATTCAAAATCTCATCAGAAAATCGAAAAGCATCCAATTCATTAGAAAATAAAAAAAATAGGTCGAAATATCAAAAAATGTTCAAAATTCATCATTTAGTCTTATCAGTCTTCCACCTTGTCAAACTATGTCATCTCTGAGCTTGAACGTAGGTAAGGTTGATCTTTGATCATTCCCCAAGACATTTAGGTCAGTCCTTTAGGCTTCCATCGCATTGGCAATCCGTTTGCCCATCTATTTTATAGTTAAGGTCAGTCCTTTAGGCGTTCATTGCATTGGCAATCCATTTGCCCATTCATCTTTTCATTAAGTCAAATTTGTCGTCAGTCGAACTATGTGGTCTTTATGTGTATAACGTAGGCAAGGCTAATCTATTGATCAGCTCCTAAGACCCTTAGGATAGGTCTTTAAGTTAGTATGTTCATCATAAATCTTGAAAATACCAAAAACATTGAAAAATATTGAATATACCAAAAACATTTGTAAAACATCTCAAAATTCCAAAAACAGCCTCAAAACATTTGAAAAACCCAAAATGGTGCACTCGTCTCATCTCGCTTTCACCCATGATTGTCATTGCTCATAATAAAGTCAATCGTCGCTTTCACCCTTTGGTGACCCAGTCAGAAGCAATTTTAGCAGGTTCCAAAGTGAACTCCCTAATCATCAAAGTCTCAAAAGTCTAAGTCAGTAAGTCAGCAAGTTGGTCAACTCGGAGTATCAATAGCTTATCACCCAATCAGTCCCACCAAAACCCTGATCACTACATGTCCTAGGATGAAGATTTCCCATGATGGACATAAGCATCAAGTACCTCGCAGTAGTTTAGCCTTGGCTAGCGGTACAAAGAACATCAGTTTGTTTGTTTATTTTATCTTGGTCTTGTTTGGACTTATCTTGGTTTGTGCTCATTCCAAGGGCCTCTCGATGATGCCTAAACATAACAGGTTTAGAGAGAAAAGAATGGGGCAAGGATCATTATCTTTTTATTTGCTATGCTTGTTGGATATTCTTGTAAAATAACTTCGTCAGGCGTACTTTGTTTGTTTGTAGGGAAGATGTTTTCAGTGTCTTGTTGACCACATAAGAAGGCGTGCCTTCTTATGTTTCGGCCCGAGATGTTTAAGATATCTGAGCTACATTCTGAATAAGTTTATGTTTGTCAAGTGTGAACAAGAGTACTCCTATCTATTTGACGAGTCAAAGTCCATCACACTAGATGCCACGCCATCCTAGTTCTTAATACCTTGATGCATCGCACCTACATGTGTTATCAAACATAAAGAAAGGTACGCTCTTTCCCATCCTTGGATAAGCAACACATCATCATCATTCATTATCATATCTAATAAAGTCTCTACGACTAATGGATTTATTGGACTTCTACATTCTTCTTGAATTTAAGGGTTGATCCCTCTCATTCTTCTATCCTCTTTCGCGCTAAAATTGCATCCATGTTGCATCCATGTTGCATTCATCCTCTCACCTTGCATAATTATGCCATATCCATCTCATGCATAATCACGTCATATCATCATAGGACGACATCATCCATCTCATCCATCTCACATGCATTGCACAATCATTTAACATATTTAAAATAATATAGATTTGTTATTTTAAGCATCTTCTAAACATCTCATTTTCATCATCATTATCATATAGACATGCATTTTGAACCTCTTTTCCGCGAGATCGACCTCAAATCAAATCTTTTCGCTCGATCTCTTGAGGGGGCAATGTACTAACGTACTTATTTTCACTGGGGCATCTGAAAAAAAGTAGAAATTTTTTAATTTCGGTGTCAGTAGAATCATTCTTTGAACCAATGCAACAAGTACATTGCTTCAAAGAAGGGAAAAATGTAGACATGCAAAACTCACATCATGCATCAAATTCTGCTAATAATCAATTAAAGCAATTTATTGATTAAATCCTAAGGTTCATCAGACTTAATTAAATCAAATTATTTAATTAAGTTCCTAAAGTTCTTCTTATTTAATTTAATAAATCAAACTAAATTAAAATCAAATATCAAATCCCTAAAATCCCCTAAGTTAATTAATCTAAATTAATTAACTTCTAATCATAATTACCATTCTCTAACTTTTGACTCAACTAGAGTCAAATCTAAACTCCTAACTAATACACCCACTTGCACCAATAAATCAATTTATTTGATTTATTAAAAATACTTATTTTCCCTCAATAACTCTCATCTTTGACTTTTTTGGAAAAAGATAATTCCCCCAAAAAACCCTCAACAACATGCATTTATTGATATTTTTCAAATTTGAATGGGCACATTGGCCAAAACTTGCACAAGCTTTGGCCAATCCCATTATGACAAGTGTCTCTATCCTATTGGATGGGATTTAGTCCCACATCTCTCAATTTTGGCCTCTCTTCTCTCAACTTCTCCTATAAATGCAAGGCATTTTCTCTCATTTCTACATCTACATTTTGAATGCATCTAGACTATAGGCAACTTGAGCTCATAGCAACTCATTGTCTATTTCATTTGGCTTAGAAAGGGATTGGGAAAGGGCTCTCTCACATCTTCATGGAGGGCACCAATCCACCATAGAATAGGTTGTATTTCATTTTCTCTATTGCATGTTTATCTTAGTTTTATCATTTTGTTTGGATTCAATGATTTATGTTATTCTATAACGATGGCTAAATCTATGCAATCCATGTGTAAGATTTTGGCATCCTACAGATTTATCAAACAAGTCAGTTGAGGAAGCACTCAAGCCATTCCTATTTCTTAAAAAAACTATTTTATTAATTCTTGGTTTTGAGATACATTAAACCACCTCTAAGAAACTCTATAGAATAGAAAAATCCACATATACACTCCAAAAATGTAAAATATGCTTCAATAGTAGTGCAACACATTTTTTATGGAGATAAACACTTTATTAGAAAACCCGATTCAAATAAACATTCTATATTTTTTACCATAACTACAACAAATATCATAAAACCTCTTTAATGAACAATAGTATCCACCTAAACATATTTATACTCTTCACATCAACCTAAACATCACTCTATATACATTAGATAAAGTAGTCAATTTCATAAGAAAGTTGGTACCTAGTACCTAGGATTGCAATAAACATTAGATGATAAGAATAGAGTCAAGGAAATAGTCCACTTCTTAAGAGTATGGTTCAAGTTCACAATGCTTGTTTTGTCTCCCCAAGATTTATCTTTATAAACTCTATAAAAACAAATTTATTTCATAGTTTAGAGATGTAAAAATATCATAAAATCAATAACCTAGAAAATATGTAGATATACACTTTCAATGGTATGTCATAATATTCAACACATTCAATAACTCATTTGAAGAGTTTTCCATTAAGTTAAATCAATTGAATTAAATAGAAAATAATTTAAATGTACGATATAAATTTATCTAAGAGATTTGAAAATTTAAAGAAAATATAATCAACTAGCAACTTTAACAATATGAAATCAGTATTGAGTGTTGAACACAAAAATATACTAAGAGGGGGTGGGTAAATCAGTATATTATTAAATCTTAACTGTAATCAATATATCAATGAATATCAAAGCACCATCAAAAGAAATGCACTGATATAATACACTGAAATATCAAAGCACCATCAAAAGAAATGAAGAAATGAGAAGATTTTCTTGGATTTGGGTTGATAGAATACACTGATATATGGGCCTAGACCAAAAATCAAATTCATTAGTGAAGGGTAAGTCAGCTTGTAAATATCCTTTCCAATTGCTACCATGTTGGCCTACTGCAAGTTCAATTTTTGAAACAATAACTAGACATTTCTCAAGTTTGAATTTGAGCCATAGATCTTCCCTCTTCTTGGGAAATTTGAATGGTGTATATTTAAATCAATATATGGATTACCTTTAATATTCTACAACCAATAGGAATTCAAGATAAATATCATTAAAACTTCTTAGACATGTGTCAACATATTGTGCCTCTACATGACCTTCTCTCTTCCTCCTCTCTCCTCTTGCAAACTCACAAAGAACCACCATGTGTCACCATTATATAATTTCACACATCATCTCTTTATTCTATTTCTTCTAAAAGACTCATGCAAAAATATCCTGCATCACAATTATGTCTTTCTAAACAACCTTCTCTCTTCCTTCTATTTATTTTCATACAAAATAGCCATGTGTCACAATTTCATGCTTCCACATGACTTCTTTTATTCCTTCACTCTTCGTTTAGACTCATAAAAGTCCGCCACATCTCACCATTTCATAATCCAACACAATAGATATGGGGACTGACCATTACAGAGGTGGACAAGAATTTTTTTGTAACATGTCCCACTAACATCATATTTTCCTTCTTGAAGGTATTATATTTAGAAATAAGAAAATAATTTCTCACGGAGATAACCAATAAGCATGGATGATAACCGACAACATAAAAGGGATTAAGTAACATCTTGGAATAACCAATATCCAATCAATGATGAAATAGCTCATAAAGTGCATAATTGAGTAGAACACTTAGGGTTTAAATGAGTTAGGGCTAAAACCATACCAAGTGCATACAACCCTAACTCTAATCCAATCAAGATGAAGAGAAAAAGAACATCATAATATGTAGACATGAACAAACCCAAGCAATGCAACAATCTCTCCAAATGTAGAAATTTATATCAACAACAATTTGCAACATAGAAATGTCAATAAAGGTAATATTTCATAGCAAGCTAAATGGATTATTTATTAGTAGCTATAACATAAGGTTGTACACCTAATTCTCAATCTCAACATAAATAAATACTATTTCTTGAGAAATGGGGGTAACTTGTCCAATAGTATTTATCAAACAAGTCAGTTGAGGAAGTACAAAAGCCATTATATTGCTTATGACAACTATGTAGTTAATTCTTGGATTTGTGGTACACTAAACCACCTCCAAGACACTCTAGGGAATAGAAGAGATCCATAACTAAGCTCCACAAAACTCACACATTCTTAAATAGTAATTCAACACATTTTTTATGGAGATAAACACTTTTATTGGTAACATATGTTAAATAAACATCCTACACTTTTTACCATAACTACAAGAAAGATTAGGACACCTCTTGAATGAACCATATTATCCATTCATAGTTATACTCTCCACATCATCATAAACATCCCTCTATATGCATTAGATACAATAGTCAGTTTGATAACCAAGTTCACACCTACTAGGCTTGTAATATTCCAAGTAAACATGGTATATCATCAATGATATGTTAGAAAATGGTTGCATTTCCCAACCAATAGAGGATGAAAAGAATCAAGAAAATGCTTCTTAAAGAGATGGTTCAATTTGTAAATGATTTTTGGTCTTCACAAAATTTATCTTTATAAACTCGGTAAACACAAATTTATTTCGTAGTTTAGAGATGTAAAATATCATAAAATAAATAACCTAGAAGATATGAAGACATACATTCTCAATGGTAAGCCAATATTCTACACATGCAATAGCTCATTTTGAAGAGTTGTCCATTGAGTTAAATTCATTGAATTAAATCGAATATAATTTAAATGTAAGGTATAAATTAAGAAGAGATTTGAAAATTTAAAGAACATACAATCAAATAGCAACTTTAGCAATATGAAATGTCACTTTCAGTAGTCTTGTTTGGCTATGTTTTTATTTTGTGCTACCACGTTGTTTTTCCCAGTCTTGTTGTGATTATTGTTGTATCTTTGTTGATGTAAAAAAGATCAGGACCCTTTCAAAAACCCTACTTTCTAATAAATAGACATAAATAGAAACTATTTCAAATAAAAAGAAAATTTACAACATATTTAAATAACAAATTGAATGATGAAAATAAAACTCAATAAATAACCATGGATGATATGTTACAATGCAACCATTGAAAATAATTTAGCTAAACAATCATTCCAACTAAGATCATGTTGCATGGAATTGGTTGTACCATTCAAGAATCATCAATATTAAGGACCTAGATAAACAATAAGTTAGTTATTTTGACAATACACCATTTCCTAGAACAAACATAGCCTTATTCATATACATATACACATATATATGGATGGTATCAACAAAAGAAGAGAAAGAAAGGTGAGAGGACCTAGATAAAAAATAATTCACTTATTTTGACAATACACCATTTCCTGGAACAAACGTACCCTTATTCATATTCATATTCATATATATATTATATATACAGCCTTATTCTAAGATATATATATATATATATCTTAGTACATTGTCTCGTTGTATTTGATATATAGAGCTTATTCTACTCTATATATAGTAGCACATAGATTAAGATTCAACAAGCATAGGTAATATCGATTAATATTCTAAAAGATCGTAGCACATAGCCTTCCCGCACTGTATATGATCGATACAGTCTTATTCTAATATATATATAGATGGTAGTAAGAAAACAAGAGAAAGAAAGGGGAGAGGACCGAATGATTTAGATGAGGAGTGAAGGTTTAATTTGTTAGCTCATCAGGAGTAACAGGAGGAATGGGATTGGCACAAAAGCCAGTGAAGCCCCCATCGGGATCGCAGAATCCATCCCAGCATTCCCAGTCACCCTCACAATCATCATCTATTACACACTCGCACTTAGAAGGACCCAATTTGCATACTGCTTCCACCATTATTCTGCCTCCCACAATTAGTACAACCATAAACACTATCGTAAATTTCTTACCCATATCAGATTTGTTTCCCATTTGTAATTACACGGTAAGGATTGATATGCACACCACGGCTTAAATAATTGCAGATGGAGTCTTGGCAATTTAGTTTGATCGTCAAGGATGCCAACATACGACACCTGATATGCAATTCCTCCGCCCATTATCTGTTATGTACAAAACTCAGAATCCCCAACAAAGGATATTCCACCTTCATCGATTAAATGTATTTCGATTTATTATGGCGGTTTCACCATTATAAAACTAGTCTTGGTCTTAACTCCTAATGTTTTAGGAATGATTATGGACATAGGTTTCATCCCATTTAATCATTTTAGGTCAACGGGAAAGTTAACTCGATTACGTTGTAAAAAATTAACTTTGGAAAAGTTCAGTTTTAAAAAGTTGAGCTTTAGAATGATATCCTTCAATCGTCTGTGCCTTACCACATTACCAAACAATTTTCTATTGCTCTACGCTGCCAAAATAATCATGGCATGAATATTACTATGTAATCCAACTCTCGGTGTAATCAAATATGATAGTTCTTCTTTTGATAGGAAGAGGCAGTCTTACTATCTTTAATTCTAATGTAATTTAGTCTTCTCATTTTTAATGGGAGATTAAAAAAAAAAAAGAACTCATTAATTAACAAAGTAATATAGAGAATATCATATGATATGGTTTATTAATTATGTTTGTTTAAAATCTATAAAGGTAATTCAATCATCTATAATTATTGAGCTTGCAAAGATGATTGAAAAATGGCTAAGTATCTTGTAAAGAAATTTTAACTGTAATTTCTAATGCGATGTCAAAAATCTACCACCAATTCTTCCCCTAAGGTAGAGGAGGTTGAATCCCCATCTTGTGAAGCATAAAATTAGGAACAAGTTCTTAAAAATGAAGGATGTGAGGAAAAATATATTTGAAAACTAAAAGAAAATTAAGAAAGTAGGCCATCATGTCTAGTCTTGAGAAGATACTAAATCCTTAAAGTCAGACAAAAAAATATGCACCACTCTATGGAACCCTCAATTCTCCTTTCTAGTAGCTTAGAGGAATTCAAGTAAGAGCTCGAAAATATTATCATACGAATTAACCATAGCTTCAAAACTTTGGTGTAAATCTACAATTTGTCTACCAAAGAGAGAGGCTTGGAGGTCTAAAATAATATCTACTTTTCAGCTCTATGTATGTCATAATTTCACAAAGTAGAAGGTAAACAGTTTAAAGACAAAAGGGGTACCATGAAATCTAACCATTTTCCCTTTACTGGTCCATTTCTATCTAAAATAGTTTATTCACTCAAGTTGTATGAAAGGGAATTATCTATATAATTGTGGCTTATTCTAATAAAAATAAATCTAATTTCCTCACAAAAGGTATCAAGATAAGCAATGAAATTTCTAAAGGGGGCTTGATTGTCCATTAGCATTAGAAAATTTCTCATTGATAATATATTGAGATTTAGAAGAGATATAAATCCCTTTCACAAGCCTTTTTAAAGCCATATTTGCAAGAAGGTAGCTAAATTGAAAATAGTTTAAATATATGATAGAAATTAAAAAGAGATTTGAAAATTTAAAGAAAATATAATTAACCAATAAATTTAACAATATCAATTTTTAAAAAAGTGTTTAATTGTGATGATAATTTAAGATTCAAATGTAAATGATTTCAAGTAAAAAGAAGACTTACAACATTTTTAAATAAAAAATTGAATGATAAAAAAAAACTCAATAAATAACCATGGATTATATGTCACCATGCAACCATTGAAAATAATTTATCTAAACAATCATTCCAACCCAGATCATTTTTGCATAGAATTGGTTGTACCATTCGAGAATCATCATTATTAAGGACCTAGATAAACAATAATTCATTTATTCTGACAATACACCATTTCCTAGAAAAACTGTAGTCTTTATCGTGATCAAGAATTAAGATTCTGAAATATAGTAGCACATAGATTAAGATTCAACAAGCATATGTAATATTGATTAATATTCTGAAATATCATAGCACATAGCCTTCCCACACTGTATATGATCTATACAGCCTTATTCTAATATATATATAGATGGTAGCAGCAAAACAAGAGAAATAAAGGCGAGAGGACCGAATGATTTAGATGAGGAGTGAAGGGTTAATTTGTTAGCTCGTCAGGAGGAACAGGAGGAATGGGATTGGCACAAAAGCCGGTGAAGCCCCCATCGGGATCACAGAATCCATCCCAGCATTCCCAGTCACCCTCACAATTGTCATCTATTACGCACTCGCACTTAGAATGACCCAATTTGCCTACTGCTTCCACCATTATTCTGCCTCCCACAATTAGTACAACCATAAACACTATCATTAATTTCTTACCCATATCGGAGTTGTTTCCCATTTGTAATTGCATATGATGATAGGAGATGGTGAGGATTGACAAGCTTAAATAAGTGCAGGTGGAGTGTTGGGCATTCAGCTTCATCCGCCAACGTACGACACTTCATATGCAATTCCTCGTATTTGTCTTGGCAGTATTACCAAACAATATCGTTACAATCGTATGTTTCTTGGCAACATTACCAAACAATTTTCTATTACTCTACACTCGCAAAATAATCCATGTTTAATTTTTAATGCAACGGTTAAAAATTTAACATTTTTATCTGTCATCAAGAATTTCGAGATAAAAGGGTTTAATTTAGCATTTTTCATCTCTCTTTTTATCATCTTCAACTTTTAAGTTAGCGTTAAACATTAAATTAGATATCAAATGATAAAATAAAATTTAGACGATTATTTTGTGAATTGTAATTAAAACTCTATGATCTAGTTAATTATAGGTCTAGGTCTTTTCATGATGGATTTTATGATTTGGAAGATGCACCAAGCCATTCAACCAATCCCAATGACTTGTTTTATAAGTTATTCCATCCTTTATTATCATTCTACTTTCCTCCCAAAGGAAGGTATATTCAGATTTGTGATCTATTAGGGTGATTTGATATTTCCCAAAGTAGGTCTTTGTCACTAATCATTGTTTCATTTAGGGATCCTATTCTAACACATTTGTGTAGGGTTTTTTTGATTTTAAGCTCTTATAATCTTAGACACACTTAAGATTAGGGATTTAACACACTTTCATGTTTCAGATATGTTCTTTTCATCAAGGTTTATTTACAAAACTAGGGGTTTGACCAAGGAAAAACCCCATCCATAACCAAATAAATTTTTTATTTTGAATATTTATCATAGATTAAGTTCTAGAGAAAAGGTTCAGAGTTGTAGGAGAGAAGTGCAAGTTTGAGACTTAGATCTTAGATTCATAAATTTCCATAATAGGAAACCTAGACCCATTCACCCATGGGTGAATGAGTCCCTGACAGGCTTGCAAAAAAACATTTTATGATAGGTGTACAGTGTTATTCCCCCCTAGATCTACCAGAATCTTTGTTGTTTCTCTTAGTTTATGCTTAATTTTCAAGATCCAAATGTTAGATTGTATTTTTCGAGTTGATTTGCTATTTTTAATTTTTCTCTCGAAAGTGTTGTTTGACCTTGACCCCTATCCTTCAAGCATAAGGAAATCATAATATTCTCACATTGAGTTGATTCACCTAAGGGTTGATAATCAATTTATTATGGGGATCTAATTTCCTAATGAATGTAGGAAGATAAGATCTATTTCCATCTTTTGGACTTACCTTTCCATTTTGGTAAATCCCCCTATTTTCCTTCATTTCAACTGGTAACTGACAACACAAAAGGGATTAAGTAACATATTAGAATGACTGATATCTAATCAATGATGAAATAGATCATAAATTATATGATCAGATGAAGTTTAAAAAATCCTAACTGAAAATGATCTCTGATCTAGTCAAGATGAAGACAAAACGAACATCATATTATGTAGACATGAACAAACCAAAGTAGTGCAATGATCTCCCCAAATGTAGAGGATTGGCATCAACAATAGTTTGCAACATAAAAATGTCAAGAAAGGTAAGATTCTATACAAATCTAAATTTCTCATCTATTAGTAGCTAGAACATAAGGTTGTACACCTAATTCTCAATATCAACATAAACAAAGACCATTTCTTGAGAAACAAGGGTAACTCAAGTCCAACAGGATTTATCAAACAAGTCAGTTGAGGAAGCACTCAAGCCATTCCTATTTCTTAAAAAAACTATTTTTTTAATTCTTGGTTTTGAGGTACATTAAACCACCTCTAAGAAACTCTATAGAATAGAAAAATCCACATATACACTCCAAAAATGTCAAATATGCTTCAATAGTAGTGCAACACATTTTTTATGGAGATAAACGCTTTTTTAGAAAACCTTATTCAAATAAGCATTCTATATTTTTTACCATAACTACAACAAATATCAGAAAACCTCTTGAATGAACAATAGTATCCACCTAAAAATATTTATATTCTTCACATCAACCTAAACATCACTCTATATACATTAGATAAAGTAGTCAATTTGATAAGAAAGTTGGTACCTAGTACCTAGGATTGCAATAAACATTAGATGATAAGAATAGAGTCAAGGAAATAGTCCACTTCTTAAGGGTATGGTTCAAGTTCACAATGCTTGTTTTGTCTCCCCAAGATTTATCTTTATAAACTCTATAAAAACAAATTTATTTCATAGTTTAGAGATGTAAAAATATCATAAAATCAATAACCTAGAAAATACGTAGATATACACTTTCAATGGTATGTAATACTATTCAACACATTCAATAATTCATTTGAAGATTTTTCCATTAAATTAAATCAATTGAATTAAATAGAAAATCATTTAAATGTACGATATAAATTTATCTAAGAGATTTGAAAATTTAAAGAAAATATAATCAACTAGCAACTTTAACAATATGAAATCCGTATTGAGTGTTGAACACACAAATATACTAAGAGGGGGTGGGTGAATCAGTATATTATTAAATCTTAACTGTAATCAATATATCAATGAATATCAAAGCACCATCAAAAGAAATGCAAGTAGTGAACACAATCACATAACATAACATCAAATTTACATTTAAACCTTAGAGGGAAAAACCAAAATGAGAATATTTTCTTGGATTTGGATTGATAAAATACACTGATATAAGGGCCTAGACCAAAAATCAAATTCATTAGTGAAGGGTAAGTCAGCTTCTAAATATCCTTTCCAATTGCTACCATGTTGGCCTATGCAAGTTCAATTTTTGAAACAATAACTAGACATTTCTCAAGTTTGAATTTGAGCCATAGATCTTCCGTTTTCTTGGGAAATTTGAATGGTGTATATTTAAATCAATATATGGATTACCTTTAATATTCTACAACCAATAGGAATTCAAGATAAATATCATTGAAGCTTCTTAGACATGTGTCAACATATTGTGCCTCTACATGACCTTCTCTCTTCCTCCTCTCTCCTCTCGCAGACTCACAAAGAACCACCATGTGTCACCATTATATAATTTCACACATCCTCTCTTTCTTCTTAAAGACTCATGCAAAAATATCCCGCATCGCCATTATGTGCTTCTAAACAACCTTCTCTCTTCCTTCTATTTATTTTCATACAAAATAGCAATGTGTCACAATTTCATGCTTCCGCATGACCTCTTTTATTCCTTCACTCTTCGTTTAGAGTCATAAAAGACCACCACATCTCACCATTTCATATTCCAACACAATAGATATGGGGACCGACCATTACAGAGGTGGACAAGAATTTTTTTGAAACATGTCCCACTAACATCATATTTTCCTTCTTGAAGGTATTATATTTAGAAATAAGAAAATTGTTTCTCACGAAGATAACCAATAAGCATGGATGATAACCGACAACATAAAAGGGATTAAGTAACATCTTGGAATAACCAATATCCAATCAATGATGAAATAGATCATAAAGTGCATAATTGAGTAGAACACTTAGGGTTTAAATGAGTTAGGGCTAAAACCATACCAAGTGTGAAAATCCCTAACTCTAATCCAATCAAGATGAAGAGAAAAATACCATCATAATATGTAGACATGAACAAACCCAGGCAATGCAAGAATATCTCCAAATGTAGAGAATTGATATCAACAACAATTTGCAACATAGAAATGTCAATAAAGGTAATATTTCATAGCAAGCTAAATGGATTATTTATTAGTAGCTATAACATAGGGTTGTACACCTAATTCTCAATATCAACATAAACAAATACTATTTCTTGAGAAATGGGGGTAACTTGTCCAATAGTATTTATCAAACAAGTCAGTTGAGGAAGTACAAAAGCCATTATATTGCTTATGACAACTATGTAGTTAATTCTTGGATTTGTGGTACACTAAACCACCTCCAAGACACTCTAGGGAATATAAGAGATCCATAACTAATCTCCACAAAACTCACACATTCTTAAATAGTAATTCAACACATTTTTTATGGAGATAAACACTTTTATTGGTAACATGTGTTAAATAAACATCCTACACTTTTTACCATAACTACAAGAAAGATTAGGACACCTCTTGAATGAACCATATTATCCATTCATATTTCTACTCTCCATATCATCATAAACATCGCTCTATATGCATTACATACAATAGTCAGTTTGATAACCAAGTTCACACCTACTAGGCTTGTAATATTCCAAGTAAACATGGTATATCATCAATGATATGTTAGAAAATGGTTGCATTTCCCAACCAATAGAGGATGAAAAGAATCAAGAAAATGCTTCTTAAAGAGATGGTTCAATTTGTAAATGATTTTTGGTCTTCACAAAATTTATCTTTATAAACTCGGTAAACACAAATTTATTTCGTAGTTTAGAGATGTAAAATATCATAAAATAAATAACCTAGAAGATATGAAGACATACATTCTCAATGGTAAGCCAATATTCTACACATGCAATAGCTCATTTTGAAGAGTTGTCCATTGAGTTAAATTCATTGAATTAAATCGAATATAATTTAAATGTAAGGTATAAATTAAGAAGAGATTTGAAAATTTAAAGAACATACAATCAAATAGCAACTTTAGCAATATGAAATTTTGCTTTTGGTAGTCTTGTTTGGCTATGTTTTTATTTTGTGCTACCACATTTTTTGTCCCATTCTTGTTGTGATTATTGTTGTATCTTTGTTGATGTAAAAAAGATCAGGACCCTTTCAAAAACCCTACTTTCTAATAAATAGACATAAATAGAAACTATTTCAAATAAAAAGAAAATTTACAACATATTTAAATAACAAATTGAATGATGAAAATAAAACTCAATAAATAACCATGGATGATATGTTACAATGCAACCATTGAAAATAATTTAGCTAAACAATCATTCCAACTAAGATCATGTTTGCATGGAATTGGTTGTACCATTCAAGAATCATCAATATTAAGGACCTAGATAAACAATAAGTCAGTTATTTTGACAATACACCATTTCCTGGAACAAACGTAGCCTTATTCATATACCCATACATATATATATATGGATGGTATCAACAAAAGAAGAGAAAGAAAGGCGAGAGGACCTAGATAAACAATAATTCAGTTATTTTGACAATACACCATTTCCTAGAACAAACGTAGCCTTATTCATATTCATATTCATATATATATTATATATACAACCTTATTCTAAGATATATATATATATATCTTAGCACATTGTCTCGTTGTATTTGATATATAGAGCTTATTCTACTCTATATACAGTAGCACATAGATTAAGATTCAACAAGCATATGCAATATCGATTAATATTCTAAAAGATTGTAGCACATAGCCTTCCCGCACTGTATATGATCGATACAGCCTTATTCTAATATATATATAGATGGTAGTAAGAAAACAAGAGAAAGAAAGGGGAGAGGAGCGAATGATTTAGATGAGGAGTGAAGGTTTAATTTGTTAGCTCATCATGAGGAATAGGAGGAATTGGATTGGCACAAAAGCTAGTGAAGCCCCCATCGGGATCGCAGAATCCATCCCAGCATTCCCAGTCACCCTCACAATCGTCATCTATTACACACTCGCACTTAGAAGGACCCAATTTGCATACTGCTTCCACCATTATTCTGCCTCCCACAATTAGTACAACCATAAACACTATCTTAAATTTCTTACCCATATCGGATCTGTTTCCCATTTGTAATTACACGGTAAGGATTGATATGCACACCACGACTTAAATAATTGTAGATAGGATGCCAACATACGACACCTGATATGCAATTCCTCCGCCCATTATCTGTTATGTACAAAATTTAGAATCCCCAACAAAGGATATTCCACCTTCATCGATTAAATGTATTTCGATTTATTATGGCGGTTTCTCCATTATAAAACTAGTCTTGGTCTTAACTCCTAATGTTTTAGGAATGATTATGGACATAGGTTTCATCCCATTTAATCATTTTAGGTCAACGAGAAAGTTAACTCGATTACGTTGTAAAAAATTAACTTTGGAAAAGTTCAGTTTTAAAAAGTTGAGCTTTAGAATGATATCCTTCAATCGTTTGTGCCTTACCATATTACCAAAAAAAATCTATTGTTCTACGCTGTCAAAATAATCATGGCATGAATATTACTGTGTAATCCAACTCTGGGTGTAATCAAATATGATAGTTCTTCTTTTGATAGGAAGAGGCAGTCTTACTATCTTTAATTCTAATGTAATTTAGTCTTCTCGTTTTTAATGGGAGATTAAAAAAAAAAAAAAACTCATTAATTAACAAAGTAATATAGAGAATATCATATGATATGGTTTATTAATTATGTTTATTTAAAATCTATAAAAGTAATTCAATCATCTATAATTATCGAGCTTGCAAAGGATGATTGAAAAATGGCTAAGTATCTTGTAAAGAAATTTTAACTGTAATTTCTAATGTGATGTCAAAAATCTACCAACAATTCTTCCCCTAAGGTAGAGGAGGTTGAATCCCCATCTTGTGAAGCATAATTTTAGGAACAAGTTCTTAAAAATGAAGGATGTGAGGAAAAATATATTTGAAAACTAAAAAAAAATTAAGAAAGTAGGCCATCATGTCTAGTCTTGAGAAGATACTAAATCCTTAAAGTCAGACAAAAAAATATGCACCACTCTATGGAACCCTCAATTCTCTTTTCTAGTAGCTTAGAGGAATTCAAGTAAGAGCTCGAAAAGATTATCATACGAATTAACCATAGCTTCAACACTTTGATGCAAATCTACAATTTGTCTACCAAAGAGAGAGGCTTGGAGGTCTAAAATAATATCTACTTTTCAGCTCTATGTATGTCATAATTTCACAAAGTAGAAGGTGAATAGTTTAAAGACAAAAGGGGTCCCATGAAATCTAACCATTTTCCCTTTACTGGTCCATTTCTATCTAAAATATTTCATTCACTCAAGTTGTATGAAAGGGAATTATCTATATAATTGTGGCTTATTCTAATAAAAATAAATCTAATTTCCTCACAAAAGGTATCAAGATAAGCAATGGAATTTCTAAAGGGGACTTGATTGTCCATTAGCATTAGAAAAGTTCTCATTGATAATATATTGAGATTTAGAAGGGATATAAATCCCTTTCACAAGCCTTTTTAAAGCCATATTGGCAAGAAGGTAGCTAAATTGAAAATAGTTTAAATATATGATAGAAATTAAAAAGAGATTTGAAAATTTAAAGAAATATAATTAACTAATAAATTTAACAATATCAATTTTTTAAAAAGTGTTTAATTGCGATGATAATTTAAGATAAAAATGGAAATGATACAATATGTGATGAATCATGGGAATACTTTGAAGATGATGAAAACTTGAAATAAGTGTTAGGAGTTTGTGATAAGTCACCAACTCCACTTAAAACACAAGGAGTCACTTATGTTATGGTTAATACTAAACAAGCGGATGAAGAAAAGGAAATCAGTAATGTTGATGACGATGGGGAAGAACATATCTCTAAATTTGTAGGATAAAATGCACTACCTATAGGAGATACAAGAAACATACCGATGAGAAAATCTAATGAAGAAAGAGTGATTGAAATAGGTAAGTGTCTTGAAGATGATGAACAAGAAGATCATGCAACATTATTACATGAATTTCATGAAATATTTGATTGGACTTATTCAGAGATGCTAGGAATTGATGCTAAGATAGTGACACGTAATATAGTCCTTGAACAAGATGCTAAACTAGAAAGAAAAAAGATACACAAGATGAATCCTAAGATATATTTATTTGTCAAAGCTAAGATTGAAAAACTCCTCAAAGTTGGCTTTCTTTGTCCTATTGACTATTCTCCATGGATCTCAAACATTGTCATAGTCATAAAATGCGATAATCGTATTAGAATATGTACAAATTTTCATGACCTTAATAAATCATCTTTAAAGATGACTTTCCCCTTCCTAATATCAACATGATAGTACATTAAACTATGATCCATGCTTTGTTTTCACTCATGATTGAATTTTTTGGATATAATCAAATCTTTGTCAACCTTCAAGTTCAATATATGACAACATTCAGTATAGCTTGGGGAACATTTTAGTGGGTGATTATGAATTTTAGATTACAAAATGTAGGTGCAACATATCAAAGAGCTATGATATTGATATTTTATGACTACATACATAAGATTTTAGAAGATTGTGTTGATGATATTCTAGCTAAATCTTTAACGTGTCAACACAATGTTAACATCCTTCAATATTTTTTTTTAAAGAATGCATAAGTATAACGTGAGACTGAATCCAAAAAAAAAAAGTCTTTCGTGTGGATAGTGGAAAAATATATGGTTTGATAGTAACCCATAGAGGCATCAAGGTGGACATGAATAAAATTGATGCTATCATTAACATGCCACCTCTTATAAATATTTCTCAGTTTCATACTTTACAAGGAAAAATTCTAGCTATCTGTCATTTTGTACCATCCTTGGTAGATCATACATTACCCTTTACACAAATTCTTAAGAAGGACTTGTAATTTAGTTGGAATGAGGATTTTAAACAAGCCTTTGATATTTTGAAATACTACATTGCTACTCCTCCTATTTTACAACCCGCTATGCAAGAAAACACATGTATTCTTTATACAGTAGGATCATCCCATGCTTTAGAAGCATTGTTAGATCAACAAGATGATAATGGTAAAGAACATAATTTTTATTATATCATCCAAACCTTTATTGACTCTGAAACTTGATATACAACAATAGAAAAACAATGTTTGGCTCTTGTATTTGCTACTAGTAAACTAAGACATTAATTATTAAACATGAAAAAATCATGTTGGGATTAAGGTGTCTCAACCTTAGAGTCCTAATATTATTTTTAATTGATGAAATTAATATATTTATTTGTATTATTTAAATTTCTATGGTGTCATGTCACAAATTGGGACCCAACATCTAGATGGAATCCCCATTGGAGGTGACTAGATGACACACCATCATCCAAAGTGGATATAGGCATCCCACTTTGGAATCTATAACATATAATAGATTCTATGATAAATCATAAGTCATCTTTGAATGAATGGAGAAAGTTGGTGCCCAAGATGGGTTATGACAAGATGTAAGAGAATCGACTATTTTTAGTCAGTTATGATAGATTCTCTTACTGATCCTACGACAAATTCGATAGAAAATTTATGAAATATTATATGATAGTTGTAAGGCATCTATCATAAGATATTTTTAGCACATTCTACATGCCCAAGCTTGGAAGAAGAATACTTGCATGTTTGACAAGTGTAAGAGGTGTAAGGGAATATTGAACATGTGTCTAAATGCACATCCAAGGCATTGGATTATGTGCCATGTGGATTTGGCTGCCCCTCACCTTCTATATATGCATCTTGAATCTTTCACCACTCTATTTATTTAGTGTTTGGAGTTGTAGAATGCATATTTTAATTGTAGGCAATGAAGTTCTATCCGTATTACTCTAGGATAGGTTTTCATATTAAAGCACTTATTGAAGAATATTTGTACATGGTGATATCTTGTATTCCTTATTTGAAGTAGTAGAGAAAGTATTGTGCTTTTGGAGGGTGGGGTTTTTACCCAAAAGGGTTTTCCCCACGTATATATGTTGTTATTACATTTGTCTATTTGTTGTTCTATTTTAAGTATTCTCTATTTTTATCTCCTATAATAATAGCATAAGGTGTTAAAAAAAAAATTGTAACTCTTCCCAACTTAGATTAGTGTAGGAAGCTTTTTCCACTCACCCGACTTCCTTTCAATTGGTATCATAACTTTGGTAGCCTTGGTTCCTTTGTTGGGTTAGAAGGGTTTTTTGAGCTAATCCATGTTTCAGTGGGAATTTTATAGAAGTGTGTGTTTTGTTACCCTATTGCATGAAAGAGATAGCAGGCACATTTGGGAGGATTGAAATGGATAATTTTAACGATGGTAAAATGGAAGACATCCTCATAGACCATGATCTATGGGCTGCTATTTTTGGAACCAGACCATCAAGCATGAAACAAGAAGATTAGGATCTCATGGATAGGAAAACCAAGAGTATTATTAGACTCCATTTGGTTGATTCCATCCTTTTGAATTTCCATGAAGATAACTTTTGATTTTCTATGGAAGAAGCTTGGTGATGTCTATGAGGTTAAATCCTTGGTAAAAAATCCTTTCCTAAGAAATAAGATTTCTTCTTTGAAAATAGAAGATGGAGGGTTTGTAGCAAATGATCTAAATGCATTTAACATGTTGGTTGCATAACTGAGTTCCATTGGATACAATATTGATAAAAAATACCATTGCATGCTCCTTTTGTGTTTGTTGCTAAACTCTTGGGATCACCTGGTAATGGCTATTGGAAGCACTACTTCCACCTTTAAGATGGATGAGTTTGTTGCCTCATTTTTATCTGAAGAGATGTGAAGGAAGTCTTTTGAAATGGCCAAGGAGGTCCTTGTAGTTTGTGGTAGACCAAAAGAGAGGAGCAAAGAGAAAGACATGAAATCTAAGTCAAAGTCTTTAGGGAGATGTAAGTCTCTTGGTAAGAATTCCAAGGAATTTTTTGGAATTGTGGTGACGTTGGTCACATTCGGAAACATTGCAAGAAGGAGAATAAGAAAAATAAGTCTTTATTTGATTCTACATCTCATAAATCATCCCAAGATGATGGAGAATAATTTAATGCAGCCTTGGTAGCCTATTCCTTTGATAATGTGTTTTTGATAGATTCAGGTGCATCCTTTCACATGAATTCTCATAGAGATTAGTTCTCAAAGTATGAGGAGTACAATGATGGAGAGGTGTACCCAGGTGATGACTCTCACCTGAAGATTGTTGTTTGTGGAAGAGTCAAAATCAGATTTCCTAATGGAAGAGTGAAGGGGACTAATGGTGTCTTGCATATCCCGAGTTTGGCACACAACCTTCTTTCTATAAGTTAAACTAAATGATCTAGGAGTGAAAGTTATTTTTTCTAGTGGAGGATGTAAGATGAATAGAGGGGATATAGTGTTGGCTAAGGGAGTTCAGATTGGCTCTATTTTAGCTTGATTCATGCACTATACAGTGCAATAGTTATTTTAATGTTTCGAAGAAGAGATATTTGGATTCTTCATCCTCACCATCAGATCAATTAGAGAAGAAGAATGTTTTAGCTACATCTAATGGTCATGCATTTTGGGTACCTAAGGGTTCTCATTCCATGGAAATGAACCTTCCTATAGAGAAGACAATGTTATGGCACCAATGACTTGGCCAAATTGGTGAGAAGGGTGTTAGAACCCTAAAAAATAAGAGCCTTTTTGGAGGCGTTGATGATTTTAATCTTGAGTTTGAATTTTGTGAACATTATGTATATGGAAAACAACAATGTGTTTCTTTTTACTCTAGTTCTCATAAGTCTTCTAGGGTTTTCGACTATGTACAATTAGATGTTTTTGGTCTTGTAAATGTTCCTTCATTATCAAAATTTTTACATTTTGTTTATTTCATAGATGATTATAGTAGGACATTTCTTTATTTCCTCAGAAGTAAAGTTGAATTATTTAGTCAGTTTAAGGAATTTAAGGCCTTGGTAGAAAATCAAACTAATAGAGAGATTAAGTGTTGGAGAACTGATAATGGTGGTGAGTTTTATTCCGTAGAGTTTGACAAGTTCTATAAGGAGCACAATATTGAGAGACATAAGGCAACTCCCTACACTCCACAACAAAGTGGAGTTGTAGAGAGAATCCACAAAATGTTGATGGAGAGGGCTAGGAGTATGTTGAGTGGTGCTAGCCTTGAACAAAAATTTTGGGTTGAAGCAATAGCCATTGCATGTTATTTGATCAATAGATATCCTATATCAGTGCTTGTTGGTAAGAAAACCATGGAGGCATCCAGTCTAGTAAAAATCCTTCGATGAGACATCTCAGAGTATTTGGTTGCAAAGCTTATGCTCATGTTCTGATTGAGAAGAGGTGAAATTTGGAGAACAAGGTTGTTAAGGGTATCTTTATTGGCTATGGTGTTGGTGTAAAAGGGTACAAACTTTGGGATTTAAAATCTTATAAGGTTATATACATCAGATTTGTGATCTTCAGAGAAATGAAACCTTCCTCTATTGATTTGCAACTAGAGAAAGATGAGAAACAAAAGAAGGAGGTGGTTCAGATTCCACCTACCTCAAAGAAAGAAGAACCAAGTAATCTTGTTGGACCTAATGATGAGGAGATCTCAAGTATTTTTGAAGAAGGAGAACCTGAGCCTTTGAGGAAGTCTACTCAAAATAGGTGGCAACCAAAAAGGTTTCATTATTCATTATTAGTTTCCAGTTATATATTCTCCTTGATCACTAATACTGATGAGTCTAGGATTGTTAGGGAGGCATTGGGTATGAATGATTTATATTATTAGATGCAATCCATGGACAAGGAGATGGATTCATTAATGAAAAATAAGACTTGGGATTTGGTACTTTTTCCTGTTGGATGTAAACTTGTTGGTTATAAATGGGTTTTCAATAAAAAGTGTGGTCCTAATGGGAGTGTTGAGAAGTATAAGGCACGGTTGGTCACTAAGGGTTTTTCTTAGGTGTAGGGAATTGATTATGCCCAAAGATATTCTCTCCTATAGAAAAGTTGACATCTATCTAGCATATCTTGTCACTTGTAGTAGAATACACCTTAGAAGTAGAATAGATGGATGTGAAGACAAAAATCCTTCATGGTGATTTGGAGGAAGATATATACATATTAGAGCCAGAGCATTTCATTGAAAATGGTAAAGAAAATTTGCATTGCAAACTGAATAAGTCTCTTTATGGTTGGAAACAATCTCCTAGAACATGTTATTAGAAGTTTGATACTTTTGTGTTGTCATTGGGATTTCAGAGATCTAAATCTGAGCATTGTGTATATTTTAAAACTAGTAATGGTCACATTCTCATTATTATCCTATACATAGATGATGTGTTGTTCATTAGGAATGGTAAAAGTATGATTTCAAATTTGAAGTTTCATTTCTCAGCATAGCTTGAAATGAAAGACCTAGGTACAACTAGGTACACTCTAGGAATGGAAATAACGAGAGACAAAGATAATAAAAATCTTTGGTTAAGCTAGAGAAATTATGTGAACTAGGTGTTAGAGAGATTCAACATGGTAGATCATTATAGACAATTAGTTATTCATGTGATGCAAGGGAGGAAGTTTTCTATGAATGATTATTCAAAATCTCATATTGAGATGGAGGAAATGACCAAAGTATCACATGCAAGTGCAATTGGTAGTCTAATATATGTGATGGTGTATACAAGACCAAACATTGCCCAAGCAGTTGGATTATTTAGTCATTTTATGACTAATTATGGTCCGGTGAATTAGGATGTGGCTAAGATAGTGTCTAGATATTTATGGATTACTTCTGAGTATGTCTTGTGCTTTCATGGTTATCCTACTATATCTCAACATTCTATGAGTATTCGAGGATATGTGGATTCAGATTGGGAAAGTTACATTGGAAAAAAAAGATCCACTAGTGGTTATGTGTTTTATATGTTTGGTGGTGCTATCTATTGGATGAGTAACTAGTAGGCTATAGTAATGTTGTCCACAATAGAGGTAGGGTATATGGCAGCCACTCATTCTTATAAGGAATCTATTTGTCTTAAGAGATTGTGTTCCAATATTGGTTTAGATGCAAGATACATTATTTTTTGTTATGATAGTCAAAGTGTGATTTTCTTAGCAAAGAATCCTACCTTCCATGCTCAAACAAAGCATATTGATGTTCAATATCATTTTTTTCATGATATGATAGAAGATCAAAAGGTGAAATTGGAGAAGGTTGACACTTTGATGAATGTTGTAGATGTACTAAAAAAGTGAGTGAGCATGGAGAAGTTCAGATGGTTTTCTGATTCGATGGGCCTTGCGGCCCTAAACAGATGATTCTATATGACTCTTGGCAGGTCTTCGACAAGTGGGAAAATGTTCAGATTAAGGTGTCTCAACCTTAGAGTCCTAATATTGTTTTTAATTGATGAAATTAATCTATTTATTTGTATTATTTAAACTCCTATGGTGTCATGTCACAAATTGGGACCTATCGGCAAGATGGAATCCAAGTTGGAGGTGATTGGATGACACATCATCATACCAAGTGTACATAGGCATCCCACTTTGGAATATCTAGAATATGAAATATTCTATGATGCGTCATAAGGAATCTTTGAATGCATGGAGAAGGTTGGCGCCCAAGATGGGTTATGATAGGATGTAAGAAAATTAGCTATTTTTTAGTTAGTTATGATAGATTCTCTTACATATCCTATGATAGATTCTATGGAAGATTTATGGCATACTCTATGACAGTTGTAAGGCATCCATAATAAGCTATTTTTATCATATTCTAGGTGCCAAAGCTTGGAAGAATAATATTTTCATATTTAACAAGTATAAGAGGTGTAAGGAAATATTGAACATATGTCCAAATGCATTCCAAGGTGTTGGATATTGTGCCATGTGGATTTGGACACACCTCACATTCTAGATTCTTCTTGAAGCTTGTATCACTCTCTTTATTGAGTTCCTTGAGTTTTAGAATGCATAGTTTGTTTGAAGGTAATGAAGTGTTGCTAGTGTTACTCCAGAACAGGTGTTCATGTTGAAGCACTTGTTGAAGAAGCTTTGTAATTGGTGATATCTCATATTCCTTATTTGAAGTAATAGAGAAAGTAATATGCTTTTGGATGGTGGGATTTTTTTACCCTAAGGGGTCTTCCCCACGTATATCTATTATTATTCCTTTTGTCTACTTGTTGTTCCATTTCCATTATTCTCTATGTGATCTCATATTTTAATATCATAAGGTGTTAAAATGTTTTTTTGTAACTCTCCCCTGCTTAGATTAGTGTTAAAATATTTATTAGGATGCTTAGCTAAATGGGTTATGTTGTTACTAAGTTTGATCTTAAGTTTATCTCTCAAAAGGAAGTCAAAGGATAAGCCTTAATTGACCATTTAGTTGATGCTCCTTCTACACTAGCATTACCTAATATGGACATATTATGAGATGAAATTTTGTTGACTATTGAAAAGGAAACAGGGGAATTATAGTTTGATGGCTCCAAGTGTAGAAATAGCTCTAGAGTAGGGATTGTAATGATTTCTCCCTCTAGAAAACCTATTCCCTTAAATCCTATTGATTAAACTTCCTATGCACAAATAAAACTATAGAGTATGAAGCCTTAATTACTAGTTTACGTGTAGCTTTATCGCTTGGTGTTCAACACATTAAATTATTTAGTGAATTGATATTAATAATTAAGAAGATAAGTGGTTTATATCAAGCGAAACATGATAATTTATCTAAATATAAAGATCTTACAATGACTTTATTGAAACACTTTGAATGATTTATTATTTACAACATACCATGATAGGATAATTGGCAGGCAGATGCAATGGCAAGAACTACTTCCCTTGTATCTTCTGAAGATCCTTCCATCGATATCATATTTATAGCCCATATGATCACAAAACCATGAAGACACATGATAAAATCAAATCATTACTATTAACCAATATTGAAAACTCTAGTCAATGATACAAAACAATATTCAACTACTTAAAAGAAGGTACCTTTCCTAAGCCTACAACTAAAATAGTAGAGCTTGTCTTCAGAAATTAGCATCTAAATATATAATCCTTATGGATGTTCTATATAAATGATCATTCAACAGTCTTCTACTTAAATGCCTTAAACAATCAAAATTACCTATAACCCTTGAATAATCTCATGTGAGTGATTTTGGGGTGCATTTTGGAGGAATATTTTTATTTTAAAAGTTGATCCATATAGGATATTATTGGTGAAATATGGAACAAGATTGTTTTTATCACATTAAGAAATGTCATAAATCTCAAGAACAAAATAATTTGATTCATGCTCCTGGTTCTGAGCTTATGCCCAAGTTCCCATTTGGCCATTCTTAGTTTAAAGGTTTGGATTTTATTGGAAAAATATCACCACCCTCTTCCATTAGACATGCATTTATAATCATTGCAACAAATTATTTTACTAAGTGGATAGAATCTATCTCTCTTCATTTCACAACAATTGATGCTATATGTCATTTCATATTGGAACACATTATTGCTCACTTTGGTCTCCCTTCTGCATTAGTTTCAGATAACAGAACTCCATTTGAGAACAATGACATGAAGAAATTTTTGGAAACCTTTCTATTCAACATCATTTTTCAACACCATATTATCCACAATAAAATGGTCAAGTGAAATCAAATAACAAAACTATTGAACAAATCCTATGGACAACAATAAGCAAATAGAATAAAGATTGTTACGCTCAATTAACTTATACATTGTGGGCCTATCATAAATTTATTAGAACATCTATAGGATACACTCCCTATAACCTTCTTTATGGTTTTGAGGCAATAATTCCCTTAGAGTTAGACATTCCCTCATTCAAAATTTCTTTCGAGGGGCTTATTGATGATAATACCTATGAGCAATGATTGCATCAACTTGAAATGCTTGATGAACAACATGTCAATGCTCTTGAGCATCTCCAAGCTTATTCTAAATGAATTCAATGTGGTTATAATGATCATTTCATCCCTCATGCATTTAATAAAGGTGACTTAGTGTTATATTCATGAAAATCAACGCAGTGACAATGTCGCCTTGAATGAAAAAGGAAAGTTTAGCCCTAATTGGTTAGGATCTTACATAATTTATAAAATTTATGGGTCTAGATCATACACATTTATGGAAATAGATGGTGCACCTCTCAAAGAACCTATAAATGTCATGCATTTGCATCAAGACTACACCTAACATCTTCTTTGAATAGTATATATTTTAAAGTAGTGTTGTTAGGTTCTATAGTTTTATATTTTTATCTTGCATTGCTTCTTTCTTTCAAAAATAAATCTTTGTGTGTCTTAGTTTATGGAGTAATTATTTAATAATTTTGGATTATTACTTTCATTTTAATACTATTTATATTAATCTTGTATGTTATGTTAGATTAGATCCTTATATGCATTTAATATTTTGAAATTAGATCATAGGTGCATTTAATTTAACATAGAATACTCAATCACAATGTAGTATCTAATGTAAACTAAAATATTTTAATTAGATCATATACACATTAAATCATGAAGAAATTTATTAAACATTCTTACTAAGGATATTTAATAGATTGAATTGACATTTAAATCAACATAAACTCATAAAACCAAAATAGGAATGCTCATATATTATATATCAAAAGTTCATGTAGATATAATCAATAATACAATGCTGCTATGGACTATGACTGATAAACACCTTAGGGAATAGTGGTGGCATCCAGTGAGATACAGTGGAATGTGATTGTGATCTAATCATAGATCTTGAGGAAGCCTATAGGCCCTCAACCTCTCCAACAACTCTCACCTCCTGTACATGAGTGCCTCAACATGGTCCCGGTCTATGTGATCTCTCTCTTCCTGATCCTGGTCATCTCCCTCTCCATCCTTGAGACCTCTGACCATATTAAAATCTCCATCTTGTTGTCTATCAAAACTCAAGATGCTTGGAGCTCATCATATGTAACCTGCACTACTAAAAGTTGTCCTGCAACTCACTCCTCCTTGGACTCATCTAGGTTAGCGCATTTGGTCACACTTTCATATGTCACCCTCAATCTCGCAACAAGCTCAAAGTGATCTACATGTCATCCCATAGAAGGTGGGAGCATGTACTTTGAGGGTATATCCTCATGTGAGGGAAAAGGAGGCATCACTGTGTGGCAACCCGTTGATAGAGATCACACCACTCTCATGTCAACCCTACAAGATGGAAATCATAAAATATATCGATACACATTATGATCATCACTCATCAACTGGATTCCCTCATCCTCCTCATCAAGAAATATGTTTGGTACTATTCCCTCAACATTTACATCCTCATTGATCTCCTCATCATCCCTATCATTTCCATGACTTGGGAGAGATCTTGCATGGCTCGTTAGGTGATGCTTAGGAAAGACATGAGCAGGTCATGCTCCAATCCACCACTAATAGTAGGCCATTCTGGTGCTTATGTTATTGGCATCAAATACTAAGGAATTTTTTGGTCATCATCCTTTGAATAACTATCATAAACATCATAAATGATGATCCATTGACTATATTTGAGCCTGGCACCACTCTATGTTAATTGTAGATACATAGATCATGGCCTCAGTAGAACCTAAATCTATCCAAACTATTGCATGACAAGATCATAGTAGAAGGGTCTCAATATGTAACCATTTCACGCCAATGTAATTTTTTCCCATTGTATCCTCACCAAGTGATGTCTCTCATATTCCCATAAGGGTATGATGAGATACAATCTACATACTACATCATCCTCATCCAAGTAGTCAAAAATGACCCGCTAGTGTAGAAAATCTCCATCATACAAGGCACATATTAAATATGGCTTCCACCGATAGAACAAAGTAAAGAACAAGAGATCTGGTTAAAGGCATAAAATTTGATCTAATCATCCAACCTGGAAGATATTTATGGTTGAGAACCTTTGAAGAAGTTATTTTGAGGCTTGTAGTATCTTAGTTTTGATTTGCACTCACTGGTAAGTGATCTAGAAGACACGATGCACTAATTTGCTAATTATCTATGCTAAGGCCGACCTGACAAAGATATAAATCATGGATGTATAAGATGTAATTAATTGTAAGTCTTCATGTTGGAATAAGTGATTTTTGGGTCCTCTCTTTGTCTTAACCAACTTTGGAGGATGTGCATAAATATTTTGTGATGGATCTGGCCGATAAGTTAAAAGTAACTTAATACTTTATGAAGTCAACTGTTAGATGAATAAGTTTTTGATCGCGGATATATATAAGAGGTTTTATTTATCATTTAGGTATGTATGTAAGATGTGTGAATATTAAGGTGTGTGAATAGAAGTGTTAATTGTGAGATCCAACACTGCAGTAGTGTGAATTTGATCATAAGTGATGTGAAGAGTAGTGAAGAGCATAACAGGGTAGAGCGAAGTGTAAAGTCAGAAAGCAGATCTAGAGTAAGATCCATGAGCTTCACAAAAACTGTTACTTGGCATAATTAGATGCTACTATCTCAGTTCATCCTTCATATGGTTTTAATCTAAATTTTGTAGGCAGTAAGCCTTTTTATTTTGAACATTGAGCTCTAGGCAGTGTGCCTAAATGCAAGTGCATTCCTTTTGTAAACAACTATATTTGAGTACTCAAATTGTGGATTAACCTCCACTGTGGTTTTTCCCCTAACAAGGTTTCCATGCAAAAAATTGTGTGTCATTATGTTATGAATGTTTACTTTCAATGCATACATATTTTCTTTAATGCAACGATGAAATGGTTTCATACTTTTAAAGGATTAATTTTAAATATTGTTTAACACTGATTCACCCCCCTCTCAATGTTCCCTTGAGTCCAACAATTGGTATCAGAGAAATTTCCTCTGAAGAATTTTTGTAGGTTGAGGTGGATCTTGGAATGGTGGCTCTTGATGACCTTGATCAGTCTAAATCAAAAGCTCAAGAATTTAAAGCAAATCTTAGAGATGCTAAGAAATTCATTTAGTCATTGATGGATCGGATAGTTAAATCCAGAGTAAAAAGGAAAGATCTATGCGATTAGATACAATAGAGGGAGAACGAAGATATGGATGATGCTCACCTGAATCAAACCTTGAAAGAGATAACTGAAGAATGTGAAAATATTTCTAGAGACAATACAAACCTAAAAAATGAGATGGAATCTATGATGTTGAAGATGACTAAAGAGATAGAAGAAAGGAAGGAAAGTGAGGAAAATCTTTCTCAAACCCTGAAACAGAAATCTGATGAATGCAATAGAATAAGTGGAGAATTCACTCAGTTGGAAAGTGAATTACAAAGAACCAAAAACAATGAAGAAGAACTTGGTAAGTAGAATATCACTCTTAGGAATGATCTTGTCATTGCAAATGAATACAAAGAAAAGTTTAAGATTATTTCAGTAAAGATTGATGAGATAACTCAACGATAGAAGAGTGGAAATGATAAGAGAGGTCTTGGATATGAAAAGGGAGAAATTTCCAGATCAAGACAAAAAAGATTCAGGAAGAAAAAAAGTGGAAGTTATCCAGTAAGACATCCTAATGCACGCAAATTTAATGGATATTGTTTTTCCTGTAATAAATTTGGTCATATGGTTTCTCTTTGTAGATGTAATTTGAGATCAAAATTTTCATCATTTTTTGGTGAGTGTTTCAATTGCAAAAAGCCTAGTCATATATCAATTGAATGCAAAAATATGTCAAGTCACTTTATTGATAGAATAAATGTTGAATGTTATGCATGTGGGAAGTTTGTGCATATTGCTAATCAGTGCAGATTGAGAAGAAACCAAAGGAATGGACAAGGAAACATTATGTGCTATAATGCAACAAGTATGGTCATATTGCAAGATTCTGTAGAAACAATAATATAGACATAAGAGGTCTCGTATATAGAGATAGAAATATAAAGAAAAATGATAAAGGGAAAGAAAATATAACTATAGATGATATCAGAGATCAAAGGAAGAAGACATGGGTAAGGAAAAATGATTTTGATGCTGAAAATGGTTTCGTACTAGAAATTTCTTCTAGTAATTCTTTCAGTAATTGATTTAAGGCCACTAGCCTAGGGGGAGTTTCACAAGAAAATATTTCCTCCCCTATCTATGGGTGGTACCAGAACACAGATAATAGTCAAGAAGGTGCATTCATAGTGTATAGAAGTTTTAGATGATTTTAGCAATGGGAAATCTGTAGATTGGTAGGTCTGTAGAAGATTTTTTTCTTGTCGCCATCTGACAAAAAACAATAGTCTTCAGAAAACTTAGTGAAAATGCATTTTATGCGGATGTGTGGGCTATAAAAGTCAAGTCTGAGTTGTCATATGTCACTTTTGATTATCAAAGAAAAGAAGGAGGGCACTTGATAGGTGGATTTCAAAGTAGCAAAATCAAATTCATAGGAAAATATTGGAATCTATTAGGTACTTCAAATCATTTTTGAATTCTTCATATAATTTGGTGTGTAGTTGTGAACCCTAAAACATAAAAAGGAAAATAGAACAAATTAAAGGTTCAATCACATTGGATAAATATAAGAGTGCAAATATTAGGTCTATGAGGAATTTTTTGCTTCCTGATGAATTAAAACATTTGAGTGAAGCTAAGCATGGAAATTTGGACATGTGGAATGAGTTTTCATACCTTGAGAATGCGGAATTCATAACATTCATATTGATAAAATTACATGGTGATGTTTTAACTTTGGAAAAACCTCACATCATCTCAAAGGAGGCAATTGAGAAATTAACTGGTTTTTTCAAAGTCAGTGATGTTCTTAGGAAGAAATCTATCTGGAACAAAGAGGTTGAAACCCTAACTAGAATAATCGGAGATCAAAGAGCTCTGCTGATAGAAATAGTCAAGAATCATGTTACCAAATACATTGCACATGACATAACCTATAAAATATTCTACATAAATCGAGAAGGAGCTACATCAGCTAGCGCAGTATGCATTGCTCACAAAATGATAATTGATGGTCAGGACTTTAACCTATGTGGATTATTAAAAGATCAAATGATGGAGAATGTTCGACTAACAAAGGATTCAGGATACCGATTCATGTTTGGTACTCTAATTATATGTCTGGTTCTGTATTTTTTGAATTTGTTGCCAAAAATTGACAATGTAGTATGGAAATCAGACAAACCGGTATGCAATCAGATATACTCTTATTCTAAGAGTTTGTCTAACTAGGATTTGGAATTTGAAAATTTATGTAAGAATGTGCTTGTAAAGTGTGGATCAATCAATATTTCCCCTTTGGTAAGGACAATGGAAGTTGGTTCCTCTTCTGGTAGCACTGATAGAGGACAAAAAAGAGGACTAGAAATTATTGAATACAACTCTCTAGAAAGCAAAGTTCTCAGGATTAAGGGAAAATGAAAAGAAAAAGAAATTGTGGACATTCCAGATGAAAAATATGACGAAGAACCTGAGAATCCACTAGAATATAAATCTGGTCTTGAAAAAGGTAGTGAGGAAGAAGAAGATCTATCAAAAGTAAAGCTATAATAGCTTATCCAAAGTGCAGGTGCCATGCAAAAAATTGTAAGGTTATGGTTAGCCAGACCATCATGTAATCAAGACTTAATTCTGGAAGCTCTAAATGCTCATATTGAGCATTGTAAGATAAGATTGGAAATTCTAAAGGAAATTCTACCCAAAGAGATGATTGAGTAGGATCAATGGGCTCTAAAGAGAAAAGAAAAGAAGAAGGAGAATTTGTTTCTCACCTGAAGGAACAATTCAGACTATCCCTTGCCAAGCTAAAGAAGAAAATGAATGAGTTGAGGTAACACATTAACTCAGCCACATGGATATAAAACTACTGTGTCTGTTAGCCCCATGCAGTCAAAAATTACAAGGAGAAGTTGGATCAGATTGAGACAGAACTGAATGACATTGGAAAAATATTTGACATGTCTCAGGATCTAGATGGCATTATTAGGAGAAGAATCTGTGAGTTACAGACAACACAAACAAAAATTAAACTCTCTAAAAATGTCTTTGTGGACACCTTTTGGAAGGTAAGGATTTAATTGAATGCAGGTTGGAGAAAATGGTGGAAATTCTAAAGAATGGTGAAAAATGGGAAGAAGCAATTGTAGACACATAAAAATGACCAAGGCCTGCAAGCTCTATTGTTAATCCTTTTCTTCCTAGCATAATTAAGACATTTTAATTATTTCCCTGACTCACATTCGACTATTAATTAAATAATTCATAATTATTTAATTAATTCATGTATTTGTTTATTCTTCATGATTATTAAATAAATAAATTTTAATTATTTATTTAATGTGTCACTAATTGTCTAAAGTCTTCCTATAATTAAATAAATTCCTTAATTTATTTAATTATTTTTGTCCATTATGTCTTCCTGATTATTAAATAAATAATTTTATTTATTTAGTTAATTATGTCACTAATTAAGTCCTCTTCTTCCTAAAATTAAATAAATTATTATTTATTTAATCCACCTTCCACTATAATTAAATAATTATGTTTAATTATCTAATTATTCATTAGCCTCTTCTCTCCTAAATTAAATAAATTTTATTTATTTAATTTGGTCCACTCTCCTGAATTTTGAATTAAATTATTATATTTAATTTAAAAGGTTCCCTTTGTCACATTCTTCTATAATTAAATAATATCTTTATTATTTAATTTCCACCTAAATTAAATAACTTTTTCTATGCTCATTTTAAATTAATATTATTTATTTAAAATAAGACCCACCACCTAAATTAAATAATTTTATTATTTAATTTCTCCTTTTATTATTTATTTAAAATAAGTTCCACTTTCTAATTTCCCTCTTTTAGTAAATAATTTAAATTTAAATTTAAATTGTTTACTATCACAATGACCCCACCACTTTTGAATTAAATTAATTTTTAATTCAAAAGGTCAACATCACTTCTTGAATCAAATAATTTTAAATTATTATTTGATTCTTCAGCAACTTCGATTTGTGTGCTTAGAATCACTTGTCACATGCACTGCCAGCCATTGATTTGATTTTCTAAAAATCAATCTTGACCATTCATTTCGAATCTTATCTAATGTTGCCCTAACCCTAATTGTCGGTTGTTATATTGAATCTCGTCCATTGATTCTAGGGTGCACTTGTTGACTTTCAATCTTGGTCATTCACACAAAATTGCATTTTCTATAAAATGGCAATTTTAGTCTCATTTTGACACATCTTGCATTTTTGACATCTTCTTGCAATCTCACATCTTGCAATTTTCATACTCTTGCATGTTTCTTCATTTATCATAGGCATCTTTAGATTTCATTTAATATAGTTTAGAAATTTTAGATGCTTACTAGTTGCAGTAGGGCATAGTATTGCATTTAGTTGTTCAAAATCCTTCAACATTTGCTTAGGGCTTGTAATTTCCATTGGCTTGCTCATCATAAATTTGAGGGCAACAACATATTTCAGCAAGTTGAGAAGGGATAATGGAGGTCAGTCATAGAGGAAAAAGACATCTGGTGAGATTGTTTCATCTATTCCTTTGCACTTTATTATTACTTTAGGTTTTATGTTCTGCATATGATATTGCTAACCCTAGAAAAATACCCATTGTTACATTGGTGAACCCGACATTCTCTTTTAACACATTTTTGTAGGTTATGGTATGGATTTTTTATCAATTTTTTTGCAGGTTAGGGTACAAAATTATCAGCATTTTTATTGCAGGTTGTAGGTGTACGGAATGGCGCATATGTTATTTTTTGTGATGCAAGTGATATCCTGAGCCACATCTGCCTTCACAAGTGACGCATCTGCTTTGTCAAGCTGCAGCCGCTTCTCCAAATGATGCATTCGCAAAGCGGAGCCGCTTCTGACAACCAAAAAGCCACATTCAGTTGTCTGAAAGCCACATCTGCCTTTCTGAGCCGCATTTTCTCTATCGTGATGCATTTGTAGGGTAAAAAAATTCTTTCAGATTTTTTTTTTTAGCTCTTTTTTTGTTTGATAGTTTAGAGATTTTGGATTACTAATTTTTGTTTACAGCTTGTGGCAGAGACTAACATTTTTTTTACTTGTTTATTTCACAAATCTTAGACAAGTTTTCATTTTATATTCATGGGTTAAAATGAACATGCATGCATACTCACGGGGTTAAATAGAACACAATCTTGCATTATAACTCATTGGTTTAAAATGAATTTGCATCTTCATAGAATTGGGCTAAAATGAACTCTTAGTTAGCTCACACTACAAACGGTTAAAATGAACCCCATGTCTTATTTTCTTTTAAGTTTGTCAAACATATTTTGATTTGGGCTTAAAATGAACACAATGTGAGTGTGAGTTAGGATATTCATGTGTTCTCTCTTTATTTTTAAACAAGGATTGACTGAACTATAAATATTTTGGCTTGCTTTTGTTAACTTTAGAAAATTGGGCCTGCTTTGGTGGGAAAAAGTACTCACCCCAAAGCGACTCAAACCGACAACGAAGCTCTTTAGTCGAGCTACTCTCGACCGGTATAAAAATGTGAATCCTAAGGGAAAGCCTAGGATTACGAGTGCAAATATGTCATACAGACCAAGTAGTACTCCCCAAAACCCTGTTGAGCTTAACCTCTTTAGGCTAGAGTGCCTCCTTAATGGAGCTTAATCTTGTGCCCATTGTATGACCACTCAAACGGGTGCCTAAATTAAAACTCTTTGTTTTAGAAATCCAAAAAATTTCTATTCTTTGGTGCAGCAATGGTCATTGCCAAGGCACCCACACCTGCACAGTTCTTAGTAGAAATGATCAATCTTCCATGGGAGTTTCATGGAGATTGCAAGCTTGGTTCTCCTGAGAAGTGAGTGCACTGTAAGGGGGAGCCTATGGGGACAAGCTTATGAATTCATTCACTAAGGATATGTGGTTAGTGGGATACAAAAGAATATTGTCTTTGCAGCCATAAGATTTTATAAAATGACTTCTATGTGGTTGATTTTCATCTTTTTACAACACCATGTATTTGCCAGCTTTTTTGAGAGAAATAAACATCAAAATTGCTAAAATCTAAAACAACATTGTCAACTGAAACAAGTCTTTACAAATCAGCTTAAAAAAAAAATTCACTCATCTTGTACAACGCAATTTCCAGATTGAACCGCAACTGCTTCGTAGTGAGCCACATTCGCTCTGCTAAGCCGCATTTCATCAAAATAGAGCCAAATTCGCTCTGATGATCTGCATTTGCAACTTCCTGAAACACATTCACTATCTTGCAATGCATCTGCTAAATTTAAGACTGGTCCAAAAATGCTTTTTGTAACGCAATCCCACTATTAAGCCACATTTTCTTAAAATTGAGCTGCATTTTCCAGTGTGAGCTGCATTCGCTATTGAGCCGTATTTACTTTCCTGGTGAAATTTTGAAAAAAATTCTTACTGCGACGCAAGAGCCCTATCAAGCCGCATTTTCTTAGGTACAAGCCACATTTTCTATTTCGACCTGCATTTGTTGTTGACCCAAATTTCCTTGTGTACTGAAACATTTCCAGAATTGATTCCTGTGATGCAAACACCCTGTCAAGCCGCATTTTGTATTTCGAGCCGCATGTGCTCTATTGTACCGCATTTTCTAGATTTCAAAAACATCTGCCTATTGTCAAAATTAGAGTCCAAACTTGTCTTTTTCCAGATTTCATCAAGTCCTTCCTTTTTGTTTCTGTCAAACCAAATATTGATTTTCTCAACTTCCCTCATCATAACATTATAGATGACATTCTTAGGATCACCATAGGTTTCTAATTGCATTTGAATAGTTGCATTGTTTATTCTACCATCTCCTTAGACACTCATTTTGCAGATTTTAGGAATACACTCCTTACCATCTATTGTTAAACTTTTCCTTCAAAAGTAGGTTATCATTGGACCCAATCACCCTTTGTCACTTAGTCAAAACTTTTGTGAATTATTTCCCACTTAATAGTCTAGTGTGAAAACTTCACTTTGTCCTCTTTTAGTCCTTTTATGGTCCATTGATTTTCCAAACCTGAAGCATTGCCAACACTTTGTTTGGTCAAGTAGTCATCTCCTTATATTTCTCAATAGTGAGTGCATCTTAGGCTCCTTTTAGTTTGGATACCATTAGTCTCCTCATTTTAGTGTCATACCATTTGCATCCACAAACCTTAGTCTCCTTTTAATCTCATTTGTATTCCATAGCATTCCTTATCCTCAAAAAACAAAAAAAACATAGTGTCATATTTAGGTCATTACCCCTCATCATCCCAAAGTTGATCGAAACTTTTTATGGTTGAAACTAGGTTACAAAAAAGGAAAAAATTCATGGACTCTTTTGGTCAAGACACCAATTTTCCCAATTTCACCAATGACATGAATCCATTCCCAAGTAACATGAAAACTCTTTCTAATGACATGGAAAATTCTATTATCAATCATTTTAGGGAGATGTCCATTCCACACAATCCCTTTGAACAATTTATCTGTAGAGACCAAAATGGGGAAATCTATGAAGAAGACATACACACTACTGCCCAAGACCTAGAAGTTGCCTCTTTTGTGGAAGAATTGGTCCTAAATGACTCATCCAGATATTTAGCCATGCTCCTTGACCAAGGGGCTAGGTTACCAAAAGGATTTGACCTCAACACTATTAGAGCAACATCTCCTGATCCCCAATCACACAATCCTTCCATGGGAGCCTCTTCAAAAAATGTCATTAACACCATTAATACTACCTCCCTTAGTCATGCTACCACCACAACTAATGTTGCCACCACAACTAATGCAGCCACCATAACCAATGCAACCACCACAACCAACACAACATCCATTGGAGGATCATCGACCCAAACCAACACCACATCACAATCTAGCCCCCAACAAACATCCACTATCCCTTCACAAACATTTGGATCAACAATGGGTGCAACCACCTCAAACCTCTTTGGAACTTCATCTAATTCCATGGGTCCATCAACAAACCTGTTAGTAGGTTCCTCAAATACTATGGCAACTAAGTCATTGAATCCTCTTGGGAGAAATAAACAAAGAGTTATCATTCAAGGCACCCAGCCTAATTACTCATAGGTTAATACCAAAATTCCTTTGAGACAAAACACCAACACTAATCAGGGCCATAATTTCTTATTTGGTCAAGGCAATCAAGGCACCCAGTATTTTACTCCATTTGGACATCAACATACTCAAAATCAATAAGGCCCACAAATCCAATCCAACATGGTGGGATCTCAAATCCCCATGTATGCTACTCAAGTACATACATAGTAGCATAACCCCAATCAACACACTCATTTCCAATAACCGCAAAATCTGAACACTCACTTTGCTCAGCAACAACACATCCAAAACCAACACATCTCATCACAAAAAGTGGGAAACCAATCTATACCTCTCACCAACATGTGTGATGCTACCAACAACCCCATTGTGAAAGCACTCATACACCAACTTGCTGCTCTTCAAACATGAGTGGAGACCTTGCAAAAGTTCAAAAAAGAGTCTTACATGTCACACGATTTGTGTCCATATCCATTCATGACAACCTTGTATATGCCACCCTTTCCTCATGGATATGTGGTACCTCATTTTCCTAAATACAAAGGCAAAATGAACACCATTGAACACATAAGAGAATTCACCATTAGTTGCATGGAGATTGCATATGAGAAAACCTATTTCATGAGACTTTTTCTAGAAGCCTCGCATGTCATGCATTGGAATGGTTCTCACTATTGCCTAAAAGAATCAAAACATGGGATAAATTGGCAAACAAGTTTGTTGAAAATAACGCCTATAACATTGACATGGATATTGACATTGCCTCCTTATGTCGACTTACCCAAGAGGAGGCAGAAGAGACTTTTATCCCATTCTTTCAAAGATGGAGAAACTTAGCAAGCAGATTTCCAGTAGAAATACCAAAAAAGGAGAAAGTCACCATGTTTGTACAAGCTCTCCTAGGATAGCTCAAATATGGCTTACAAGTCCATTGTTGTACCACCTTTGTTGACCTTTTTGAAAAAGGTGTTCAACTTGAAAAAGCCTTGATCACCAAAGGAGAATTAAAATATGGTGGAAAAACCATCAACACCACCACAAACAATAATCCAAGAAACTCCAATGATAAACACAAAGACTAGGTTAAAAATAAACACATCACAAATGATGGTGTAGTCGATGCAAAAATCGTTAATGCAACAGGTCATGTACTCACTATCAAAGGAGTCCAAAATCAAAATGTACCTGTGACCACACCGACACCAACTTCCAATGTTGTTCAAAATAATCCTACTCAATCTAATCCAAGGCAATTACATCAACCACGACAATTTCAAAAATGCACATACACCCCCTTGGGTGAACCTATCGAAGTTATCTTGAAGAAAATCCTCCAAAATAGAGTCATAACATTGGAAGAACCTAAACCATATGACCCTAGTCAGTTCAATCCATCATGGTGGGACAATAATGCATTTTGTGATTTCCACCCTGTCAATGGGCACAAAACTTCCTCTTGTTGTCGGTTGCAAAATCTGGTACAAGACCTTATTGAAAACCACACCATTGAGTTAGGAGGTCAATCATCTATGTCTAATGTGGATCATACAATCCACAAGAACCCACTGCACAATCATGGTTCTAGTAAACCCTCCACATCTGGCACAAAGAATACCGATAACCAAGCCAATCACATCTTTCCTGCCTCAAATTATTTTGGTGGTATCGTCATCAACAACTTATGAGCTACTGATGAAGAACAATGTGTCAATACCATTACCATTAAAAAGGCATCGGACTGCAATGTTACAACACGCAAAGGCAAGGTCACCATCCCAGGTCCCTCTGCACGCCAACCTAAAATTACCATACCTGGTCCATCTACTAGATAGTCAAACCCTAAACCAGAGTTCAACCTTATTGAACAATTGAATAAAACACTCACTCAAATATCCATTCTTGAATTACTCTGCATCTCACCCGTGCATAAGGCCATCTTGGATAAAGTCCTGCAAGAGTCTTCCATCCCAACTGACATGGATGTCAACCAATTTTAAACTATGGTCGGGTATCTAAATTCACCTCATCACATTACCTTTTCAAACAGTGACTATTCCTCGCCCAAACCATCTCATAATGATGCCCTTCATATTGATGTTTTTGTCCACAAACACAAGGTTAGATGAGTCTTAGTAGATGGTGGAGTAGGATTGAACATCTGTTCTCTAAAATTGGTTAAAGCTCTTGGCTTCTCTAATGCATGTGTAGATGCTACCAAGAGCATTGTCATCAAGGTGTATGATGATGAAGAGTGTGCTTCTAAAGGTGTCATCACAATTCCACTCCAGGTGGGACCAATTATTATACATACAACATGCCAAGTCCTAGATCGTGGCATTCATTAAATTATCTTACTTGGTCGCCCTTGGATTCATGCCCTAAAGGTCATTCCCTCCACATACCACCAATGCCTGAAGTTCCCTTTTGATGGTACAGAGTTTATTATCCCAGGAGATCCTAATCCATTCAAATATTGTACCAATCTATGAAATACTGTTGAACACCAAGTACCCATCAATTAGGAAGCCTCGACTTCCGCCTCTTCCAAATATATTGACCTGTCTACACTCACCAAATCATCCATTCCATCACCTTCTGCAACACCATCTTCCTCAGCCTCCATACCAAGTAAATATTTCTAGATCCAGGACCATGGTTGTGGATAATTCAAATTGAATATGGCTTATTGTATCACTACAATTCCTAAGCCGCCAAAAGTCTATGGTAGACTAGATGTTTTACGATCAAACCCAAGACAACTTTTAAGGTTCCACCAAAAATGGTTTTCACGCTATGGGGGGATATGAGTAACGAAGTCATCATCAACATAGCTAACTGGCTCTACAAAGACCCAAAAGTGTTACCTCCACTACCAGTACATCTCTATGGGAAGCTATGATATATGCAAGGCACTAGGTTTTGATGGTGTAAGGCTATCATTTTCACAAGACCAAGACACATAGGGCTAGGGTTTGAGCAATTCAGAATTGACGATCAATGTACCTATGAACTATCAACTAAGGATGTAATGGCTCTAGAAAGTGTCAAGGCAAGCAAAGAATCCCTTACCGAAATTGACTCTAATGAATGGGAATGGGGATTTGAGAAAACCCTAAGTGATTATGGCATTGATGGACTATTCCTGGAACCTAGCCAACTCCCCTTTGAAGAAAGATTCTGACGAGAGTACAATATTTATCCTATTGATTGACACTCCAAAAATAAGGAATGGGTAAGCATTCCTTGGAATCCGGAAGAACATAATTTGTCCTTGGAAACACCTGAAATCTCCCACCCCATTCCCAAACCCACCCATGAGCCTGAAAAGCCTAAACCAATTGTCCATACCTCTGAAATTCCATCCAATAGTCATAATGTTGATACTTTTATGCCCTATTATGAATATTAATTTGACTCATCTGAATCTGAATACAGGCCATCCATTGCATCTGACATGGAATTCAAATTGGCAACTTTTCCTTCACACTTGAGGCTTCAATTTGCACACTTTACGCATCTTCCCCATCTTTTACCGACATTGATGATGGGATTTCCCTTATTTAACCACAACTAATTGACTGGGACCAACAAGAACCACAAGTGATGGACATGTTTCAGAATGATGAGGCAATAGCAGAATTCATGAGGCTTCGAGAGGGCATACCATGGGGTGATCAAAAAATAGGATTTTCCATTGACTTAGATTGTGCAGCTTACTTTGGGGAGACTATGCAATCCTCCAATCACAAAAAGGCAGAGAATAAGACAAAAAAAGAAACATCTTTAGGTGAAAACCACAAGGCACCTTATGACAACAAAATAGTAAAAATAAAGGACATATCTGAAGGTGAAAACCTCTCTGAGGCACCTAAGGATGGAGGATTGGACTTTCTCCCTGTAACACAGGAAAAATCGGCAATGCTAATTGAAGACACCATCGAAGTTAACATAAACACACTAGAGAATTTAAAAATGGTTCTCTTAGTTGCATCATTAACAAATGAGCAAAATCCTGATTTCCAACAATTCTTCACAGGAAAGGAAGGTTAACTTCACATGGTCATATGCTGACATCCTAGGCCTAGATCTAGAATTGGTATTGCATCATCTTCCATTAATCCCAAATATGAAACCAGTCAAACAAAAATTACGGAAAATGCATCCGTAGATTGCACTACTTGTAAAGGTTGAACTCAAGAAGTTACTGGATTCGAGATTCATAATATAAATAGATTATGCTAACTGGATATCCAACATTGTCCCTGTCACAAAGCCAAATGGAAAAATCCATATTTGCACGAATTTTAGGGACCTGAATAAGGCTTGCCCAAAAGATGATTTACCATTACCAAATATAGACATGATTGTTGATCTCACAGCAGGGTACGAGATGTTGTCTCTCATGGATGGTTTCTCAAGCTATAACCAAATTCGCATTGCAACTAAAGATCAACACAAAACGACATTCACCTGCCCATGGGGAACATACTATTGGAATTTCATGCCTTTTGTCTTACAGAATGCAGGTGCCACATACCAAAGATTTATGATAACAATATTTCATGACATGATGCACATCCTAATTGAGGATTATTTGAATGACCTTTTGGCAAAATTTTTAGATGGCTAGAAGATTACAAGGCTTGTTTGAACCCAAAAAAATACATCTTTGGGGTCACATCAGGTAAATTATTGGGCTACATAGTTTCACGACGAGGCATAGAATTCAATCCTTATAAAGTGAAAGCAATTCTAGACATGCCTCCACCAAAAGGAATCAGTGAATTGAGAACACTTCAGGGTAGACTGTAGCCCATCTAACGCTTTATCACGTAGTTGGCAGACAAGTGTTAACCATTTCAGTACCTATTACACAAAAGCATACCCTTTGTATGGACAGACAAATTCCATGCAGCCTTCGAACAAATCAAACAATATCTATTGACACCACCTAACCTAATGCCGCCTACTGAAGGCAAGTTTTTGATCTTGTATGTTTTGGCAACTAAAAATGCACTAGGGGCATTATTGGCACGAAACAACCATGAGGAGAAAGAAAGAGCCATATACTATATCTATTTCACACTGATATGATATGAGTTGAACTATACAACCATTGAACGTGCATGCCTTCCAGTTGTCTTTGCAGCGTAGAAACTAAGACATTACATGCTTAGCCATAAAACACACCTCATAGCCAAGATTGATCAACTAAAGTATCTCCTAAGTCAGGCATCATTGACAGGCCGACTAGAAAAATGGGTCATGATTTTGAGTGAGTATGATATGGGTATGTGCAGGATCATGATTGGCCAAAAAGTGGCGATATCTAAGTATTATGATGACCCATGTGGCTGACGACTTTTTTTTTAACCCAAAATTGATGAAATGAAAAGGGTTTTTAAAGGATATTCTCAACTTTCCACCAATATAAATTATGCTTGACTTTGAATTTAATAAATTATTATTATTCCTTTTCTATTTGAATTAAGACTAAAGTCCTGATTGATAGGCTGATTGAAAAAAATCTATAACTTTCAAATGGTATCACATTTTTTGAATCCAAAGCATGTATCACATTCTATTCTTTTCATACTATAGTATTTAAAATAAAAAATGAATTTCATGAATATTTGACCAAGGTAAGGTGGTTAGACATACAAGTTTTTATATTTTTTAAAATTTGTAATAAAAAAATCATAAATAATTATTTATTTGGAAAAAAATTACAAAACAATCTGCATCACATCGGGACATGATTCCCCTACTTATATCTAAAATCTTGTAAAAAAATATTATCATTTTACTGTTGTTAGGGTGGTTAGACAGACACCTACTTCTTATTTTTTCCTTGAAATTTAAGTACTACTGCATTGGAATTTCAAATTTTCACCAAATAGATTTTAAAAAATAAAAAATAAATCTACTATTTTAGAAACTACATTCAATTTTCTACAAATTCTACTCTTACATATTTTTGAAATAATATAGATAACTTATTCAAATTTTTACGTGAAGTTGCCTAACTCTGATTTTTTGAATTTTATTGCCACTTAAGGGCCTTTTTTTTCCATGATGATCTTGCACATACCCATATACAATATGTTGAGCGAAAGGAAATAAAAGGGTAGGTAAAAGAAGATCAACTTGCACATGCACTCATCTACTGGTAATTGATTTTCCCGATGAGTTTATCTTTCATGCAGAACCTACATTACCTTGGAAGTTGTATTTTCGCGGGTCTCATACTGGTCACAGCTCAGGGGTTGGAATTTTGTTCATCACACCACAAGGGGATTCCATTCCTAGGGCATTTCAAATTTCCTTCCCATGCACTAACAATATTTTAGAATATGAAGCATTGATCACAAGACTCAAGATCGCAATAAAATGGAAAATTCAGACATTGTTCGTATTCGGGGACTCTCAGTTAGTTATCAGCCAAGTGAATGATGATTATGAAACAAAGGAAGAAAAATTGATTCCCTACAAGTTAATGGTGGATAGCTTCCTGACATATTTCAAATTGATTACCTTTGAACAAATTCCAAGGACATAGAACAAGGCAGCGGATGCAATGGCCACTATTGGATCTCTATTGGACATCCCCAAAAATGTGTCACAATTTGAGTTCTTAGTCGAACAACTATTGATGCTGGCATATGACATCCTGGACTTGAAAATGGTTTGCGATATTTTTTCATCCCAGTTCACCTTGGTACCAAGACATTTATGACTATCTAAAGTCCCAAACCTTACCACCCAACCTATCCAATAACCAAAGAAAGTCTTTTATACGAAAAACCGCCCGACACACCATTGTCAATGACACCCTATACCGTCTTGGCTTTGATAACACCCTTCTTCAATGTATGGACACTAATGAAGCCCAAACAACTTTACGAGAATTACATGAGGGTATCTATGGATCTCATTCGAGTGGTCCAATGTTAGCTAGAAAAGTCACCAGAGTAGGATACAATTGGCCGACATTAGAAAAAGATGCTCTTCATTTTTTCACAACATTTCAAAAATTCCAGGTGCATAGTGAGCTAATCCACGCACAGGAGTAGGAGCTGAGACCAATCACTTCTCCATGAACTTTTGCACAATGGGGACTCGATCTCATGGGAAAGATCCATCCATCCTCCTCTAATGTCCACAAATTCATAATCATCACCACTGAGTACTTTACTAAGTGGATTGAAGCCACCCCTCTCACTTACATCACCTGTAAGCAAATATTAAAGTTTATCCTAAATTACATCATTTGTCGATATGGTGTTCTGCAGTCCATCATCACAGGAGTCCATTCAAAAATTAGGACGTTCATGAACTCTGTGAACGATTTCACATCCAACATCATTTCTCCACCCCATATTACCCACAAGGTAACGACCAAGCTAAGGCATCAAATAAAACAATTATTCATATTCTTAAGAAGACCGTCAATGACGCTGGCCGAGATTGGCACCAACAACTTAATCCTTCTTTATGGGCCTACCGTACCAACATTCGTACACCCACTAGAGCCACTCCATTTTCTCTTGTCTACGGATCTGAGGTCATCATAAAGTACAGACAATCTCACCTACATGAGCTAGAAATATTACAAGAAAGATGACAAAATACTTTGAATCACTTACAAGCATATCAAAATCGTCTCTATCGGAGCTATAACAAAAGAGTGATGGTAAGAAAATTTGAAATTGGTGACTTGGTCCTCATGTAGAACCCAAGAAATCAGGTTGATCATGAAAAACCTGGAAATTTTGAGGCTAATTGGCTCGGTCCTTATATTTTTACTTTAACATTCGGTCTTGGAGCTTATCAGTTGGCCACACCTGATGGAGAATAGTTGACAGAACCCATCAACAACCTACATTTGTGAAATTTTTACACATAGCATTAGAGGGTTTGGCTATAAAAACCTAAAAAAAATAAAAAAATTGAAAATAAAAAAAAAATCGTCCCTTGATGAAAATTTGGCAAGCAGGCGTCTTAATGACACCAAAAAAAAAAGTCAAAAAATGGCAAAAATAGTAAAAAATAAATAAATTCATCCAATAGCAAAAACTTAGAAAACAGGCGCTTTGGATAGGTGCCATGGTGAAAACCTAGAAAATAGGCACCATGCATAGTCAATCGTTGCTTCGCCATCTATTGCTACTCTAATCGACTCTTATCCACTTTCCATAATCACAACAACATGGCATTCATGAAATTCATCCTAAGTCTTGTCAATTCCGGCCATGGTTAGCATCTAGTTGACATCATCCCTTGCATATCCTTGCCTTTTTCCTTATGTTTGCCTATCTCCATATCATTAGACTCAAGTAGTCCCCGATCTTTTGGGGGGAAGACCTTTATCATGTTTAGCAGTGGGTGTCACACACGATTCGACATTCGTAAAAAGTCCTAATAAAATCCTTAAAATCTGAAAAAGTCCTAAAAAAAGTCATAAATTTTTGAAAAGTCCTGAAAAAAGTCCTAAAAATTTGAAAATCTCCTAAGAAAATACAAAAACATCCAAATCAATGTCAAAATCCCAAAAAAAGAGTCAAATTCAATGTCTTTTTGGTCAATCTGGTCAATCACGTCAATCAATCTTTTACCCACGTCTGAACTATGTTGTCTCTGCGCATTTGCTGCGTAGACAAGATTCATCTTTGAATCCTCGAGACATTAGGTCAATCTTTCTAGGTTTGTCAAAATAAAATCATGATTCAAACTTTTATCCTTTAGACAACATCATTGGTTGTGTCGAACTACGAGGTCTCTTAGTGCATGATGTAGGCAAGGCCATCAATCGATGAGCCCCCAAGGCCGCACTAAGTCAATCCATTAGGGTTCATGGCACAACGTTTTCACACACGTCAAGCTACCTTCAAATCACACAAATCTTCCATCAATCCTGAGAAAAAAATCTATCAACAGTCTGTTTCATCAGCAATCTCGGTCAATTTAGCATATCAGCAATTGCATGTAATCAAATTCTATCAAGACAATTTAACCTACCAAAACTTTGGGTTCTTCTTCAAATGCATCCTTTTGAAGATAAACTCTCATCATTTCTCTATGCTTTTGGATGTGTCCTTCCTCAGAATTGTCCTCATCATTTGCCATTTTGATGGGTTCTCCTATCTCCAAGAATTGATCTCCTATATATCAATGTCATTCAGGATGTGTCCTTCTTGAATTTGATATCGCTCAACAGTTGGCAACCTTGATCTTAAAAAACTTGGCAAACACTTGGTACTTGTCTTTGACCTTTTCATCATGTTACTAGATTTTCAGTGAGATCCCGAAAATGTGATTTAGAGAAACAACGACATCTCATGACGTTTGTCTTGTCTTTTGACACTCATGTTACTAGTTTCTCCGCGATGTCCTAACTACGAGATTTAGAAAAACATCGAGATATCATGATAATGACTTTATTTTGTTCTTTTGGAAATCATGTTGCTAATTTCTCAAGGATGTTCTTGAAACAGGATTTAGAGAAGCAACAACGTTTCATGGTTTTTTCTTCTTGTCTTTTCCTTCTTGCGGTTGGTTATGACAAAAAGACTAGGCAATTGTGCTCTTCGTATGAGTCATAATCATCCTTGTATGTGATTGTTTGTCTTATTTCATGGTACGACCTTGCACACTTTGATTTATGTCATATCATGGTGTTTGTTGGCCATTACAATAATCTGCCCAATGATGATTAAAGAGAAATAAATATTAAATTCCTATGGTAATATGTTGAAGGATTTGGTCTAGGAACTAACATGCATCTCATATAGGCAGTGCATCTGTATCATCATCCATATCTTTTTCACTAACACTTTCTTGTCTCGTCGTCTTCTAGTCTTCTCATCCATTTCAAGAGTTGCCCATGTTCTTGGAACCCGTTTTTCCTCTTGAGGGGGCATATTGCAACCCTCCCCGTCATTTTTCCTCATACTATTTTGCACTGGGCATTTTTTGACTTATTTTCTTTACCACAATGCTATAGGCTGGATTATCACAAAGAGGGGCAAATGTAGACACATAAAAATGACCAAAGCCTGCAAGCTCTATTGTTAATCATTTTCTTTCTAGCATAATTAAGACATTTTAAGTATGACCCTGACTCACTTTCGACTATTAATTAAATAATTCATAATTATTTAATTAATTCATATCTATTTATTCTTCATGATTATTAAATAAATAAATTTTAATTATTTATTTAATGTGCCACTAATTGTCTATGTCTTCCTATAATTAAATAAATTCCTTAATTTATTTAATTATTTTTGTCCATTATGTCTTCCTGATTATTAAATAAATAATTTTATTTATTTATTTAATTATGTCACTAATTAAGTCATCTTCTTCCTAAAATTAAATAAATTCTTATTTATTTAATCCACCTTCTACTATAATTAAATAATTATGTTTAATTATCTAACTATTCATTAGCCTCTTCTCTCCAAAATTAAATAAATTTTATTTATTATAATTTTGTCCACTCTCATGAATTTTGAATTAAATCATTATATTTAATTTAAAAGGTTCCCTTTGTCACATTCTTCTATAATTAGATAATATCTTTATTATTTAATTTCCACCTAAATTAAATAGCTTTTGATATGCTCATTTTAAATAAATATTATTTATTTAAAATAAGTCCCACTTTCTAATTTCCCTCTTTTAATAAATAATTAAAATTAAAATTATTTACTGTCACAATGACCCCACCACTTTTGAATTAAATTAATTTTTAATTCAAAAGGTCAACATCACTTCTTGAATCAAATAATTTTAAATTATTATTTGATTCTTCAGCAACTTCAGTTTGTGTGCCTAGAATCTCTTGTCACATGCACTGTCAGCCATTGATTTGATTTTCTAAAAATCAATCTTGACCATTCATTTCGAATCTTAACTAATGTTGCCCTAACCCTAATTGTGGGTTGTTATATTAAATCTCGTCCATTGATTCTAGGGTGCACTTGTTGACTTTCAATCTTGGTCATTCACACAAAATTGCATTTTCTATAAAATGGCAATTTTAGTCTCATTTTGACACATCTTGCATTTTTGACATCTTCTTGCAATCTCACATCTTGCAATTTTCATACTCTTGCATATTTCTCCATTTATCATAGGCATCTTTAGATTTCATTTAATATAGTTTAGACATTTTAGATGCTTACTAGTTGCAGTAGGGCATAGTATTGCTTTTAGTTGTTCAAAATCTTTTAACATTTGCTCAGGGCTTGTCATTTCCATTGGCTTGCTCGTCATAAATCTAAGGGCAACAACATATTTCAGCAAGTTGAGAAGGTATAATGGAGGTCAGTTATGGAGGAAGAAGACATATGGTGAGGTTGTTTCATCTATTCCTTTGCACTTCATTATTACTTTGGTTTTTTATGTTCTACATATGATATTGCTAACCCTAGAAAAATACCCATTGTTATAGCAATCACAATTCCTAAATCTCTCATTGAGATTATTAAAACAAGAATTCCAAGAACAATAGTTTGATTATTAGCATTGGAAATGCAATTTAGGGTTGGAAGAAGGTTCTTCTAGAAGTGAAGAAAAATAATAAGATAATTTTCTAAAGATAGCAACATATTGTTTTCAAGTTTTCGCAAATTTGATCAAAGGAGGTGAACTGTAAGCGTATATGGGTATGTGCAGAATCATGATGGGCCAAAAAGTGGCAATATGATGGGTATGTGGCTGACAACTTTGTTTTACCCAAAATTCATGAAACGAAAAGGGTTTTTAAAAGAGATTCTCAACTTTCCACCAATATAAAGTATTCTTTACTTTGAATTTAATAAATTATTATTATTCATTTTCTATTGAATTACGACTAAAGTGTTGATTTTTAGGCTAATTGAAAAACATGCGTCACATTCTATGATTCTTATACTATAAGATTAAAAAATTAAAAAATGAATTTTATGATGTTTTGACCAAGTTAAGGTGGTCAGACATACGAGTCTTTATATTTTTTAAAATTTGTCATAAAAAAATTATAATTAATTATTTACTTGGAAAAAAATTACAAAAAAATATGCATCACATCGAGACATGATTCCTCTACTTATATCTAAAATCTTATAAAAAAAAAGGTTATCATTTTAATGTGGTTAGGGTGGTCAGACAGACACCTACTTCTTATTTTTTCCCTGAAATTTAAGTACTACTGTATTGAAATTTCAAATTTTTACCATATAGATTTTATTTTTTTCTAAATAAACCTAGTAATTTAGAAACTAAATTCAATTTGCTAAAAATTCTATTATTACATATTTTTGAAATAATATAGATAACTTATTCAAAATTTTATGTCAAGATGCCTAACTCTGATTTTTCTAAATTTTTTGCCACTTAAGGGCCTATTGTTTCTGTGATGATCCTGTACATACCCATATGTGTTAAATTTTTTAAATAATTGATGATTTTCAACATGTGTTTTGTCACTTTTTTTGGCATATGGAATCCATGTTTTTATATTGATGTCAAAGGGGGAGAGAATGTAGTGAAAAATGCCTTATGAATCTTAGGGGAAGAAAGTGTAGCAAATAGTTTGGTAGTGTATTTATAATGATTTTGACACTTAGTCATTTTTCACTAAGTCTTGCCATCAATGCCAAAGGGGGCGATTGTTGGCATATGGCTGAGGAGATTCTCTCGTAGGCGTTGTCATTGATGGAAATCCAAATCATAACTCAAGTCTTACATCTGAATGAGCAACACAATTTTGGCTTCTACTGACAGAAAAAAGTAAAGAATAGGGGATCCAGTTAAAGGCATAAAAGTTGGTCTAATCATCCCACCGAATAGATATTTTGGTTTGAGAACCTTCAAGGAAGGTATGTTGAGGCTTGTAGTATATTGGTTTTGATGTGCACTCAGTGGTAAGCAATCTAGAAGACACAGTGCACTAATTTGTTAATTATTTATGCTAAGGACAACCTGAAAAAGATAGAAATCGTGGATGTATAAGATGTAACTAATTATAAGTATTCATATTGGATTAAGTGTTATCTGGGTCCTCTCTTTTTCTTAACCAACTTTGGAGGATGCACATAAATATTTTGTGATGGATCTTTCCAACAAGTTAAAAGTAATGTAATACTTTATGAAGCCGACTATTGGATAAATAAGTCTTTGATCGCGGATATATATAAGAGGTCATTTTTATCATTTATGTATGTATGTAGATGTGTGAATATTAAGGTGTGTGAATATAAGTTTTAATTGTGAGATGTTGTAGTACAATAGTGTGAATTTGATCATAAGTGATGTGAAGAGTACTAAAGAGCATAACAGGGTAAAGCAAAGTGTAAAGTCAAAAAGAAGATCTAGAGTAAGATCCATGAGCTTCACTGGAACTGTTACTTGGAATAATTAGATGCTACTATCTTACTTCATCCTTCATATGGTTTTAATCTAAATTTTTTAGGCAGTAAGCCTTTTTCTTTTGAGCAGTGAGCTCTAGGCAGTGCACCTGAATGCAAGTGTGTTCCTTTTATAAACAACTATATTTTAAAACTCAAATTGTGGATTAACCTCCACCTCAATTTTTCCCCTAACAGGTTTTCCCCTCAAAAATCTATGTGTCATGATGTTATGAATGTTTACATTCAATGAATACATCTTTTATTTAATGCAATTATGAAATGGTTTCATACTTTGAATGGATGAAGTTTAAATATTATTGAACATTGATTCACCCCCCCCACAGTGTTCCCTTGAGTCCAATAGCTCATGGATATTCCATGTTTGTTATGGTTGGGTACCCTATTGACCTCAGACATGTGATGTGCTCAAAGCACCACACTTTTAAGATCATACAATGTACTATGTTATGTAGTTCCTAGTACACAAAGTGTTCAAGATCATAGTATAGATGTTCTAGCATACTGCAACCCTAGTCATAAATGGTCTAATACACCTCCATATCTTTGATGATGTAAACTAATCCATTCTCTAACTATGTGCCTCACCTATCAAGAACTAACGCTAATGCTATAGTGACTATCATAATGCACCTCATTAGTGGCAACATCTTATACTCACCTCTTGAATGGGTCGACTTAGATAGTACTCAATATCATATTGCATCTCCTCAAGTTTTCGCTCATCTGCTAAATGGAAAATCTCACCCCGAATAGGTAATCATGAGATGTGGTGAATTTCCTCTAGGTAATGATCATCTCCCCTTTAGGAAGGTGAAAGGTGCATGTTTCTACATCCCACCTCTCTACAAGGGCCATCGGCATAGCATCATGATACCTCATGGGTTTCATGAGGTATACACAAAATAATCTTTCCTATTGTAAAATACTAATCTCATCCTCTAATAGCTAAGAAATCTTCTCTCGGAGTCAAAAAAGTTATCTTCCTCCTAGATTTTGTCGAGCTCAAGGAGGGAGCTAAAGAATAGAAAGAAGAATAAATCCTAAATATGTGCATTAAATAATAATTTTTCACTAAAGTTTCTCTAGGACACTTTACGACCAACTTGGACACATGAGCTATTTTTGGACAAATGGGTCTTGGACACTTTAGCCATTTATGGACATTTTGCAACTAAGAGGGATGATTTACGAGAAAGGAGGATGATTTGTGATTTTTTTGCTAGGGTCCTAAAAACTTATAGAAATGAAAAAAATTAATTATAAATACATGAGTACAAAGACAAAGCATAGTAGAATCCACTTACCATATGTCAGAGCTCACCTTGCCCTACCTTGTCACACCAAATCTCAAGTCTCACATATGTGTATGCTTTTCTGCTAGGCATATTCAATCACTCTACACCGAGGTAAAATAAGAAAAGGTAAATGTCAAAATGATAGATAAAAGTGTCACTTTAATTCATATATACTAAACTCTATTAAATAAAAGTATATGTTATTAGTAAATTTTATTCAAATAATCATATTGGGGGCTAGTAAACTCCATTTTTGACATCATTTATTGTGTTGGAAGCATTCACATCATCAAGACCAAGTAATTTTATGTGGTTGTTAAAGTAATAGGTTGTTTACTTGATTAATTTAATCATGTTGATTAATTAATTAAGTCACCTTTACTTTATTTCACTTAAGCTAAACTTAGGAATATTTATTTTGTTTCAATAAATTAGTCATGTTGTCTTCGTCATTATGATCTTGAAACTTGTCACATGCTAGTTTAATCTTCATCCTAGGGTTCTCACTTTAGGGTTTTGATCTCCTTTCATAAGGATTGATCTCTTTGTAATTATTTTATTTCTCATTAATGCATTTTTCCTTCATGTTTGTAGAGCACCATTCTTGCATTTATCGATCTCCTTTGGTGACAGGTTATTGGCTTTCAGGTGTTCATTAGGATCTATGAGATTGTATTTCTCAGCTTCTACATGGTATCAGAGCTCCAAATCTATAAGATTCTTGTTCATTTTTTGTGAGGTCTTACCTCGAAAAAAAATTCAATGCATCTAAGGTCAAATCAGACCACTCCATTGAATCCAGGGCTTCTGAAATAGTCATGATTGACCTTTTATGTCAAATTTGGATTTTGTTTGTCAGGTCTATGAGGGTTTGAAGATTTGGTGTTTTTTCTAGATCCAGGGGGTGCTTGATTTTTTGAGGAATTTTGAGCACAAACCGACCTCACCATTGTGTCCGCAATGGCCAAAAACCCTAAGATCGACTATAAAATTATCGAAATTCGAGTAGTAGACCTCTCAGGATTTTTTTTTCTATACGGCCCCATACAGCTGTCTGTATGCCGATCAAGAATTTGTTTTCTTAATTGGGTATTTTTGTAAATTTTTGAATTATTTGTTAATTTTTTTTTAGAAATTTAAAAAAAAAAAAGAATAAAAACAAATATCCAAAAAAAACACTTTATTGAAAGGCTTTTCAAAAAAATAAAAATAAAGGCACGGTACCTACGCAAGTATTGCACAGGTTCGTACCTGTGTAGCCTGCGTAGGGTACCAGATGGTACCCCTATGATATGTAGATCGTAAGGACCCCTGGCTCTTCTGGGGGCTGGTGGGGGTGGCCCACGTGCCCCCCACCACCCATTTTTTAAAAAAAAATTATTGTAATTTTTTTAATTGTTTTTCTTAATTTTTTTTGGCAAATGAGCCAAATTGTGCAAATGCAGTGACGGCCATTTCTTCGTCAATTTTAACTCCATATTTCTACTACAATGGTCATTTGGACATCAAATTTTATGCAGTAGACTATGTTTTTTGCCTTTTGAGAGCAATTTTCTTCTAGAGGCAATAACTTTTTCCCACCGTGTCCAAATCGGAAAAACGAGATATCATCAAAAGTAGGACTCAGATTAATTTACAGTGGTGCAAGTATTTTTGGATAATTTTTCTCAGATCACTGTCATGTCTAGTCAAATTCAAATCTTCTTTTTTGGAGTTGTCCTTAGTTTTTTCAACATAACTTTTGCCTACGATGTTTAAAATGGGAAAATGAGATATAGTTGAAAAGATGGTTTTGAGCTCTTCCAAGTGGTGTAGGTGGTTTCTAGATTTTATTTTTAGTTTTTTTTAGAAATCTTTTTTCTCAAATTTTTTCCCTTTTGGACTTTATGTTCTCACATTACATATATTTATCATCTACAAACTCGCTAGAATAAAGTGCCTCATCTTTGTATGTGTATTATTGGGATTCTTGCACATCACTTTCTACCTTATTGTACTTGCACTATGATATAAAGTGCCATGGGGGTTGATTTTTTCCTTTTTTCCTTCATACCTTTCTCATGTGTGTGTGAATTTTTTTTTCAAACCCTTTATATATGCTTGTAATTTAGATGTTCTTGGTTCTTCTTCATGCACTACATTCAGACATTCAATTTTAGTGTACCTATCATATCTCTCCCTTGTCAGCATTATGGGGGGGTTTCTACTGTTGATGCTAATGCTTCCTTTATTTTTCATTAGAGTGAGCTATGTATACAATATTTGTTCCTATGTACTAGGTGGATGCAGTGGCCAGTTACCCATGCATTTTGGTGAGATGGAGCACTTACCATATGGACACTATTGCATTCCTAATTCTAGAGGCAACCTTCCATTTTCACTTGATCAAATTTTCATATTATTGGTAATTATACCATGTGTATCTTTGTGTTCTTGATGTTTTGGCTTGGTTTTCCATCGGATTCGAGTAGTGTAATTGAGGGAAATCATGCAGATTCTTGTCTTCTTGATCTTGACCATCATTTATTTTAGAAAGGATTTTTTTCAGCATTTCAGTAGTCATTCTAAGATAGTGTTTGCATCTTCTTCATGCTTCAATGGTTTTTTGCATGTTCATCCTTTGTTCCTATCTTTTGGGATAATTTATTCTTGATTGGAGGATTCTTTTTCCTTCACTCTTGTTTGGAGGCTTCTTATTCCTTCACTTGTATTTCTCTTTTTTAGAGAGGATTTTTTCCCACGCGGTTCTCCTTTTCTCCTATTGTGAGAGATATTTTACATTTGTACATGGGTACCTTATCAGGCCTTGTTTATTGAGACCCATCTTTTCTTTCATGCATTTGTCCTTAGTTTTTTAGCTTCTACCTAAGTTCATCTTAATAGCGGGTTTTAGAGTAATAGGTTGTTTACTTGATTAATTTAATCATGTTGATTAATTAATTAAGTCACCTTTACTTTATTTCACTTAAGCTAAACTTAGGAATCTTTATTTTGTATTATTAAATTAGTCATGTTGTCTCATTCATTATGATCTTGACACTTGTCACATGCTAACTTAGTCTTCATCCTAGGGTTCTCACTTTAGGGTTTTGATCTCCTTTCATAATTATTGATCTTTTTATAATTATTCTCTTTCTAGTTAATGCATTTTTTCTTCATGTTTGTAGAGCACCATTCTTGTGTCTCTTTATCTCCTTTGATGATAGGTTATTTTCTTCCAGGTGTTCATTGGGATATGTGAGGTTGTATTTCTCAACTTCTACAGGGGTTTCATGGATACCCCGATTCCACCTCCATAAATCAAGCAGAATCTAGGGGCATACATCTACCCTCAAATTTGATTCTTTGTAGAAGTTTGATAAGAGAATTTTTGAGCAACTAAAGAATCTATGTTACAAGATGTGGTTCCTAACATTGTGGTTTTTCATATGACTAAAGTGGAGGTTTCATTCTCCCTATTTTCAAATGAATCCATATGAGTATCCTTTTTTATAAAATTCCTTTAGCTTGCATATGAACATAGTTTCATATGGCTGCTAAAGTGGGGGCTAGATGTAGTGTAGAAAATTATACTCCTTTCTAACTGAAAGTAATGTTTCACACTTAATTTGGACCTATTTTAGTGAAATTTCATTTATGCATATTTAAACCTCATTAATAGGTCCCTAGTACCATTTTTATGCATTCCAAGGCCTATTTCATTTATTTCTCGACACTATAACCCACATTGAATAAATGCTATTAATTAATTTAATGCCCTAAAATAAATTAGGTCCTAAAATTTTAAGTTAGGACCCATTTTCCCATGGGTGAACGGGTCCCTTTAATTTAACAAATTTAAATTTAAACATGCTTTTGGTGGAATTTCAAGTTCCTAAATATAAATTCTAAGTGTCAATTTTTGGGATCAAATAAATGTGAAATTAGAAAGGAAGCCTATAAAGCTAAGTATTTCAATCATTTTAACTAGAGACCAGAAAGAGATTCACATGAGATTACACGGATTTGCATTCAAGAGAAAGGTGAAACCAGTCAATCATTAAAATTTGAAGTCTTGGAGCAGGATTCTATTTATTTTTGTAGGTCTTCAAGCTCATTTTGTCACCAAGATCAAGCATTATCGAAGATTTATGATAGATCCCTATGGAGGATCATGATAGATTCTAGGTTTTTGGAAGATGCACCAAGCCATTCGACCAAGCCTAATGACTTGTTTCATAAGTTGTCTCATTCTCTATTATCATTCTACTTTCTGCCTAAAGGAATGTATATTCAAATCTGTGATTTGTTAGGGTGATTTGATATCTCCCATTGTAGGTATTTTCACTTTTCATTGTTTCATTTAGGGATCCTATTATAACACATTTGAGTAGGGTTTATTTTTATTTAATCTCTTCTAATCTTAAACACACTTAATATTAGGGCTTTCACACACTTTCATGTTTCAAATATGTTCTTTTCATCAAGGTTTAATTACTAAACTAGGGGTTTGACTAAGGAAAAACCCCATCCTTAACCAAAAAACAATTTTAATTTTTAGATTTATCATATATTCGAATCTAGGTGCAAAGTTTTAAAGTTGTAGGAGAGAAGTGCAGGTTTGAGACTCAGATCTTAGATTCAAAAATTTCCAGAATAGGAAACCTAGACCCATTTTCCCATTGGTGAATGAGTCCTTGACAGGGTTGTAAAAGTAACATTTTATGATAGGTGCACAATGTCATTCCCTCCTAGATCTACTAGAAGCTTTGGTGTTTCTTTCAATTTTATGCTTAATTTTGAAGATCCAAGTGTTAGATTTCATTTTCGACTTGATTTGCTATTTTTAGTTTTTCTCTCTAAAGTGTTGTTTGACCTTGAACCTTTTCCTTCAAGCATAAGGAAAACTTAACATTATCACATTGGGTTGGTTCACCTAAGGGTTGATAATCAATTTATTGTGGGGATCTCATTTCCTAATGAAAGTAGGAAGATAGTGTTTATTTCCATCCTTTGGACTTACCTTTCTATCTTGGTAAATCCCCCTATTTTCCTTTATTTTAGTGGGTAACCAAAAACACATAAGGGATTAAGTAACATGTTGGAATAATTGATATCCAATCAACGATGAAATAGATAATAAATTATATGACCATACCAAAGTGCAAAAAATCCTAACTAAACATGTTCTCTAATATAGTCAAGATGAGGAAAAAACTAAGATCATATTATGTAGACATGAACAAACCAAAGTAGTGCAATGATCTCCCCAAATATAGAGAATTGACACCAACAACATTTTCCAACATACAAATGTCAAGAAAGGTAAGATTTCATAGAGAGAAAAATTTCTCATCTATTAGTATCTATAACATAAGGTTGTACACCTAATTCTCAATATCAACATAAACAAAGACTATTTCTTGAGAAACAACGGTAACTTGTCCAATAGGATTTATCAAACAAGTCAGTTGACGAAGCACTCAAACCATTCCTATTGCTTCCAAAAAATATTTGTTTAACTCTCTAGTTTTTGGTACACTAAATCACCTCTAAGACACTCTAAAGGATACAAAAAATCCACATCTACTCTCGACAAATGTCAAACATACTTCAATAGTAGCGCAACACAGTTTTTATGCATATAAAAACAATTTTTTTTAGGAAACATGATTCAAATAAACATTCTACATTTTTTACCATAGATACAACAAGGATTATCACACCTATTGAATGAAAAATAGTATCCACCTAAACATACTTATACTCTTCAAATCAACCTAAATATCACTCTATACACATTAGATATAGTAGTCAATTTGAGAACCAAGTTGGTACCTAGTAGGCTTGCAATATTCCAGGTAAACATGGTATATCATCAATGATATATTATAAAATGGTTACACTTCCCAAACATTAGAGTATGAGAATAAAATCAAGTAAATATCCCACTTCTTAAGGATATGGTTCAATTTTATAATGTGTTTTTATCTCTACAAGATTTATCTTTATAAACTCTATAATCAAAAATTTATTTCATAGTTTAGAGATGTAAAATATCATAAAATTGATAACCTAGAAAATATCTAGGTACACACTTTCAATGGTATGTCATAATCTTCCACACATTCAATAGCTTATTTGAAGAGTTGTCAATTACGTTTAATCAATTGAATTAAATGGAAAATCTTTTAAATGTATGATAGAAATTTAGAAGAGATTTGAAAATTTAAAGGAAACACAATTAAATAGCAACTTTAACAATATGAAATCAATATAGAGTGTTGAACACACACATATACTAAGAGGGAGTGGGTGAAATATTATTTTATTAAATCTTAACTTTAATCAATATATTACTGAATATCAAAGCATCATCGAAAGAAATAGAAGTAGTGAACACAATCACACAATAGAAGACCAAATTTACATGGAAACCTTAGAGGTAAAAACCATGATCAAAATATTTTCTTTGATTTGGGGTGATATAATACATTGATATATGGGCCTAGAAAAAAAAAAAATCATTGGTGAAGGGGAAGTGAGCTTGTAAATATCCTTTCCAATCAATACCATGTTGGCCTACGCAAGTTTAAATTTTGAAACAAGAACTAACCATTTGTCAAGTTTGAATTTGAGCTATAGATCTTCCTTTTTCTTGGGAAAATTGAATACTGTATATTTAAATCAATATATGGCTTCCCTTAGAATATTCTTTGACCAATAGGAATTCAAGACAAAAATCATTGAAAAGTCTTAGACACAAGTCAAAATTTTGTGCCTCTACATAACCTTCTCTCTTACTCCTCTCTCTTCTTGCAGACACATGAAAAACCACCATGTGTCACCATTATATAATTTCACACATCCTCTCTTTCTTCTATTTCTTCTAAAAGACTCATGCAAAAATACCCCGCGTCACTATTATGTGCTTCTACACAACCTTCTCTCTTCCTTCTATTTATTCTCATACAAAATAGCCATGCTTCACCATTTCATGCTTCCACATGACCTCTTTTCTTCCTTAACTCTTTGTTTAGACTCATAAAAGACCACCACATCTCACCATTTCATAATCCAACACAATAGATATGGGGATCGACCATTATAGATGTGGACAAGAAAAATTCTGAAACATGTGTCCCACTAACATCATATTTTCCTTCTCAAAGGTATTATATTTAGAAATAAGAAAAATATTTCTCACAGAGATAACCAATAAGTATGGATGATAACTGACAACACAAAATGTATTAAGTAACATCTTGGAATAACCAATATCCAATCAATAATGAAATAGATCATAAAGTGCATAATTGAGTAGAACACTTAGGGTTTAAATGAATTAGGGCTAAAACCATACCAAGTGCATAAAAACCTAACTCTAATCCAATCAAGATGAAGAGAAAAATAACATCATATTATGTAGACATGAAAAAACCCAAGCAATACAACAATATCCCCAAATGTAGAGAATTTATATCAACAACAATTTCCAACATAGAAATGTCAATAAAGGGAAGATTCCATAGAAAGCTAAATGGATTATTTATTAGTAGCTAGAACATAAGGTTGTACACCTAATTCTCAATCTCAACATAAACAAATACTATTTCTTGAGAAACAGGGGTAACTTGTCCAAGAGTATTTATCAAACAAGTCAGTTGAGGAAGTACTCAAGCAAATATATTGCTTATGACAACTATGTAGTTAATTCTTGGATTTGTGGGACATTAAACCACCTCCAAGACACTCTAGGGAATAGAAGAGATCCACAACTAATCTCCACAAAACTCACACATTCTTAAATATGAATTCAATACATTTTTTATGGAGATAAACACTTTCATTGGTAATATGTGTTAAATAAACAGCCTACATTTTTTACCATAAGTTCTACAAGAAATATTAGCACACCTCTTGAATGAAACATATTATCCATTCATAGTTATACTCTCCATGTCATCATAAACATCACTCTATATGCATTAAATACAATAGTCAATTTGATAACCAATTTTGCACCTACTAGGCTTGCAATATTCCAAGTCAACATGGTATATCATCAATGATATGCTAGAAAATGGTTGCATTGCCCAGCCATTAGAGGATGAAAAGAATCAAGAAAATGCTTCTTAAAGAGATGGTTCTATTTTTCAACGATTTTTGGTCTTCACAAGATTTGTCTTTATAAAATCGATAAACAAAAATTTATTTCATAGTTTAGAGATGTAAAATATTATAAAATAAATAACCTAGAAGATATGAAGACATACATTTTCAATGGTATGTCAATATTCTACACATGCAATAGCTCATTTTGAAGATTTTTCCATTGAGTTAAATTCATTGAATTAAATCAAATATAATTTAAATGTATGGTATAAATTAAGAAGAGATTTGAGAATTTAAAGAACATACAATCAAATAGCAACTTTAGCAATTTGAAATTTCACTTTCGGTAGTCTTGTTTGGTTGTGTTTTTTATTTTGTGCTACCACATTGTTTTCCTACTCTTGTTGTGCTTATTGTTGTATCTTTCTTGATGTATAAAATATCAGGACCCTTTCAAAAACCCTGCTTTCTAATAAAAAACTATATGAAATTTCAAAAAAGTATTTAAAATTGACTCTGATGATAATTTAAGATATAAATAGAAATTATTTCAAGTAAAAATAATACTTGCAACATATTTAAATAACAAATTGAATGGTGAAAATAAAACGCAATAAATAACCATGGATTATATGTTAGGATGCAACCATTGAAAATAATTTAGCTAAACAATCATTCCAACTAAGATCATGTTTGCATGGAATTGGTTGTACCATTCGAGAATGATCAATATTAAGCACCTAGATAAAAAATAATTCAATTATTTAAGGACCTAGATAAATAATAATTCAGTTATTTTGATAATACACCATTTCTTGGAACAAATGTAGCCTTTATCGTGATCAAGAATCAAGATTCTGAAATATAGTAGCACATAGATTAAGATTCAACAAACATATGTAATAATGATTAATATTCTGAAGTATCGTAGCACATAGCCTTCCCGCATTGTATATGATCCATATATAGCCTTATTCTAATATATATGGATGGTATCAGCAAAACAAGAGAAAGAAAGGCGAGAGGACCGAATGATTTAGATGAGGAGTGAAGGATTAATTTGTTAGCTCATCAGGAGGAACAGGAGGAATGGGATTGGCACAATCATAAACACTATCATAAATTTCTTACCCATATTGGATCTGTTTCCCATTTGTAATTGCATGGTAAGGATTGATATGCACACCACAACTTAAATAAGTGCAGATGGAGTCTTGGCGATTCAGTTTGATCATCGATATAGCATGGCTAGGCAATGTAACCATTCTCTAGCATATCATTGATGATATACCATGTTGACTTGGAATATTGCAAGCCTAGTAGGTGCAAACTTCGTTATCAAATTGACTATTGTATCTAATGCATATAGAGTGATGTTTATGATGATGTGGAGAGTATAACTATGAATGGATAATATGGTTCATTCAACAGGTGCCCTAATATTTCTTGTAGAATTTAGGGTAAAAAATGTAGGATGTTTATTGAACACATGTTACCAATAAAAGTGTTATCTCCATAAAAAATGTGTTGAATTCATATTTAAGAATGTGGGAGTTTTGTGGAGATTAGTTGTGGATCTCTTCTATTCCCTAGAGTGTCTTGGAGGTGGTTTAGTGTCCCACAAATCCAAGAATTAACTACATAGTTTTCATAAGAAATATAATGGCTTGAGTACTTCCTCAACTAACTTGTTTGATAAATACTCTTGGACAAGTTACTCATGTTTCTCAAGAAATAGTATTTGTTTATGTTGAGATTGAGAATTAGGTGTACAACATTATGTTCTGGCTACTAATAAAGAATACCTATAGAATACTAATGAATTTGAAGACCAAAGAAGAAATGCAAGAGACCAAGTTCTGTCATATCAAACTTCTCTATCAAAGTTCTCTGAGTATCCTCAGTCATGGTAGGAGAACTCCCAATGAGAATCAAATCATCCACATGGAGAACAAGAATGAGAATTTTCTGCCCATGGTTATAAATGCACACTATAGGGTCAGAGTGACATCTAGTGAATCGAGAAGCAAGAAAAAAATTGTCCATCTTCTCATACCAAACCCGAGGGAATTGTTTGAGACCATACAATAAACACCGAAGCCTGCAAACAAGTGAAGGGTCCTATACAAATATTGGTGGTTTCTCTATATAGATCTCCTAAAGATCACCATGTAGGAAAGCACTCTTCACATCAATTTGATACAGTGACCAACCCTGAGATGCAACAATAGAAATTACAAGATGAATGGAATCCATATTGGCAATAGGAGAAAATGTCTCTAAATAGTCGATACCCTCAACCTGAGAAAACCGCTTAGCTACAAGACGAGCCTTGTACTTGTCAATAAAACCATCAGTTACAAACTTGGTATGATACACCCAATTGCACCGAACAAAATTTCTTTCCTTAGGAAGAGGAACAAGATCCCAAGTATGGGTATGTGCAGGATCATCATGGAAAAAATAAGCCCTTAAGTGGCAATAAAATTCAAAAAATCAGAGTTAGGCAATTTGACGTAAAATTTGAATAAGTTATCTATATTATTTCAAAAATATGTAAGAATAGAATTTTTATCAAATTGAATGTAGTTTCTAAACTACTAGGTTTATTTTTAAAAAATAAAAATTATTTGGTGAAAATTTGAAATTTCTATGCAATAGTACTTAAATTTGAGGGAAAAAATAAGAAATAGGTGTTTGTCTAACAACCCTAACCACAATAAAATGATAATATTTTTTTATAATATTTTAGATATAAGTAGGGGACTCATGTCCTGATGTGACACTAACATACAACACTTGATTTTCAATTCTTCTGCCCATTATTTGTTATGTACAGAATTCAAAATCCCCAACAAAGGATATTCCACCTTCATGGATTAAATGAATTTTGATTTATTATAGTGCTTTTTCCATTATAAAACTAGTCTTTCGCTTAGCTCCTAATGTTTTTAGAATGATTATGGGCATAGGTTTCATCGCTTTTAATCAATTTTAGGTCAATTGGAAATTTAACTCAATTATGTTGGAAAAAATTAACTTTGGAAAAGTTTTTTTTTAAGAAGTTGAGCTTTAGAATGATATCATTGCAATCGTATGTGCCTTACCACATTACCAAAAATAATTATATTTCTCTACACTGCCAAAATAATCATGGCATGAATGTTACTATGTAATCCAACTCTCGGTGTAATAAAATATGATAGTTCTTGTTTTGATAGGAAGAGATAGTCTTACTATTGGTGTACTTGAGTCAACTTTACACCTAGCTTACTTAAGCCTAGTTAGGTGTCCTTGTTATCTCAACCTAGTTGAGTTCACACCTCAGTACTTTCCACTTTGTGTGGATCTTGATTCTCATTTCCACATCTTGTAGATCTGGATCTTCTTGTTTTCTCCTACTTAGTTAGCTCTTTGCTTTCAATCAATTAAGGGGGTTTTGGCAGTTCTTTGTGCGTGTTATTTTCATCTCCATGATCTCATAATTTTAATATGGTATCAGAGCATGGACGGGAGATTGTGTTGAGAAATTGAATCCCAACGGTCATTCTTTTCCCTCTTCTGTATGTCTCTTCATATTCGAGCATATGGAGGGTATTCTTTTTCTATATGTACTATTGTTGTATCTTTGGATATAACTTGATTAAAGATTAATAAAACCTCTGCTTAGTGTGGATGTAAGCCATATTGGTTGAACCACGATAAACAATTGTGTTCTATGTATGTTCTGGTTTCTACTCTTTAATTTATGTTTTAAGTCTCCATTTCAAATTCTTCAATTCAACAATTGGTATCAAAGCTTGGTGAGAAGCTGGTTGGAAATTTTGTGTCAAAATTTCTGAAAATGGAAGATACAAGAATACAAAAAAAATTGGGAGGAATTTCAGCATATGGAAGATTCAAATGAAATCTCTGCTGATCAAGCAAGAACTTTCTATAAACAAAGAAGCTAGCCACAGTGATAGATGAAGCTTGGGATAAACTTGACCAGAAAGCCATGGCAACAATCTTTATTGCCTTAAGTGACAATGTTTCAAACGAGTCAACAGTGAAGGAGGTGTGGGATAAACTCACTACCACGTATGCAATGGTGTCGACAGCCAATAAAATATTTACAATGAAAAAGTTGTATAAGCTGAAGATGAGGGAAGGTGAATCTATGAAAAATCACCTCAATGAGTTCAACACTCTAATCAGCCAAGCAACCTCTATAGGCATGACGCAAGATGAAGAGAGCAAGGTTGTTTTGCTCTTAAGTTCTCTCCCAAATAGCTGGGATGGTGTTGTCACAGTAGTAAGCACCACTGTTTCAAATTCAAAGAAATTATCCTTTGATGAAATTGCAGCCACACTTTTATCTGAAGATTTGAGGAGGAAGAATAATGAGTCCTCAATTGTTGATGCTCTTGCTATGATCAACACTGAAAATAGGGGGAGAAGTTACAATAGAGGCAGAAATAACTACAATCGAAGGTCCCAATCTGCAAAAAGATCACAGTCAAGAGGGAGACAAAGCGGTTGTTGGTTTTGTGGCAAAGCCAGTCACGCCAAGAAGGATTGTCGAAAATATAAGAAGGCACAAGAAAAGATTTTGGACAGCGAAGCAAATGTTGCTCATGATAGGGATGATGGTATTTTAATATTATCCACTATGGATACAAAATCTGATTCGTGGGTTATTGATTCTGGCGCTTCTTTTCATGCTTCCTCTCTCATGGATGCATTTACAAATTATCAAGAAGGCGATTTTGGAGAAGTATATTTGGGTGACAACAAAGCATGTAAAATCATTGAGAAAGATGATGTTGTCTTGCATCTAGAAGGTGGAGCCAAATTATTGCTCAAAGATGCTAGACATGTTCCTCAATTAAAGAGGAATCTGATTTCAGTCAGCCAATTATATATCCAAGGTTTTAAAACTGAACTCATGGATATGTGGAAAATAGTCAAAGGTTCATTGGCTATTGCAAAAGGAGACAAGACTGGTAGTCTCTATATTGTGAAACCTGTTAATGAGGTGGGAGCTGCTATGACACTTGTGGGCAGTGATGTTGCACTTTGGCATCAAATTCTAGGCCATATAAGCAAGAAATGCCTTGAGGTAATGCTGAATCGTGATCAACTACCGGGTGTCCAATCTGCAAATTTGGAGTTTTGTGAGCATTGTCTTCATGGGAAACAAAAGCGGGTCAATTTCTTAAAGAATGGACACGACAAAAGGACAACACCTTTGGAGTTGGTACACTCGGATGTCTTCGGACCTACAGAGGTAACCTCTTATGGAGGGGCAAATTTTTTTGTTACTTTCCTTGATGATTGTACTAGGAAAATTTGGATTTATATGCTTTCTCATAAATCTGAAGTTTTTACAAAATTTAAGCATTTCAAAGCACTTATTGAGAATCAAAGTGGACACAAACTTAAAAGTGTTTAAAAACGGATAATGGAGGTGAATTTTGTTCCTTGGAGCTTGATAACTTTTGTGCAGATCACGGAATAAGAAGGATTAAGATTGTTCCTTATTCGCCTCAAGAAAATGGGGCTGCAGAAAGGTTAAATAGAATCATCCTTGAGAAAGCACGGAGTATATTTTCCAATGCCGGTTTGGGCAAAGAGTTTTGGGCAAAAGCCTACAACACAGCAGTCTATTTAATCAATCGAACTCCTTCATCTCGATTAGAATTTGGTATTCCGGAAGAGGAATGGCAGGGAAAGAGGATTTCTTACTCACATATCTAGGTTTTTGGATGTGAAGCTCATGTTCATGTCCCAAAAGAAAAGAGGACAAAGCTTGATTTCAAATCGCAAAAGGGTATATTCCTGGGCTATGGCGAAGATCAGTTTGGTTTCAGAATTTGGGATCTGGTTGAAAAGAAAATTATTCGCAGTCATGATGTTATTTTTAATGAGCATAAATTTCCTGCTATCAAAGACATTGATAGGCCTATAAGTGAATATATTTCTTTCAAATCAAATTCTCTGCATAAGGACAACTCTGCCTCAACACCTCTAGGAGGAAATTCTTTACAGATGACTCCTACCTCTATATTAGCCCCAAATCCGACTCTGTCATCATCCTCTGTTTCTCACAACATGGATTATGATCTTAATAATCATCCATTTGAAAGAAGCTCATAGCCCTCACACGTCATGGTGGACAGTATGCGACCTTCTACAAGTCACAATAGTGAGACTTTAATAAGGAGCGGTGATGATCTGTTTGCAACAACTCCTATAGACTCCTTTACACCTATCCATCTTGATGCGCACACATGCAATGCTCAGCATGTTTTCCGATCTCACATTCATGGTGAGGTTCGTGGTGGGAATTTTGTGTGGGTTGCTTGAAAACTTGACTGTTCAAGCCTCATAAACTGTGACCAAAGGCGTGGGAGTGATGACCCACCAATGCACAACGTACAAGATGTTCGTCCAAGACTCACACCACACTTTGATTTCCACTCTCCAACCCACGTCATTGGTGAAATGGAATCAACAGAAATGATGGATTATGCACCACATGAAGATGTTGACCAGTCATTACAGGTGAAAGCTAATATGTTGGATCGTTGCAAGCTGGCGAACTCACATAAAGGATCGCTGGCTAATAAACATAGTCATGATGAAGACTGTCGTCAGCAGAGTGAGTGGGCTATTGAACAGGATCATTGTGTGGGCCGCTCAACTATTTTTTTAAATACTGAGCTAGAGCGTGTGTCTCATGGCATGGTGCATAGTCAGAATAGGGGAAAATCCACCTCAGAGAATTTGAGTAAGAAAACAGTAAAAACTTCTTATCAAGGGACTGCTCATGAATTGTAGGGAAGTCACTCTCAATTAGAAAGGATACATTCTCATACACAGAATGATAATCTGGAGTTAAGGCGATCATCTAGACAAAGGAAAATTCTAGAAAAATTCTCTGATTATCAGCTATTGTATGCTGAAGAGGCAAAACCAGAGCTTCTTATCTCTGAGCAAGTTGAACTGATTAATTTTAAAGATGCTTGTAACAACAATGACAAGGATAAATGGCTAAAAGCCATGGAAGAAGAGATGAAATCTCTTGAAACCAATCAAACATGGGATTTGGTTTCTTTACCACCGAATCGAAAGTCACTTAAGAACAAGTGGGTCTACAAACTGAAAGATGAAGGTGGAGGTTCTAAACGGTTCAAAGCTAGATTAGTGGTGAAAGGGTATGCTCAAAAACATGGGGTTGATTTCAATGAAATCTTCTCACCGGTTGTCAAAATGACAATAATCTGCACTATTTTGGGACTTGCAGCGGTGTGGGATCTTGAATTGGAACAGCTCAATGTCAAAATGGCATTTCTACATGGTGATGTTGATGAGGAGTTATACATGGAGCAACCTCAAGGTTTCGTCAAGAAGGGAAAAGAGCATTTTCATTGTAGATTGAAGAGGAGTTTGTATGGGCTCAAACATGCCCCACGTCAATGGTATTTGAAATTTGATAAATTCATGCTTGCAGACAATTTCACAAGGTGTGAATCTGATCCATGCATTTATTATAAGCAGCTTCCTAATGGGGAGTTTGTTATCCTTCTTCTTTATGTTGATGATATGTTGATAGCCGGCACTAGTCTAAAGATTGTTAGTGAGTTGAAAGCTCACTTAGCCAAAAAGTTTGCTATGAAAGACTTAGGTGCAGCCAAAAGGATTCTTGGCATGACGATAACTCGGGATACGAAGAAGAAGGAGATTACATTGACAAAGTGGTGGACAGGTTTGGTATGACTGATGTGAATGTTGTTTCTACTCCTCTTACTTCTCATTTTCATTTATCATCGGATTTGTGTCCCCAAACACAAGTGGACAAAGACTTTATGGCTCGCGTCCCTTACAAATCAGCAGTGGGTAGCATTATGTATGCTATGGTTTCTACTCATCCCGACATTGCTCATGCAATGGGAGTTGTAAGTAGGTTCATGAGCAATCTCGGGAAGCAACATTGGGAAGCGGTGAAATGCATTTTGAAGTATCTTAAAGGTACTTTTGGTTATAGTTTGTGTTTTAATGGCAACAATGTTCAGTTGCAAGGATTTACCGATTCTGATCTTGCCGAAGATTTGGATAAAAGGAGGTCTACTACTAGTTATACTTTCATATTTTCTAGGGCTGCTATTAGTTGGGCCTCTAGGTTGCAACATTCTATTGCTTTATCTTCAACTGAAGCTGAATATTTAGCTCTTTCCGAAGGTGCTCGAGAGATGATTTGGTTACAGCGATTGCTTAGTGATTTGAAGTATAAACAAAGTTCTTATATTTTATTTTGTGACGGTCGTAGTGCCATTTTTATGGCTCATAATCACTCATCTCGGTGGCGATCAAAGCACATTGACACTCATGCTCATTTTGTGCATCATATGGTTGAAGAGGGCAGATTGCAAGTGATTAAGATTGACACAAAGGTCAATCTGGCAGATGTTTTGACGAAGGTTGTACCCAAGGAGAAGTTCGAATGTGCAAAAACTTCTCTTGAACTTGTAAAGAAAAGATAAATCTGAAGATAAGAGCAGAGATATGGCAGTATCTGTTGGTCATCAGGTGGGAGTTTGTTGAGAAATTGAATCCCAACGGTCATTTTTTTCCCTCTTCCGTATGTCTCTTCATATTCCAGCATATGGAGGGTATTCTTTTTCTATATGTACTGCTGTTGTATCTTTGGATGTAACTTGATAAAAGATTAATAAAACCTCTGCTCAGTGTGGACATAAGCCATATTGGCTGAACCACGATAAACAATTATATTCTGTGTATGTTCTAGTTTCTGCTCTTTAATTTTTGTTTTAAGTCTCCATTTCGAATTATTCAATTCAACAGGTTGTTGCAATGAACAATTTTATTGTTTTGAGCTAAAATTGACCCCTCGCGTTTTGGAGAGTTTGCGTTGAACAGTTGCAAGAGGCATCAATTTTGAGGTCCCTATTAAAAGTGAATTACAGACCCCTGCAGTATGTCAGAATCTTCATGCATAAAGCCGATTGAATCCCGGTGATAGGTGTGATTCTGAGATTAGGGCGGCTCGCTCTGGCCACCAGTCTTTCCATGCATTTCTCTACAACCAGTGTGGAAGCGTTTCTTTTTGTTAAGCCCACGATTTGGGCTTGGCTAAGCGCAGTTTTGACAGTCAACTCACCCACGCCCTCCCACACATCCTCATCATAGGTATTCAATGAGTTGGGTGGCTCTAGAAGCGATTCAGGACTGCTATTCAACATTGAGGGCAGCGATTTCAACATTGAAGGCAACAGATTCACTTGTTGTTAATTTTTTCAAACCGCCTCTGAAAGGACCTGCTGAGTTGATCATTTGAAAGGATAGTTGTTCCTTCTACTCACAATTTTGAGGCAAGCTCGATCTACAGTTAGACACCTCGTGACGGAGCTAGAGGACCCGCCAAACACTTTTGCGCAACCAGGCATAAGGTATTTTGACCAGGCGAGTGGAGAAGGCGTGATTTGGTGGTGTGAAGAGGTACAAAGTGGGGATCCCACGGTTTGGTCACTGCTCATTGGTGACCTGTGGCCGATTAAGCGTTGAATCTGGCCTGAGAGCCTTTCAACTCACAAGGCGCACGAGGGGAGGCAACTCTACAGATTGGGGGCAAAGGCTATCCAGCCCCTAAAATGGCATGGCATATGCCCTTCTACATCCATGGCCATGGTTGTCTGTGCACTCCAGACCTGCCACTAGTACATCTGTCAATACAGTCAGAAACGTTATTATTACTGGACAAATTCGTTTTTAACCGGTTACAAAGATTTTTATTTATTTACCTAGCGTTTATTATTCAAATTTTTTAATGATATAATTTAAAAAAATATAATATAAATACTACAATTAATAAAAATATAAACTATAATAAACATTAAATAATAATAATATAAGATAAATAAAAATAAAATAACATATAATAAAATTATAATTATAGATTTATAATAATTATAATGACATATAATATAATAATTAATTAATAAAAAACTATAATCATAAAAAAAATATAAATACATAATAATATTAAAATTGTTATATTATTCTTAATCTATACTTTTTATATCATTATTATATTTGTTATAAGTTTTATGTTAGAATTTTTTAATATTGTTATTATATAATATTATATTATTATTTTATGTTTTATATATTTACTATTATATTAGTATATTTTTATTAATATGTTATTGATATTAGTAGTATATTATTAATATTGAAATTATTATATTATTCTTAATATACATTTTTAATATCACTATTATATTATTATATTGTAATATTAATATATTATATAAAAATTCTATTGTAATATAATATATTATAGTTAATATTAAATATTACAATATATATTTAATTATTTAATTATTATTTTAATTAATGTTAGCTCCAAAATTATATTATATTATACTATAGTATATTTATATTATAATTTATTATTTAAAGATTATATTTAATAATTATATAGATTTAATATTGTTTTATATTATTTCATTTTTATTTATTATTAATATATGTAATCATATAATCTTATAGTTATAAAATATTATTATGTATTTTTTTTATGATTTTATTTTTTTAGTAATTAATTATTATATTATATGTCATTATAATTATTATAAATCTATAATTATAATTTTATTATATGTTATTTTAATTTTATTTATCTTATATAATATTATCTTTATATTATTATTATTTAATTTTTATTATTATTAATTATAATATATATATTATATTTGTTTAAATTATATCATTTAAAAAAATTGAATGAAAAAACTAAATATATAAAGGCCAACAAAATAAATAAAAATCTCTTTGCTTAAAAAAAAAATGTCCATTAATAATAACGTCGTACCTTTTTTTCCGGCTGTATTAGCAAGTGTACTACTCGCAGCTCTGGAGTGCACAGGCAACATAACCATGGACGAGGAAGGCATATGCCATGCCGCTTTAGGGGCTGGATAGCCTTAGCCCAGATTGGGGGCACGCTTGGAAATCCCAATCAGGTGCTTAAAGCCACGACCAAATCTGCATTTTCACCATAAACCATTGACTAGATCTGATTTTTGTCATTGCAAAAGCCGATGTACAAGGACGGGGCGCGATTTTATGTTTGTAGGCAACACAATCTCTATATGGAGTGGATCTCCTCTTTTCTGGCACAATTCACCTTTGTGAATTTTTTGTCCTCTTCTAAAGCGATTATTTTCGTCTTCAATTTTTCTCCCATTTCAGTTTTTTTCTTAAATTTTTTACATGTTTAGTTATGCTAAAAGGCACATGCAAATAAAATTAGAAATACATGCACTAACTTGTAATGTTCCAAATTGAGGGAGGGAAAGGGAAAATCATTGGGAGTTGTTAACACATTTCTTAAATGGGATATAAAACTCATTCTTCTATAATCAACCTAAAAAAGGGAAACTATAAGTCTTGGTATGAAGGCATCCTGAAACATCTTAGATATCACATTCTTTTGTCCCATTTGTATGGACTTATCTTTGAACCTAGTAATCAAATTCAAAAGAAAAAATGGATTAATAAAAATGATCATATTGTTGGATTAATAAGCTTACATATACCATATGACACTTTGATTGTCATTATGGATATTGAGGGTCCACATGCTTTATCGGTCAAAATTTGGGAGATGTATAGAGACTCAAATGATTCTCCATTGCCACATGATCCTGAAATGATCACAAATGATATCCCACATTATGAATAATGCCATGTTGACATAGTGGAATTCATCATTCCACTTCCTACTGTTGCTTCATCAGATTTCACAGTTGCTTCTTCGAAAGCTTCGAGTACTTCTTTGTAGAAGGATCACATCAGTCTTCCTAGAATTGTTGATTGGGATGCATATCTACTCGTCATTTCATGTATTTTCATAGAGTCTCGCATTGTTGACATGGAAGCACACATTGAGGACATCAGTTTTCTTTTTTTATGAAAGCTTCAATGAAGTTCCATCATCCTTGCCTTCTTCAGATATTCTTGCTCATGTCTTGCCTACATCAACTTCTATAGTGATAGTATCAGATTTTTATGGTTCCAGTCATCATCATAAAACAATGATCCCTATGGTCCCTGTTCTTCAATCTTTATCACATATCAACTCCGGTTTGTTGATCATTGAGCATTCTACGAAGACATCATGGGCACCATCAACGTCTTTGGATATTGTGCATAATTCAGAGACCTTTATACTTCTTTCTGCATGTTCCTATCAGGAATGGAAAGATAATTTGCACACTTATGTAGTTCGACTTCTTTCGAAGGGGAGAAATGTAGTTCAACATTCATGGATTCTCTTCAACATACTTCATTGAGCATCTATGTGTACTAAAACATATCTTATGGGGGGCTTCCAAGTCTCTCACTTTCTTTGCTTTAAGGAGAATATCCCTTTTACTTTTGTGATAGAAGTAGTTCTTGGGGGGTCTTGATTCCTCCTTCTATCTTTCTTTCACTTGTACATCTTTTGATTTCTCTCTTTTTGGAGGATAGTTTTTTCCCACTGGGTTTTCTATCTTTCTCTATTTTTGAGAGTTTTGCATTGTGCATGGGTAACTAAAATGGGCTTGCATTCGGGACCCATCTTTTTAATTCCCACCAAAGCTATGCTTAAGGGGAGGTGTTGGTGTACTTGAGTCAGCTTTACACCTGGCTTACTTAAGCCTAGTTAGGTGTCCTTGTTATCTCAACCTAGTTGAGTTCACACCTTAGTCCTTTCCACTTCATGTGGATCTTGATCCTGATTTCCACATCTTGTGGATTTGGATCTTCTTGTTTTCTCCTATTTAGTTAGCTCTTTTCTTTCAATCAATTAAGGGGTTTTGAGAGTTCTTTGTGCTTTTTATTTTCATTTGCATGATCTCCTAATTCAAATAATTACTATCTTTAATTCTAAGATGTAATTTAGTCTTCTCATTTTTAATGGGAGATAAAATATTTATTTTTTCATTAATTAAAAAAGTAATATAAGAAATATCATATGATACATAGTATGGTTTATTAATTATGTTTATTTAAAATCTATAAAAGTAATTCAATCAGTTGTATAATTATTGATCTTGCAAAGGATTATTGAAAAAGGCTAAGTATCTTGTAAATAAATTCTAAGTGTAATTTCTAATGTGATGTCAAAAATCTACCACCAATCCTTCCCCTAAGGTAGAGGAGGTTGTATCCCCATATTGTGAAACATACAATTAGGAACAAGTTCTTAAAAATGAAGGATGGAAGGAAAAATATATTTGAAAACTTAAAAAAATTAACAAAGTAGACCATCAAGTCTAGTCTTGAGAAGAGACTAAATCCTTAAAGTTAGACAAAAAAATATGGACCACTCTATGGAACCCTGAATTCTTCTTTCTAGTAGCTTAGAGGAAGTCAAGTTAGCGTTGTAAAATATTATCATAGGAATTGAACATAGCTTCAAATCTTTGGTGCAAATCTACAATTTTTCTACCAAAGAGAGGCTTGGAGGTCTAAAATAATATCTACTTTTCAGCTCTATGTGTGTTATAATTTCACAAAGTAGAAGGTGAGAAATTTAAAGAAAAGGGGGTCCCAAGAAATCTAGCCATTTTCCCTTTATCGTTCCATTTCTATATAAAACATTTCATTCACTCAAGTTGTATGAAAGGGAATTATCTATATAATTGTGGCTTATTCTAATAAAAATAAATCTAATTTCCTCATTGTTAGAGTGAATGGTTTTACTGTTCATATTTTGCTTAAGTTAATTTAGGGGTAGTTTTTTCTTTTAATTAATCATCAGGTGGTTTTTCCCATGTTGGGCAGTTGTGCGCCCATCACATATTTTCATGCCTTTTTAAGGCACCTTGTACATTACATTTTTTCATAGTCTCAATATGTTATTTTCATCTATAGTAAAATGTTTTTTTGTTGCTTCTCTCTCATGAAAGTTTATTTCAATGTGTAGTTGCTCATGGGTGTTCCAACATGGTATCAGAGAAGTTCTACTACAATCACCTTCCCTGAGAGTTTTCACCAGGAAATAATTGAGACTTTGGTGCTCTTTGGAGATTCGATTGCTGCAAAAGGCACGATTATGCCAAAATTGGCATTCTGCCTTTTGGAGACTGAATTTTTTGCTGGTGCAATTTTCTCTATTGAAGGGGCGTTCATAATTTTGAAGGCATTCATTTTTGCTTGGTTGGAAGCATGTTTTTTTAATTTCTTATGTTGAAGACAAATCATCTCAAGGGCATTGGAAATCTATTTGGAGAAGGTGGTTTTTTTTATTTAGGCTGCACATTTGGGACCCGATTCATTCTGTAGAAAAGGCATTTTTTTGTAGGAAATTGAAACCTTTGTTTTGCATCGCTAGCGATTCTCAATTGAAGAAGGCATGTTCACTTCTGGTGGCTGGTGTTTTTTTAGAAGTGTGTGATTTTTTAAGTGGAGGCATTTTTTCTGTGTAGTTTTATGAAACCTTATTTGGCATTGGAATTGATCAAGGCAAAATGATTTGAGGAGGCCTCGATTTGAAGGCTTTGGTTTTTTTTAAAAGAAAGCCAGTTTCAGTGTTGGGAGAGGCCGCAATTTTCTTTCTTGGAGAGAGACATTCGCCATTGAGAGGGTGTGAATCCTTGACTGGAGGCATGATTGGAAGAAGTGTTGGAATGTTCTCAATGTTGTTGGGCATTTTTCAAAAGTTTCCTTGAAATATTTAGGGCACTAGGTGTTTTGGGGGTGGGCCTATGCAGATATTTTGGGTGTTGCCTTGGGATTTTAATCCCACATTAGTGATAAAGTGGTAGAAATCACTTGCTTTATTGTCCTCCATGCCGTAAATGTTGTGTGAGGTAAGGGTTGCATAGTGGTTCATGGTTGTTTGGTTGTCTTTCAAAAGAGAATTTCTTCTATGGGTTTCATGGCTTGGTGTTGTGGGGTTGGGCCTGCACACATATTTTGGGCGCTGCCTTTCGATTTTTATCCCACATTGGTGAGAAAGTGGTATAAATCACTTCATTTATTATCCTCCATGCCTTCAATTGTTGTGTAAGTTAAGGCTTGCATAGTGGTTCATGGTTGTTTGGTTGTCCTTCAAAAGAGACTTGCTTCATGGCTTGGAATATTGCTTGGTGCTTGGGGCAGCTTCACCAATTTGAGCTACTTTTTGGAGGTACCTTTTTTGAAATTTTTCCATAAATTGTAAATTTAGAAGCCCACATCTTTCCCTTCTATTGGTGTTTCTTTGGTAAAATTTTTTCTTTTGAGGGGATTGCAAATAGTTGGTTCTATTCATTTTGGGGAGTATAAGTAGTATATTGGTCTCTTTTGTGCTCATTTTCCCACCATGTCAGAACCAAAAATAGAACCACTTACCCCACACAACTACCACACATGGAAACTCAAAATTTCACAATTGTTGCAATCTTGGGGGCTTTGGAAAATGTTGGATGTCGAGCAACTCGAGTTCAATAAAGACTTTGAGAAGTTTGTCCATCACAAAAAAATGGATGAGGCTATAGGGCTAATAGGTATCCATGTGTCTGATAATCTGTTGTTTCACATTGTTGAATGTAAGACACCTACAGAATTATGGGATAAGCTTGTTGAGTTGTATGGGAAAGTAAACTAGTTCAAAATATTGCAACTTGAAGCTGGTCTCACCTCTATTTCTCCATATTCCTTTTCCACATTTCAAGATTTCCTTGCCTAGCTCAAATTGATCTTGTCACAACTGAAAGGGTGTGGTCATGTCAGAAATGATGGTGAGTGCATATTTTTGATCTTGTCAAAACTGGGAGTTCCTTTTCAAGTGTTTGCCTCTAGCTTCTATTCTAATATGGATTCCATCAGAGAAGACCATAAGATACATTCCTTTGAGGTTTTTTATGATTGATTGGCTCGGAAGAAAGCCAAGTTGATCTAGATGGATGCTCTTTCTAAGAGTCATGCCCTGATGGCTCAATATTCCAAGGAAAAGGGTAAGAAGAAGAAGAAGCCTAAGACATATTCTCCTCAAGGTGGTGAGAATCCCTCCAAGCCAAAGGATAATAATGACAAGAAGACTACACCTCCTCCTTTTAACTCAAGAGAATCATCTTCCAATTCTAAGAAGAAGAAGGAAAATTGTTCTTTTTGTGGAAAGTCATGGCATAATGATGCACATTGTTTTGTGAGGTTTGAAACATTAGAGGAAGCTATGAAGAAGCACAAAATTTACATGCTGAAGTTTTCTTCCTTGGGAAAAGGCCAAGATGTTTGTCCTCTACCCATGATAGTTGGATTCTTGATTCTGGTGCCTCACATCACATGACTCACGATGCAGATCTCCTTGATTCTCTTTATCATAGTCATACTACTCACATTGCAATTCCAGACTCTTCTTAGATTCCTATTTTAGGGACATGTTGAGTTCAAATTTAGGATGGCTGCATTGATGATGTTCTTCATGTTCCTGATATTTCACAGAATCTGCTCTCCATTTATAAGATTTGTCAGTAGGTGAAGGAAGAATTGTTCAGTTCTTTCCCAGTGATGTGACTATTTGAGAGTTGAAGAACCATGAGAAGGTTGTTGCTACTAGAGTAATTGATCATGGAGCCTACTTGAATAAGTTTTATGGATTTGAGCCTTCATTAGGATAATCCTTTATTGCTCATGCAGATTTTGTGAGCAAGTTGTGGCACGAGCGGTTTGGGCACATGAATTACAAATATCTCTAGTAGATGAGCACACAGAATTTTTTGATTAGCCTACCTTAGATCTCTTGTTCTAATGGGGTTTTCCTAGGTTGTGTACTTCAGAAACATCATCGATATCTATTTCCAAAAGGTATGGCTACACATGCTTAGGCACCCCTTGAGTTGGTGCATAGTTATCTTATGTCATTTCCCACTCCTTCATTTTTGGGGGCCAAATATGTGCTTACCTTCATTGATGACTTCTCTTGTCTCACTTGGGTGTAATTTTTGAAGTACAAGGATGAGGTTCTTTTTCTTCTTCATGATATTCCTTGCATTTGTGGAGAAGCAATCAGGACATTCCCTTCAAAAGATTGCATAAATAATGGGATGGAGTATGTCAACAAGGAATTTTAAGATGTTAATAGTGCTCGAGGTATTCTTCATTAGTACACAATGGCATACACTCTGTAGTAGAATGGTGTGGCTAAGTAGAAGAATAGAACATTACAGGAAATGGCCAATTGCATGATTTATTCTAGGTCCGTGGCTCCAACCTTTTGGGCAGAGGTTTTCAATTGTGCCAAATACATTTAGAACCGTATGCCTCACAAGGTAGTGTGGAATATGACTCTCAAGGAGGCTTGGTCTCATGTCAAGCCTAAGGTCTTTTGCTTCAAATTATTTGGTAGTGATGCATGGACATTCATTCCAGCAGGGAGGTAGAAAGAAATGGAGAAGAAGAGTCAGTAGTTCATCTTTGTTGGCTACAATGAGGATGTGAAGGGATATCAATTGTATGATCTCGTCACTAAAGAGGTACATTTTCATCGTGATTTTCATTTGATGAGTCTTTCATTTTGAAGGATTCTCTATCATAGGCCTCTACCTCCCTTCTTGCTAGTTCTTCTTCAAAGGATGTTTTGTTTCTTGTTGATGATGATGATAATGATGATGTTTAAGCTCCTGATTATGATGGTATTGATCTTCTTGTTGACATATCTCCATCTTCTCATGAGCTTACACCCACATAGCCTCTTTGGGCTCACACTGTTCTTAAGGAGGTTGGTTCACATGCAGGTGATCCACCACTTCTCACCACACTCGTTCTTAGACTTCAGGCATCAATCTTTTGAGTCATGTAATTTCTACTGATCCTCAAATTTTTTTAGATGCTTCAAGTATTCTAGATTAGGATAGTGCTATGGCTGAATATTATTCTTCTTTGATGAAGGATCATATGGGTATGTGCAAGATCATGATGAGCCAAAATGTGGTGATATCTAAGTGATATGATGGCTCATGTGGCTGACGAATTTTTCTTAGCACAAAATTAATGAAATGAAAAGGGTTTTTAAAGGAGATTCTCGGATTTCCACCAATATAAATTAAATGTTGTATTTTGAATTTAATATATTATTATTCATTTTCTATTTGAATTATGACAAAAGTCCTGATTGATAGGCTGATTGAAAAAAAAATATAGATTTCAAATAGTACCACATTTTTTGAATCCAAAACATGCCTCACATTCTATGCTTCACATACTATAGGATTAAAAAAATAAATTGAATTTCATGAAGTTTTGACCAACTTAAGGTGGTCAGACATACGATTTTTTATATTTTTTAAAATTTGTAATAAAAGAATCATAATTAATTATTTACTTGGAAAAAAATTACAAAAAAATATGCATCACATCAGGACATGAGTCCACTACTTATATCTAAAATATTATAAAAAAATATTATCATTTTATTGTGGCTAGGGTGGTCAAACAAACACCTACTACTTATTTTTTCCCTCAAATTTAAGTAGTGCTGCATAGAAATTTTAAATTTTCACCAAATAATTTTTATTTTTTAAAAATAAACCTAGTAGTTTAGAAACTACATTCAATTTGATACAAATTCTATTCTTACATATTTTCCAAATAATATAGATAACTTATTCAAATTTTTATGTCAAATTGCCTAACTCTAATTTTTTGAATTTTATTGCCACTTAAGGGCCTATTTTTTCCATGATGATCCTGCACATACCCATACTTGGGATCTTGTCCCTCTTCCTAAGGGAATAAATTTGGTTCGGTGCAATTGGGTGTATCATACCAAGTTTGCAGTTGATTGTTCTATTGACAAGTACAAGGCTTGTCTTGTAGCTAAGGGGTTTTCTTAGGTTGAGGGTATCGACTATTAAGAGACATTTTCTCCTATTGCCAATATGGATTCCATTCATCTTGTAATTTATATTGTTGCATCTCAGGGTTGGTCAATGTATCAAATTGATGTGAAGAGTGCTTTCCTGCATGGTGATCTTTAGGAGGAGATCTATATAGAGAAACCACCAATATTTGTGTAGGACCCTTCACTTGTTTGTAGGCTTCGGTGTTTATTGTATGGTCTCAAACAATCCCCTCGGGTTTGGTATGAGTAGATGGACAATTTTTTTCTTACTTCTGGATTAACTAGATGTCACTCTGACCCTACAGTGTACATTTATAAGCATGGGCAAAAACTTCTCATTCTTGTTCTCCATGTGGATGATTTTATTCTCATTGGGAGTTCTCCTACCATGATTGAGGATACTTAGAGAACTTTGATAGAGCAGTTTGATATGACAGAACTTGGTCTCTTGCATTTCTTCTTTGGTCTTCAGATTCATTAGTATTCTATAGGTATTTATATTTTTTAGTAGAAGTATACTCTTGATTCACTTTAGAGATTTTGGATGGTTGATTGTAAGTTAGGCCCCACTCCTTTTCAATTAGGTGGTGTATTTTCTTTCAGTTGCAGTACTCCATTAGTGGATGCTACCTTGTATCGATAGTTGGTTGGAAACATCTTGTACTTGACACATACTCGTCCTGATATTTCCTTTGTAGTTTGTCTCGTCTCCTTTTTCTCTCAAGATCCTCATGAGAGTTACTGGAAGGAAACCAAATGCATCTTGTAGTACATTCAACGCACTAGATAGTTTGATATTCATTACACATCAGGTGTTACTCAGATTGTGGGCTTCACTGACTCAGATTGGGCTAGTGATGTTGATGATCAAAAGTCCACTTTTGGCTTTCTTTTTTGTCTTGGTTTTGATCTGATTGCATGGTCTTTCAAGAATCAAACTACTATTGCATTATCATTGACTGAGGCTGAATACCGAGGCACTATTTTTGCTAGTCAGGAGGTTTTGTGGAGCCTTCGATAGTTGATGGTTAATTTTTTATTTCCTTTTGATCATACCACTACTCTTTGGTGAGATAATTAGAGTTCCATACATATTTCTCGCAACCCAATGGAGCATCAACACATGAAGCATATTGAGACCCACATGCACTTCATTCAACACCTCTTTCAAGAGGGTGTTATGAGTTTGGAGTATTTGCCTACAAAGCAGCAAGTTGTAGACATCTTCACTAAACCTTTGGCATCTCCTCGCTATCTTTTTACGACATCGATGCTTGGGGTGAAGGAAGTTTTGATTATGGGTCTTGATGAGTCCTCCTTCCTTATTTCTCTCTTTTCTATTTTTCTTTCTTTTGGAGAGGGGTTTTTTCCCATGGGGTTTTCCTCCTTTTCTCCAGTTGTGAGAGATTTTTCTTTGCATTATAAATGGGTACCTAACATGGTTGTGTAGCCAAGAACCATATTGCATTTTTTGCATCTCATTTTTTATTTTTAGTTTTCCTAAGTTTCACTTAGATGGGGGTGTTAGAATGAATGGCTTTACCATTCACATTTTTCTTAAGTTAACATAGAGGTAGTTTTTTCTTTTAATTAATCACCAGGTAGTTTTTCCTATATTGGGTAGTTGTGCACCCATCACATATTTTCATTCCTTTTTAAGGCACCTTATAAATTTTTCTCATATTCTCAATACATTATTTTCATCTCTAGTGAAATAGTTTCTTTTGTTGCTTCTCTCTCATGAAGGTTTCTTTCGGTGTGCAGTTTCTCCCAAGTGCTCCAACACTCACAAAAGGTATCAAGAAAATCCACATATTTTCTAAAAGGGGCTTGATTGTCCATTAGCATTAGAACAGTTCTCATTGATAATATATTGAGATTTGAAAGGGATATAAATCCCTTTCACAAGAATTTTTTAAGCCTTATTGGCAAGAAGATATGTAAAAATTTCCACAACTAGGATATAAAGGAAAGGGAATAGAGGGAGATATTTCTACATAGATTTAAAATGATCAAACTGATCTAAAATCCAACCAATCATAAAGATTGCACTAATATTTTTTTTTATATAGAAGTAATAGTATCCCCAAGTCTAACACATTTAGGAAAGACTAAGCCAAAAGGTCACTCAATTATCAAGTTAAATTAGAACTAAATATGATACTTTGAGAATATTATAAAAATGGGTCTCAAAGGAGAAGAATAAGGAACCTTATATTAAGGATTATTGGGTAGATTGTGAAAATGATCGCATGAAGTGAGAAAGAGATGTCACCAAAGGTTGACACTAAATCAAATAATAAAAATGGGAACTCACACAATACCATTATGTATATAGGAAGATAATGAAAAGGTGTCACATTATAGATATTAAATAAATTAAATTTTTGATAACCCGATCAAGGACCCTAATTTTTTTGATGTATAAGTATCTTTAATTAATGATCTAACTAGGCATATTTTGGATTCTATCCAAACACGGTTGATTCAATGGGTTGTATCATTAAATTAAAAAACCATAGACATCACCTATAGAAAGGAAAATAATAATAGGAGACATCAAATTATATAAAGGTGGTGCTTTTGATGACTTCATGATCAAGAAAGGAAAGATTTAAGAGGCTAAGGGGTTTTTTGTATCTTCACAACATAGGAATTTGGGTTCCTATGGATCCTAACACACAAGAAACTAAAATTAGTGTTGGATATTGTCCTTCTAAGATAAGAAAAGGTAATAAAAAGACCTTCACTCAATATGAACACCATCATGTGCAGTTCTTCTAAGATAACTCTCACTTTAAAGCATCTCGAATTGATTGATACAACATGTGATGAATCATTGGAATACTTTGAAGGTGATGAAGCCTTGAAAGAAATGTTAGGATTTTCTGATAAGTCACCAACTCCCCCTAAAAGCAAGGAGTCACTTATGCTATGATTAATACTAAATAAGCAGATGAAGAAAAGGAAATCAGTAATGTTAACGACGATGAGGAAGACAATATCTCTGAAGTTTTAGGATAAAATGCACTACCTATAGGAGATACAATCAACATACTGATGGAAACATCTAATGAATAAAGATTGATTGAAATAGGAGATTTCCTTGATGATGATGAACTAGAAGATCATGCAACATTATTAAACAAATTTCATGAACTCTTTGATTGGACTTATTCACATATGCTAGGAATTGATGCTAAGATACTAACACATAATATAGTGTTTGAACAAGATGCTAAACTAGTAAGACAAAAGATACACAAGATGAATGTACTAAGATAGATTTACTGGTTAAAGTTGAGTTTGGAAAACTCCTCGAAGATAGATTTATTCATCTTATTGACTATTCTCCATGGATCTCAAACATTGTCTTAGTCGTAAAACCTGATAATCGTATTAGGATATATATGGATTTCCATGACCTTAATAAAAGAATATTTAAAGATGACTTTCCCCTTCCTAATATCAAGATGATAGTAGATTCAACTATGGGTCATGTTTTTTTGTCATGAATGAATGAATTTTCTGGATATAATCTAATCTCTTTCAACCCTAAAGTTCAATATAATACAATGTTCACTATAGCTTGGGGAACATTTTGTTGGCTGGTTATGGCTTTTGGATTAAAAAACGTAGGTGCAACATATCAAAGAGCTATGAAATTGATATTTCACGACTACATACATAAGATTTTAGAATATTATGCTGATGATATTCTACCCAAATCTTTAACCTACCAAGACAATGTTAACATCCTTCAAATATGTTTTGGAGGAATGCATAAGTTTAACATGAGATAGAATCCAAAAACATATGTCTTTGGTGTGGATAGTGGGAAACTGTTAGGTTTTATAGTATCCCACATAGGCATCGATGTGTACATGAATAAAATTGATGCTATCATTAACATGCGACCTCCTATAAACATTTCTTAGTTTCATACTTTACAAGGAAGAATTCTAGCTATCCGTCATTTTGTGCCATCTTTAGCGAATCACACATTACTATTTACACAACTTTTTAAGAAGGACTTGTAATTTAATTGGAATGAGGATTGTAAACATGCCTTTAATAGTTTTAAATACTACCTCTCTACTCCTATTTTACAACTCGTTGTGCAAGAAAATCCATTTATTCTTTATACAACAACATCAGGCCATACTTTAATAGCATTGTTGGATCAACAAGATGATAATGGTAACTTGAATATCCTATTTATTGCATTAGTTGAACCTTGATTGACTATAAAACTTGATATACAACAATAGAAAAACAATGTTTGGCTCTTGTATTTGCTACTAGTAAATTGAGACATTACTTATTAGACATGAAAAATTCATGTTGGGATTAAGGTGTCTCAATGTTAGAGTCCTAATATTGTTTTTAATTGATGAAATTAATGTATTTATTTGTATTGTTTAAATGCCTATGGTGTCATGTCACAAATTAGGACCCACCGGTTGGATGGCATCCCCATTGGAGGTGACTAGATGACACATCATCATCCCAAGTGGACATAGGCATCCCACTTTGGAATCTATGACATATGATAGATTCTATGACACATCATAAGGCATCTTTAAATGCATGAAAAAATATGGTCCTCAAGATGGGTTATGATAGGATGTAAGAGAATTGATTATTTTTAGTAAGTTATGATAGATTCTCTTACGGATCCTATGAAAAATTCTATGGAAAATTTATTACATATTCTATGACAGTTGTAGGAATCTGTTATAAGCTATATTTAGTATATTCTAGGTGCCCAAGCTTGGAAGAAGAATTTTTGAATTTTTGACAAGTGTAAGAGGTTTAAGGGAATATTGAACATGTGTCCAAATGCATGTCCAAGGCATTGGATATTGTGCCATGTGGATTTGGACACACCTCACTTGCTAGATGCTTCTTGAAGTTTGTATCAATCTATTTATTTAGTGTCTTGATTTGTAGAATGCATAGTTTGTTTATAGGTAATGAAGTGCTAGTAGTATTACTCCAAAACAAGTGTTCATGTTGAAGAATCTTTGTACTTGGTGATATATTGTATTCCTTATTTGAAATAGTAGACAAAGTACTATGATTTTGGAGGGTGGGGGTTTTTACCTGAAAGGGTTTTCCCCACATATATTTGTTGTTCTATTTCCATTATTTTCTATGTGTATCTCGTATTGTAATAGAATAAGGTGTTAACATGAACTTTTGTAGCTCTCCCTTGCTTATATTAGTGTAGGAAGCTATTTTTGCTCACTCGTCTTCCTTTTAGTTGGTATCAAAGCCTATCCAACCTTGGTTCCTTTGTTGGGTTAGAAGGGGTTTTTGAGATAATCTCTATTTTAGTGGGAGTTTTGTAGAAGTGTGTGTTTTATTGCCTTGTTGCAGGAAAGAGATGGCAGACACATCTAGGAGGATTGAAATGGAGAAGTTGAACAATGGTAATTTTAATTTTTGGAAGCTCAAAATGGAGGACATTCTCATAGACCGTGATCTATGGGCTGTTATTTCTGAAACCAAACCATCAAGCATGAAACAAGAAGACGGGGATCTCATGGATAGGAAAGCCAAGGGTCTTATTAGAGTTTATTTGACTAATTTTGTCCTTCTGAATGTCCATGAAGAGAAAAAAATTTCTTCTCTATGGAAGAAGCTTGGTGATATATATTAGGCTAAATCCCAAGTAAAAAATCATTTCCTGAGAAATAAGACGTATTCTCTACAAATTTAAGATGGAGGATCCTTAGCAGATCATCTAAATGCATTTAACATGTTGGTTGCACAACTAGGCTCCATTAGAGACAAGATTGATCAACAAGATTTTTGCATGCTCCTTTTGTTTTCATTGATGGACTCTTGGGATCACCTAGTAATGGCTTTTGGAAGCACTACTTCCACCTTTAAGATATATGAGGTTGTTGCCTCATTATTATTTGAAGAGATGTGAAGGAAGTCTTCTAAAATGACCAAGGAGGCCCTTGCAATTTTTGGAAAACCAAAAGAGAGAAGAAAAAATAAAGAAAATAAATCTAAGTCAAAGTCCCTGGGGAGATCTAAGTCTCTTGGTAATAATTTCAAGGTGAAATGTTGGAATTGTGGTGATGTTGGTCATATTCAAAAATATTTCAAGAAGGATAAGAAGAATAAAAACAAGTCTTTCTTCTATTCTGAATCTGATAAATCATCCCAAGATGATGGAGAAGCATTAATTTTAGCCTTGGCAGCCCATGCATCTAATGATGTGTGGTTGATAGATTAAGGTGCATCGCTTCACATGACTTCTCATAGAAATTGGTTCTCAGAGTATGAATACAATGGTAGAGAGGTGTACCTAGGTGATGATTCTCACTTGAAGATTGTTGGTCGTGGAAGATTCAAAATCATATCTTGATGAAAGAGTGAAGGGGATTGATGGTGTCTTGCATATCCTGAGTTTGGCACAAAACCTTATTTTTGTAAGTAAATTGAATGATTTAGGAGTGAATATTTTTTCTCTAGTGGAGGATGTAATATGACTAGAGGGGCTATGGTGTTGGCTAAGGGAGTTCGGATTGGCACTATGTTTAAGCTTGGTGCATGCACTATACAATGAATTAGTTCTTATGATGTATCAAAGAAGATATTTTTGGATTCTTCATCTTAACTAGATCAGATCGTGCAGAGAAGAAGCATGTTTTAGCTACATCTGATGGTCATGCATTTTGGGTACCTAAGGGTGCTCATTCCATTGAAATTAAACTTCCTGTAGAGAAGACAATGTTATGGCACCAAAAACTTGGACAAATTGGTGAGAAGGGTCTTAGAACCCTGAAAAATAAGAGCATGTTGAAGGCCTTGATGATTCTAATCTTGAGTTTAACTTTTTGTGAACATTGTGTATATAGAAAACAACATCGTGTTTATTTTTACTCTAGTTCTCATAAGTCTTTTAGGGTTTTTGATTATGTGCATTTAGATGTTTTTGGTCCTTTAAATGTTCCTTCATTGTCAAATTTAGTATCTTTTGTTTCTTTCATAAATGACTACAGTAGAAGGACATTTGTTTATTTCCTAAAAATTAAAGTTGGAGTCTTTAGTCAGTTTAAGGAGTAAAAGGCCTTGGTAGGAAATCACACTAGCAAAAATATTAAGTGTTTGAGAACTAATAATGGTGGTGAGTTTCGTTCCATAGAGTTTGAAAAGTTATGTAATGGGCATGGGATTGAGAGACATAAGACAACTCCCTATACTCCACATCAAAATGGAGTTGCAGAGAGGATGAATAGAATGTTGATTGAAAGGGTGAGGAGTGTGTTGAGTGGTGCTAGCCTTGAATAGAAATTTTGGCTTGAAGCAGTAGCCACTACATGTTATTTTATTAATGGATCTTCTACATTATTTCTTGTTGGTAAGACAACCATGGAGGTGTGGTCTAGTAAAAATCCTTCGATGATATATCTTAAAGTATTTGGTTGTGAAGCTTATGCTCATGTTTTGACTGAGAAGAGGTCAAAGTTAGAAAACAAGGTTGTTAAGTGTATCTTTATTTCCTATGGTGTTGGTGTGAATGGGTAAAAACTTTGGGATTCAAAAGCTTAGAAGGTTCTCTATAGAAAAATTGTGATCTTCAGAGAGATGAAACCTTCCTCTATTGAGCCGCAACCAAAGAAAGAGAAGAAACAAAAGAAGGAGGTGGTTTAGATTCCACCTACTCCAAAGAAAGAAGAACCAAGTACTCCTATTGGACCTAATTATGAGGAGAGATCAAGTAACTCTAAAAGTTTTGAATAATAAGGATAAACCCAACCTCAGCCTTTAAGGAGGTCTACTCGAATTAGGCGGCAACTAGAAAGGTTTGTTTATTCATTATTAGATTCTAGTTGCATATTTTCCTTGATCACTAATGTTGATGAGTTTAGGACTGTTAGAGAGGCATTGGGTATGAATTATTTATATTCATGGATGCATTCCATGGATGAGGAGATTCCTTCATTAATGAAAAATAATAATTGGTATTTGGTACCTTTGTTTGTTGGACATAAGCCTATTGGTTGTAAATGAGTTTTCAGGAAAAAGTGTGGTCTTGATGGCAGTGTTGAGAAGTATAAGGCATGGTTGGTCACTGAGGGGTTTTCTTAGGTGCAAGGAATTGATTATGGTGATATATTCTCTCTTGTAGTGAAGATGACATCTATCTGAATTTTTATTGTCACTTGCAGCAACATACGACTTAGAAGTGGAACAGATGGATGTGAAGACAACATTCATTCATGGTGATTTAGGAGAGGAGATTTACATGACACAACTAGACCATCTCATTGAAAAAGGTAAAGAAAATTTGGTTTGCAAACTGAAGAATTTTCTTCATGGTTTGAAGCAGTCTCCTAGAATGTGCTATTAGAAGTTTGATACTTTTGTATTTTCATTGGGATTTCAGAGATCTAAATATTACAATTATGTAAATTTTAAAATTGATAACATGGTCACATTCTCATTATTATCCTATTCGTAGATGATATTTTGTTCATTGGTAATGGTAAAAGTATGATTTCAAACTTGAACTTTCAGTTGTTAGAATAGTTTGAGATGAAAGACCTAGGTGCATCTAGGTACATTCTAGGAATGGAAATAATGAGACACAACTAATAGAAAGCTTTGGTTAAGCCAAAATGAGTATGTGAAATCAATTTTGGAGAGATTCAACATGGTAGATTATAGAGAGTTAGTTGTTCCTTTAATGCAAGGGACAAAGCTTTATGTGAATGATTGTCTAAAATATCCTACTTAGATGGAGGATATGACCAAATTACCATATGTGAGTGTATTCTACAGTTTGATGTATGTGATGGTGTGTACGAGATTTGACATTACCCAAGTAGTGGGAGTCCTTAGCCATTTTATGGATAATCTTGGATGTGTGATTGGGATGTGGTTGAGAGAGTGTTCAGATATTTATGAGGTATTTCTAAGTATTCCTTGTGTTTTTATGGTTATCCTATTGGACTTCTGAATCCTATGAGAATTCAAGGATATGTGGATTTAGATTGGGCAAGTGACATTGATAGCAAAATATCCACTAGTGGTTATGTTTTTATGATGTTTGGTGGTACTATCAGTTGGATGAGTAAATGACAAGTTGTAGTCATGTTCACAATAGAGGCAGAGTATATGGAAGCCACTCACGCTTTTAAGGAAGCCATTTGGATTAAGATATTGTGTTCAGATATTGGTTTAGATGCACAATAGATTATTGTTTGTTGTCATAGTCAAAGTGTGATTTTCTTAGGAAATAATCCTACCTTCCATGCTAGAACAAAGCATATCAATGTTCAATGTCATTTTTTTTGTGATATGGTAGAATATGGAAAGAAAAACTTGGAGAAGGTTGACACATTGATGAATGTTGTAAATGCATTGAAAAAACTAGTGAGCATGAAGAAGTTCATATGGTGTTTGGATTCCATGGGCCTTGGGGTCTTAAGCAGATGATTCCATATGACTTTTGGTAGGTCTTTGACAAGTGGTAAAATGTTGAGATTAAGGTGTAAGTCGCTAATTGGGAATGCCTAAATTTTCCCTAATTTTCTTGCTTAAATAAACAATGAGTTTAGATAGTACCTTTTGTTTGAAGTTTGAGCCCTACACATAGGTTAGAAATCATCACACTAATATTTTTGAGTAACATATTATAATCATCTATCACAATATCAATAATTAGCTTTTAATCATATTTCAAGTATTAGTAAACTATGACAATATGGTAGGGTAAGTGAAGTTCCAGTGGGTTTCCCGATAGCCAAATATTCTAGACCCAAGGGCAGCACATGTTAAGACAACGACAAGTACCCCCTTGCCCCATATGGGCTCATCTTGTCCCATATCGGGTGGCATATCTAGAAGATGCCCTCTCGTTGTACTCCCTCGGCAATCCTCTTAGGGTAAGTGAACTTGTAAAAAATGTCCTAGTAGCCAGCTCTTCTAGACTCAAGGGTATCACCTATTGAGGAAATTATAAGTACCCCCTTGGCCCATGTGATCTCATCTTGTCCCCCTCAAGTGGCGTATCTAGAAAATTCACTCTAGTTGTACTCCCTCGAAAATCCTTCCTTCCCTTATCCATGGTGTGGATAAGTATTGGTTTTACTAACTCACATTTAAATTAAATCATCTATCAAACTCATTTCACCATGATGGGTGGTTAGGAGTTGCAAAAGGTATCTTGGTGGCTCAACCCCTCTAGACCCAAAGGCAATACTAGTTGAGACAATGGAAGTACCCCTTTGGTCCATGTGGGCTCATCTTGTCCCCTCCCAGCTGGCATATCTAGAAGAGGACCCCTTGGTATACCTTCATAGGAATTTCCTTTTTTCCTACCATGGTGAAGGCATAAAAACAATGATGTAATTATTAAATAAATATATCATCAATTTTCTTAAGAGCTAATAAATCCACTAATGGATCATTCCTTCTAAATAACATAAACAAATACTTAATATAGACAAGAATATATATATATATGACATTAAAATTATCATCCCTAAAAATCCATAAATGATAATACTTAAAATGCTACCTATATAAACTACGTTAATAAGAATCTTGCTATCATCAATATTACTATGTATCATAATTAACAATATTGATATTCTAAATAACATTATGTATAAAACATTATTTAATTACCTATGGTTCCCTATAATTATTTTGTAATTTCCAAATAACCAAAAAATATATTATAGATATCATAATGCATCAACATTACCTATAGAATCACTCTCTACCTTTTCTCATAATAAACAATATATACCAAAGATCTGCAGACTGTTATTCTCTCACCAATCCATAGTCTTTTCCCTTATCTATAGCCAACGATCTACAGAGTCTCTTGCTTTTCTCCCCTTGCTTTTCTCCCCTCAGTGATTCCTTTTTTATTCTTCATATATCTTACCTTTTAAATATCCCATAGTCTTTCTTTATGGGATGTGCCTTTTGGACGATACCCCTTGAGGGGTCACAACAATTCAATCACTACCTTTTCCAAGGATTGTTGATTGTGGAGGCATTGTTTTGTCTAAAGTTTTTATATGTTTATTAATAGTTTCACAAACTACTCTAAATCGTAATGAGCATGGTAATTATTATTTTAAGAGCATGGTGATAAACATTATTTATAATTTATATATTATTAACATTTAATAATGTTTATAATCTATATATTATTAATATTTAATAAACATTATTTATACTATATAAACATATTTATTATTTATAATATTTATGATTTTAATATTATTACTGATACTATGATAATTTATATTATATTTATTTTATTTCTTTATTTTGATGTTGATTTATTTGTATTTAAATAATTGAAATTTTACTATTAAAGTATAATAAAAATAATTTATCAATATATTATTATTTTATTCTATTGTGTTGCAAACATGGTAGGGATATGATAGCCCTCCCCTCTTGAATTTTCTTCTCCTTAATCAATCATACAATATTAACTTTAGTTATAAGAATTCGTAAATTCTAAACCAAGTGATGGTTGTTTTGGTTATGCAAAGGGGGTTGAATCAATATTTATCAGCTTTATAATTTAAAACCACATGAATCAGAAATTAAAGTAGACAACAAGTAGCTCAAATAAGCAGGCAAGTATCTTAGCCAAGAAAACAAGTAGCTCAAGTAATAAAGCAAGCAACTCAAGCACGCATGCAAGTAGCTCAACCAGGCAAGAAATTACATCAAGCAAGCAAGCAACCACCTCAAGTACACAGGTAAGTAGGTCAAGTATGCAAGCAAGTATCCCAATCATGCACAAGTAATTAGGTAAAGTAGCTCAAGCACACAAGCAACTAGCTCAAGCAAGTAGTAAACTAGCTCTAGTAGACAAGAAGGTAGCTCAAGCATGCAAGAAACTAGCTCAAGCAAGTAGCTCAAGCATACAAGCAACGAACTCAAGAAAGTAGGCAACCAACTCAAGGACCCAAGTAGCTCAAGCACACAACCAAGCAGCTCAAGCATGCAAGCAAGTAGTTCAAGCACACAAGCAAGTAGCTCAAGAACACAACCAAGCATCTCAATCATGCAACAAAGTAGCTCAAGCATGAAACCAACTAGCTTAAGCACATGATTACATGCAATATACACTTGAATAGACATAATACATAAAATCTATAGAGGATGGAAGGAAAGATGCTTTAATACTAGTGTAATGTCCCTAATTGGGAATTCCTAAATTTTCCCTAATTTTATTGCTTAAATAAACAATGAGTTTAGAGAGTACCTTTCTTTTGAAGGTTGAGCCTTGCACATAGGTTAGAAATAATCACCATAATATTTTTGAGTAACAAATTATAATCATCTATCACAATATCAATAATTAGCAATTAATCATATTTCAAGTATTAGTAAACTCATGACAACATGGTAGGGTAAGTGAGGTTGCAACAAGTTTCCTGGAAGCCAACTCTTATAGACCCAAGGGCAGCCCCCATTGAGACAACAAAAAGTACCCCTTGGCCCATGTGGGGTCATATTTTCCCATATCGGGTGGCGTATCTAGAAGATTCCCTCTTGTTGTACTCCCTCAAAAATCATCGTAGGGTAAGTGAAGTTTTAGTGGGTGTCTTGGTAGTCGACTCTTCTAGACCCAAGGGCAGCACCTGTTAAGCAACAACAAGTACCCCCTTGGCCCATGTGGGCTCATCTTATCCCCCTAGGTGGAATATCTAGAAGATGCCCTCTCATTTTACTCCCTCGACAATCCTTCCTTCCCTTATCCATGGCGTGGATAAGTATTGGTTTTACTAACTCACATTTAAATTAAAGCATCTATCAAACTCGTTTCACCATGATGGGTGGTTAGGAGTTGCAAAAGGTATCTTGGTGGCTCAAATTCTCTAGACCCAAAGGCAATACCCATTGAGACAATGGAAGTACCCCTTTGGCCCATGTGGGCTCATCTTGTCCCCTCCTAAGTGGCATATCCAGAAGAGGACTCCTTGGTATACCTTCTTAATAATTGCACTGTTTCCTACCATGATGAAGGCATAAACATGATGATGAAATTCTTAAATAAATATATCATCAATTTTCTTAAGATCTATTAACTCCACACATGGATCATTCCTTCTAAATAACATAAAAAAATATTTAATATAGACAAAATTATATATGACATTAAATTATCATCCCTAAATATCCATAAATGGTAATATTTGAAATGTTACCTATGTAAACAACATTAATAAGAATCTTACTATCATGAATATTACTATGTATCATAATTAACAATAACGATATTCTAAATAGCGTTATGTATAAAACATTATTTAATTACCTATGGTTCCCTATAATTATTTTGTAATTTCCAAATAATGAAAAAATATATTCTAAATATCATAATGCATCAACATTACCTACAACATCACTCGCTACCTTTTCTCATAATAAATAATACATAATATAGATCTAAAAACTATTTTTCTCCCACTGATATGTAGTCGTTTCCCTTACCTATAGCTAGTGATTTTCAGACTCTCTTGATTGTCTCCCCTTAGTGATGCCTTTTTTATTCTGCATACATCTTCCCTTTTAAATATCCCATAGTGTTTCCTTATGGGATGTTCCTTTTGACCAATAGCCCTTGAGGGGTCAGAACAATTCAATCACTACCTTTTCCAAGGATTAATGATTGTGGAGGCATTGTTTTGTCTAAAGTTTTTATATGTTTATTAATAGTTTCACAAACTGCTATGAATCGTAATCAGCATGGTAATTATTATTTTACTTGAGCATGCTCATAAAAAATATTTATAATTTATATATTATTAACATAATAAACATTATTTATACTATAATAAACATTATTTATACTATAATAAACATATTTATTATTAATAATATTTATCAATTTAATGTTATTACTGGTACTATGATAATTCAGATTATATTTATTGTATTGGTTTATTTTGATGTTGATTTATTTATATTTAAATATTTGAAATTTTAATATTAATGTATAATAAAAATAATTTGTCAATATATTATTATTTTATTCTAACATGTTGCAAACTTGGGAGAGATATGACATAAGGTGTCTCAACCTTAGAGTCCTAATATTGTTTTTAATTGATGAAATTAATGCATTTATTTGTTTTATTTAAATGCCTATGGTGTCATGTCACAAATTGGGACCCATGAGCTAGATGACATCCATGTTGGAGGTGACTAGATGACACATCATCATCCCAAGTGGATATAGGCATACTACTTTGGAATCTATAACACATGACGAATTATATGACATGTCATAAGGAATATTTGTTCAAATGCATGGAGAAAGTTGGCGTCCAAGATGGGTTATGATAGGATGTAAGATAATCATCTATTTTTAGTTAGTTATGACATATTCTCTTATGAATCCTATGACATATTCTATGGCAGATTTATGACATATTTTATGACAGTTGTAAGGCATTTGTTATAAAATATTTTTAGCATATTCTAGGCACTCGAGATTGGAAGAAGAATATGTTCATGTTTGAAAAGTGTAAGAGGTGTAGGGAATATTTAACATGTGTCCAAATGCATGTAAAAGTTGTTGGAAATTGTGCCATGTGGATTTGGAGGCACCTCACCTTCTAGATTCTTCTTGAAGCATGTATTACTCTATTTATTGAGTGCCTTGAGTTTTAAAATGAATAGTTTGTTTGCAGGTAATGAAGTGTTGCCAATATTACTCCATAATAGGTGTTTGTGTTGAAGCACTTGTTTAAGAAGCTTTGTACTTGGTGATATCTTGTATGCCTTATTTGAAGTAATAGAGAAAGTATTGTGCTTTTGGAGGGTGGTGTTTTCTACCTGAAAGGGTTTTCCCCATGTATATCTTTTGTTATTTTATTTTTCTACTTGTTATTCTATTTCCATTATTTTCTATTTGTATCTCATATTGTAACAACATAAGGTGTTAAATTGATTTTTTTTAACTCTCCCCTACTTAGATTAGTGTAGGAAGTTGTTTCTGCTCACCCAACTTCCTTTCAATTCATGTGATGACAATGTTTGATCTTTTAAAACATGTTTTTACCAAAACCAATTTATTAGGATGCTTAGCTAAATGGGTTGAGTTGTTAACTGAGTTTGATCTTAAATTTATCTCTCAAAAGGAAATCAAAGGACAAGCCTTAACTGAACATTTAGTTGATGCTCCTTCTCGACTAGCATTACCTAATATGGACATATTCTAAGATGAAAGTGAGTTGACTATTGAAAAGGAAACATGGGAATTGTACTTTGATGGGTCTAAGTGTAGAACTGGGTCTAGAGCAGGGATTATAATGATTCCACCCTCTAGAAAACCTATTCCCTTATCCTATCTATTAAACTTCCTATGCATCAATAACACTAGAGAGTATGAATCCTTAATTACTAGATTACGTGTAGCTTTAGCCCTTGGTGTTCAACACATTAAATTATTTGGTGACTCTTAATTAATCATTAAGTAGATAAGTGGTTCATATCAAGCCAAACATGATAAGTTATCTAAATATAAAGATCTTACAATGACTTTATTGAATCACTTTCAATAGCATACCATTGACAATGTACCACGAAAGGATAATCAACATGCAGATGCAATGGAAAGAACTACTTCCCTTGTATCTTCTGAAGATCCTTCCATGGATTTCACATTTATAGTCCATATGATCACAAAACCATGAATAGACGATAAAATCAAAGAAGTGATATTAACCAATATTGAAAACTCTAGTGAATGGCACACTACAATATTCAACTTCTTAAAAGAAGGAACCTTGCCTAATCCTACAACTAGAAACGGGTATGTGTAGGATCATCATGGATAAAACAAGCCCTTAAGTAGCAATAAAATTTAGAAAATCAGAGGTAGGAAACTTGACATAAAAATCTGAATAAGTTATCTATATTATTTCAAAAATATGTAAGAATAGAATCTCTAGAAAATTGAATGTAGTTTCTAAACTACTGGGTTTTTTTTATTCTATTTGGTGAAATTTTGAAATTTCAATGCAGTAGTACTTAAATTTGAGGGAAAAAATAAGAAGTAGGTGTCTGTCTGACCACCCTAACCATAATAAAATGCTAATATTTTTTTATAATATTTTAGATATAAGTAGGGGACTCATGTCTGGATGTGATGCATATTTTTTTGTAATTTTTTTTAAGTAAATAATTAATTATGAATTTTTTATTACAGATTTTAAAAAATATAAAAACTCGTATGTCTAACCACCTTAACTTGGTAAAAAATTCTTGAAATTCATTTTTTTTTTTAAATCCTATAGTATGTGAAGCATAGAATGTGATGCATATTTTGGATTCAAAAAATGTGATACTTTTTGAAAGTTATAGATGTTTTTCAATCAGCCTATCAATTAGAACTTTAGTCATAATTCAAAAAGAAAATGAATAATAATTATTTATTAAATTCAAAGTAAAGAATAATTTATATTGGTGGAAATTTGAGAATCTATTTTAAAAACCCTTTTCATTTCATCAATTTTGGGTTAAAAAAAGTTGTCAGCCACATGGGTCATCATATCACTTAGATATCGCCACTTGTTGGCCCATCATGATTTTGCACTTACCCAAACACTAGAGCTCATCTTCGAAAATTAAAATCTAAATATATAATCCTTATGGATTTTTTATATAGATGATCATTCAATGGTATTCTACTTAAATTCCTTAACAATCAAAAATCCATATAGCCCTTGAAGAAGCTCATATGGGAACTTTTGGGGGGGCATTTTGGAGGAACACCGTTATTTTTTAAGTTAATTCATATGTGATATTATAAGAATAAAAAATCCATATAGCCCTTGAAGAAGCTCATGCGGGAGCTTGTGGGGGGGCATTTTGGAGGAAGATCGTTATTTTAAAAGTTATTTCGTATAGGATATTATTGGTGACATATGGAACAAGATTGTTTTTCTCACATTAAGAAATGCCATAAATGTCAAGAACACAAGAATTTGATTGACGCTCCTGCTTCCGAGCTTCATGCCCAAGTTCTCATTTTTTCCATTCTCAATTTGGGGTTTGGATCTTATTGGAAAAATATCACCACCCTCTTCCACTACACATACATTTATAATCACTGCAATTGATTATTTCACGAGGTGGGTAGAAGCTATCTCTCTTTATTCCACAATAGTTAACGCTATATGTCATTTCATATTGGAACACATTATTGCTCACTTTGGTCTCCTTTCCGCATTAGTTTCAGATAATGGAACTCCATTAAAGAACAATGACGTGAACAAATTTTTGGAAACCTTTCATATTCAAAATCATTTTTCAACACTGTTTTATCTAAAATCAAATGGTCAAGTGAAATCAAGTAACAAAATTACTAACCAAATCCAAAGGAAAATGGTAACCAAACATAGTAAAGATTGGTACACTCAATTAACTTATGCATGATGGGCCTATCATACAATTATTATAACATCTACCGGAAACACTCCCTATAACCTTGTTTATGGTATCAAGGCAATAATGCCCTTAGAGTTAGAAATTCCTTCATTGAGAATTTCTCTTGATGGGCTTATTGATGATAATACCTATAAAGAGCAATGACTGCATCAACTTGAAATGCTTGATGAATAACATATCAATTCTCTTGAGAATCTCCAAGCTTGTTCTAAATGAATGAAATGTAGTTATAATGATCATGTCATCCCTCATGCATTTAATAAAGGTGACTCAAGGTTTTATATTAAAATCAACATAATGTCAATGTCGCCCTAAATGAAAAAGGAAAATTTAGCCCTAAATTGTTAGGACTTTACATAATTGATGAAAGTTATGGGTTTGGTTCATACACATTAATGTAAATAGATGGTACACTTCTCAAAGAACCTATAAATTTCATGCATTTACATTGATACTACACCTAACATAATCTTTGAATAGTATGTATTTTAAAGAAGTGTTGTTAGATTAAGTAGATAGTGTTCTTTTTTCATCTCGCGTTGCTTCTTTCTTTGACAAACAGATCTTTATGTGTCTTAGATTATGGATTAATTATTCAATAAGTTTGGATTATTACTTTTGTTTGAATACTATTCGAAATCATCTTGTCTATTATGTTAGATTAGATCCTTATATGCATTTAATATTTTGAAATTAGATCGTAGGTGCATATAATTTAACATAGCATACTCAATCACAATGTAGTATCTAATGTAAAATAAAATGTTTTAATTAGATCATATACACTTTAAATCATGGAGAAATTTATTATTAAACATTCTTACTAAAGATATTTAATAAATCACATTGACAATTAACTCAACATAAACTCATATAACCAAAACATGAATGCTCATATATTATATATCAAAATTTCATGTTCATATAATAAATAATACAATGCTACTATGGCCTATGACTGTTAGACCCCTTAGGGCCTATTGGTGGCATAATTCAAGATACAATGGAATCTTATTGTGATCTACTCATAGATCTCAAGGATTATTGTAGGCATTGAACCTCTCCAAGTTCTCTCACCTCCCATATGATTGCATCAACGTGCTCCTGGTCTATGCAATCTCTCTTTTCCTATAGCTTGGCCATCTCCCTCTCCAACCTTGAGACCTCTGATCATAGGATGGTCTACACCCTTCTTTCTATTAGAACTCAAGATTCTTGGAGCTCATCAGATGTCACATGCACTATTGAAAGCTGTCCTACAACACACTCCTACCTAGACTCAACTAGGTTAGCTCGTTCGGTTGCAATCTCATATGTTACCTTCAATCTCGTAACAAGCTCAAAGTGATCTACATATCATCCCACAGAAGGTGGGTTCATGTACTATGAGGGTATATCCTCATGTGGGGGCAAAGGGGGTACCATCTATGTGGCCACCCTCTAATAGAGATCATGCCACTCTCGCATCGACCTTGCAAGATGGAAATCATAAAATATATCAATACACATCATGATCATCACTCATTGACTTGAAATTTGTTAAACATCCAAAATACTGAGAGGGGAGGGGTGAGTCAGTATTCCTCTACAAATATTAAAAACTTTCAAAAGCTATCCACATAGCATAATTAAAATTACTAAAGAATAACCAACATAACACAACACCACATAAAATCAATATTTTTATCATGGAAACCCAAGATGGGAAAAACCATGGAGAGGGTTAACTCTCAAGTATTAAGAAATTAGTTATATAATACATAGGTGGCTCATTGCAAGGTTGGCTCACTACCCATTGGCTCACTGATGATGGGCTCATTTCCCAAAAATACAAGACCAACTATTACAACTGAGATATGGCCTATTGGCAAAGTATATGTTACAAAACTAAAATTCTATAATTGCATCTACATATGCATGAATACAATTCTCATTGAAGCACAAATTTTTTCTGTATAAACAATATAATAGGCTACTATTGCACATATATCATTTTTCAAGATAATATCAATAGATTTCTATATACATCACACATCATACAACTATATTTCATACCGCTTCATATATGTATATATATATTGGATCTTCCTTTCCACTAGTCAGCTTGCATCAGAGATAGAGTCGGGTGAGCACGTTACACAAAATATTGGAGATGTCAGCATGGATGTAAAAAGGATGTCCCACACTAGACTAAATAGGTTTGCACCAAAAAATCATTTGGTACACCATTTCATAGACCAAAATTTGTGTTGATAACAATGCTGCAATATCAAGGGATAAGCCATAGGTGAGAACACTGGACATAGGGTTATCAAAATGAATAGTGACATCACTGGAAATTATCAACAATATCCCCCTTTTCATTGATGGTAAACAAAATTATGAAATGCAAAACACTTCAAAAACAAAATCTAGAGCTCCCCCTAAGATGAATATATCTATTTTTCAAAAAACTGTATTTTCCTTTTTGTTTCTCTCCCTTTTGACATCAATGAACAAGGGGTACATGGTGAACACATTAGGATGTGCCTGATGTGCCACTAGAGAAATAATTCTTGATTTTCTGAAGATGGACAATAGATGCAAGTAGATATTATCTATCTACAATGAAAAATGGATCAGAGAGAGTTTCCAGTTGTGCCTTCAAGAGGGCACGATTCATTAGTTAAATGTTGTCTGCACACATCTCCCAAAGATTTCCTAAGGGAAAAATGATGTTTTCCCATTTTTTTTGCAGTTCAAAATACTTTTTGTGCAATTCCTCAATTGAGGATCTCCCGGATCTAGACAAGTCTTCAAATAACTTAAAATAATGCCATGCTTTCTTGATTGTTGACTCAATTGAGTCAAGCTATTTTTGATGATGGTTGTGGCATCCAGCCACTATAGGTTGTACAAATAGAAATAATTACCTCCCTCAAGAAGGTCTTGACCTTGCCAGATTAGCTAATGAAGATTGGAGAAGGCATTTTCACATCGATCTTTTAATTCATGCAAGAGCTTATTCCTTTCAACTTCCTTTTCCCTATGGAAATTTTCATTCCTATAGGTAGAGAAGTCCTTAACAACAATAATGAGTGTTCTACATTTATCTTTACTACTTCTAGAATGATCTATATTACATTATGGAATAATACTTTGAAGAGAAAAAATATTCTCTTCAATCAAGTTATCTTTTTCTTCTAAATCCTTAAACATATGAATTTTGGCCAAAGCGTGAATGGAGTCACCAGTTTGAAATTTCTGAAAATGATTAATTTTCTCAAAGTCAAGGATTAACTTGGAATAGGTGATGGGTCGGAACATAAGTGGCTAGGTGAGTAAGTTATCCAAAGTGTCATCAAAACAGGTATTGGTGGAGTTGCCAGCAATTTCTTCTCTTTTCTCAATTGTCCCTGCTACTGGTACTTCACCTTTTTCTTGCTCAGTGGTCTCTTTCTACTTTTCGGTATCAATTTCCTTTGTAGTTGTCTCTTCTCCTTTTCTACCAGTTTCCTCTCCCTCCTTTTCAATTTTCTCTTCTTTTCTTTTAACTTCTTTTTCTTGTTCTTCTTTTTCATTCACTAGAGAAGAGTCTTTATCTAGAGAATGAGTGTGTTCAATTTCTAGAGGATTCATATCAATATTGTATACTTTTGTATCAGTGTATTCTGGTACAAGATTTGCAAATTTTTTAGTATCCAATTCCTCATGAGAGCATGTGGGGGTAGTTAATGATGGAGAAGATCCATCATTGGGTAGCATCCCAAGTTTTCCTCCCATGCTTGTGAGCTTGCCAATGACTTCTACTTTCAATTTATCTATAGCTTCATTGTTCTCCATAAGGGTATGTTCCCTTTTCTTTGTTCTCAAACTTGATCAATTGAGTTCATTAAAACTTCCTAAGTCTTCCTCTTTTATGAGTTTAGAGATAGTGGAGATATCTTCATTAACAATGTCCTTATCTATTTTCCTAGCATTTGTTCGGATTATATTTAGACCAACCCAAAGACTTTCAGGAATATCCTCTTTATAATTATCTATATTTTCATTTAAACTTAAACAATACTAAACAAATGCTTGTGTTATATTTTATTTTCCCATGGAGGTAGCATAAATGTACAAATAACCAACCTCATTAGCATTTCCTTCTATAAGTAGTTTATATAAAGTATCTACATTAGGAGAATCACGTGTTACCTCTTTAGATTCCTTCTCCCAAAACTTAATTTGGAACTTTTTTGGGTCTGATTCTACTTCAGATACTACATGAACAAGATTGACCTTAGTGGCCTTCGCTTCTTTCACCTTCTTTATTGAGGTAGGTTGAGGATGACCTTTCTTCCTCTTTCCAAATAGACTTTCCATTTCTACCAAAGGTCGAAATGCTTTTGTGGAGGTACTAGATGAGCTACCGGTTATACTCTGAGTAAATATTTTGAGTGCCAGAATACCTTCCTCTATCATACCCCATTTTTCCCTAATCTCTTTCAGAGTCTTCTGTACTCTCTCATTGATTTTATTTGAGATCTTATCTTTCTGGATTTCTTTGGACTTTTCTTTTATTGTACCAAACCTCTTCTAAGAGGTGTCTACTAGACTCTCTAATAGAAAATTTTCAAGTTATTCTACATGTTATTCTAACACTTCATACCCCAATTCGGGTATCCACTGAGTTCTTAGTACACCAACTTCAATAATACATTATCAACTATGACTATGAATGTGATATCATCCTTATATTTGGTGACTAAAAATTCAGGGATTCTCTCTCGGTTGTGCATATTATACTATAATAAAGAGAAAAATTAAGTAAATGTCATTTCTTATGCAGTAGTGTTAGCATACCTTCTCATTCTCTCAACAATTTGGTGAGCAACTAGTTCTTCAGACGACCACACCATCAGACAAAGACCAGGCATCTAACACATGAAGTAGAATAGAAAACAAATTGCAAGGGTTCCAAACCAAAATGTGACCTTCTTAATTCATTTTTTTTTTTAAAACAAGGATAAACAACTGAAAGGGGGAGTGAATCAGTTGTGATAGAATTTAAAATTATTCAACTTTAATCTCAGATCAGATAATTAACAGTGAAAGCATAAATTAAGGAACACATTAGAAACACATGAACACCAAGATTTTATACATGGAAATCCTGTTAGGGTAAAAACCATGGTGGATGCTAGTCCACAAGATTATACCCTATTAAAATTATAATAAAGAATGAATAGGGAATGCACTTACATTCAAGCACACTGCCTAGATCTCAATCCTCAAGGGAAGGCTCACTACCTTACATAAGACAATCAGATTAAAACCATCTGAGTGGGATGAAGTGAGAAATTATCTTCTACAAAAGCCCGATGATAGTTCCAGTTTGGCACATAAATACTTCTTCACACTTTTCTCAAACTTATTCACACTCTTCTTTGTAATTGAATGATCTCCTCTTTTTCAAACAATTCACATATACTTCACACACCTTTCTCTTCTTTCTCTCTTTTAGATGGTGAAAAAAATCACTCTTATATATTCGCTACATGGATTTACATCAACAACTCTGTCGGCCATAAATAATAAGTGAATTACAAATTGTTGGCTTCAATACATGAAAAAATATCAATGTGCACCAACCTAAGTTGGTCACAACATAGAGAGGACTTAAACCAACACCTTCGAACATGCCAAGCAATAAGAAATTAATCCATAAGAATCTGCAACATGCTACAACCATCATGTCAGCCAAGAACATTAAAACCCGATCACACATTGGAAAAATATATGATCACAATTACACTAGATAACGTGGGTGTACCACATTGATAAAGCATGATCTAGAATCATCCATGAACATCATAGGAACATACACAACAACTTAATTCATCAGAATTGCAATCTCTTCTTCTTGAAACACCTTCTACGGTACCAAATGACTTTAGGAACACCAAAATTCATAACTTTCACCAAACTTGATGCACACTTCTAAAACATTTAAAGAACATACTAGATAGGCTCAACAAAAAACCCATTAGAGCGCAACACCTAAAAATCAATGTACAGGGGTTTACACCATACAAAACTTCTTAGCTTCATAGATTGTCTGCTATATATTTATTACAATTTTCTCAATATCCTCGACATATACAACCTTCATAATCACCAATGCTAATAGTGTTGACATCAATGACAACCACATATCAGTAGCTCAACCATAATATCCAACAATCTCTCCCTTTGGCATTGATGGCAACACATGATGTGAAAACAAATACCATCAATATGACTAACTCTTCTTCCAACAATCTCCCCTTTTCATATTGCTCTTCTCCCCCTTAGTTCACACCGATCTTCTAAGTTTTTTCACATTACACTTCTCCCCTTTTACATGAATCGAAAAGGTACACAAGCTCTAAACCACAAATCTAAAACATCTGACTACTCCCCCTGAGTAGCAGCCACCACAACATCAATCCAAAATAAGATATGGCTATGAATTCATGGACTGATGCAAAGACCTACATCATTAGTTCTGATCAAGAGGGGAAACCACCCCTAGCTTGCCTCTGAGGTACTCAAAATTATTCTTAGGTAGTTTCTTGCAAAATATTTCTGCAATTTTCTCCTTGGTAGGTATATACTCCAGTCTGACTTCTTTGTCACTCACTTTATCTTTCAAGAAGTGATATTTGATGGATATATTCTATGTCTTTCAATGCAACACTATATTCTTAGAAATGTTTATGGTGCTTGAATTGTCATAGAATATGGCAATAGGCTCTTCATACTCAATTTTTACATCTCCCAGCATTTGCTTCATCCACATTACTTGAGTACAATTTTTTACAATAGCGATGTATTTTGCCTCAAAAATAGATAGGGAAACATAATTATGGTTTTTACTTAACCAAGATACCAGCTTCTTCCCCAAAATGAATACACCACCACTAGTAATTTTTATGTCATCCACATCTCTTGTCCAATCTAAATCAGTAAAGGCACTCAAGATAAGATCATCATCCTTAGGATAGAAAAGCCCAAAATCAACTATTCCTTTTAGGTATCTAAAAATTCTCTTTTTTGCAGTCACATGTAATTCTTTTGGATCCGCATGATATCTAGTAACCATGAACACAACATTTATTATCTCTGGTCTAGTCTAAGTCAAATAGATTAATCCACCAATCATTGACTTGTATCTTGTTTGATTTTCTTTAGGAGAATCATCCTTTTGTGTGAGTTTGCATCCAATTACCATAGGTGTACCAACTGGATTTGATTCTTCCATTCCAATTTTTTTTTTAATTCTCTTACATACTTGGACTGAGATATAAAGATTCCATATTTTAATTGAGTGATCTATAATACTAAAAATAATTTCAGTTCTCCAATCATTGACATTTCAAATTCACTTTTCATTTCATCATCAAACTTCATACATAAGTCATCATCACCTTCAAAAATAATTTCATCAACAAAGACTTCAATTATCATCTCTTTATCCTCATCCAAATTGAAATATAGATTGTTGTTAGCAGTACCCTTACTAAATCCAAGCTTTAACAAGTATTTATCTAATCTAGCATACCAAGTTCTAGGAGCTTGCTTAAGTCCATATAGAGCTTTCTTCAATCGACACACAATGTCCTTTTCATCACTCAATTGAAATCCATCTGGTTGTTTAACATAAACTTCTTCTTCTAGCTCACCATTAAGAAATGTTGACTTTACATCCATTTGATAAACTTTGTAATTCTTAAAAGAAGCATAAGCAATAAATAATCTTATAGCTTCAATTCTAGCAGTTAGGGTAAAATTTTCTTTAAAATCAATACCTTCCATCTATGAGTACCCTTTGCAAACCAGTCTTGCTTTGTTTTTGATCACTTCACCTTGTTCATTCAGCTTATTCTGAAAGACCCATTTGGTTCCAATCACATTTTTATTTTGAGGTCTAGGAACAAGAATCCATGTATCATTTTTCTCTGTCTGCCTCAGTTCTTCCTACATTGCTTCCATCAAATATTCATCTTTACATGCTTCATTGATATTGCTAGGCTCAACCTTGGAGATTAGGCAATACTCTTCCAAAATTCTTCTTTTGGTCTACACACCTTTTTTCTTGTCTCCTATGATCTGACTATCAGAATGATTTCACCTTACATACCTTGGAACTTTAGGATTTTCTCTAATTGTTGGTTCTTCTTCTATTTCTTCTACAATTTCACTAGCTTTTGTTTCTTGATTCTTTGGATTCACCAAAACAATTTTAAGTTGACTCTGTGTCTGAACATTCTTTCCATTGTTAGTACTACCATGTTGGTCATTTGAATCATATCCACTACATCTAGATGGTCTATCAATATCTTCATCAACTCTGACACTTGCACTTTCAACCATTTTCTTCAATCTTTTATTAAAGCACTGATAAGCTTCTCTCTTAGTAGAGTAACCAAAATTACCACTAACATTTACCCGATTGATAGTATACACAATAGTGCTTACAACTTCTCTCCAGTAGAAATGAGGAAATTTTTCTTCCAACATCGTAGTTCTAGAAGTATCTAGAATGATTATGTTCTTTATTTCAACAACTCCATTTTGTTGAGGGGTCCAGGGAGCAGATATTTGTCTTTGGATTCCATGCTCTTCATAGAAAGAATTGAATTCACCACCTGTATCTAACCTTAATAATTTTATCTTTAGGCCTATCTCATTCTCTGCCATAGCTTTGAAGCTTTTGATTTTTTCTAATGCTTCATTTTTTTCTCTCAAGAAAGCGACCCATATCATCCTAGAATAATCATCAACAAGCAACATAAAATACATTTCTCCTTGAATACTTATGATTCTAGAAGGACCAATAGATCAATATGTACCAATTCTAGTACTTCATTAGAGTTATAATGTTTTCTTTGAAAATAATTTCTAGTTTTCTTTCGCATCTGAAATTCTTTGCATATAGTGTTAGTAGGCTTCACTAACTTAGGAAGATCTATGACTTCTTGAAAGGAACTTATTTTGACAATTTTATCAAATTTCACATGACACAACCTCCTATGACATAACCAACTTACATCAACTTGAGCATTTAAACAACTTTCACTAGTAGTACTTAAGTGAAAAATGTTACCTCTTGTCTTTATACCTGAAGAAATCATATGTCTAGAACTTACCTGTATCCTCCACTTACCATCCTTTAATTGAAGATTGTATCCCTTTTCTACCATCTATCCAACACTTAATAAGTTGTGCTTTAATCCTTCTACATAGAGAACATCATCGATATTATTTTTACCACCAAAAGAAATAGTGCCTCTACCATGAATCACACCAGAAGTTTTGTCTCCAAATCTTAAAATGCCACCATCATAAATTTCCAATCTTACAAACTTGTTTTTTGTCACCGGTCATATGATGTGAGCATCCACTGTCAATTACCCACTCATCCTATTCTACAATTTTTTCTGCAAGAGATTTCTCAACATTCTAATAACTATCAGATTCAGTGGACACCGAACCATTTTCCTTGGTAGCAATGAATACGTATCCATCTTCATTTCAATTTTCTTTATCCGATTCATCATTAGTAGCACCTTCTTCAACATAATAACATTTATTTTGAAATATAGACTTGTCAGGTTTGTACTTAGAAACTCTTTAAGGACACCTTGATGCAAAATGACCTATCTTACTGCAAGAGAAACATTTAATAGGAAACTTTACTTTGTACTTACCATGTCCTCTACCTTCTCTTTTCACAATCAATGCTTATAGCTCTTCTAGCTCTCCTTATTCATCTTCGATCTTTTTCATCTCATCTCCATACTTGAATGTATTTCTGGAACTTTCTCTCGAATCATATCTTTTTTGGATTTTTTTGGATACAGTAGCTTTGAATGTAGATTATGTCTTAGGACTAGATTCACCAAATTCTCTCAACTCAAAGGCAACAATTTTTTCGATCAGCAGGTCTCTTGTCATATTTGTGACTGTCCTGAGTTCTTCAATAACATGAGCTTTTGTTTTTTAAGAAGTTGGCATAGATCTAAGTATTTTAGCCACATTCTCATCTTCTCCCAAGATTCCATCGACACATCTAATGCTCATCACCAGTTCATTTACCTTTTGCGAGATAACAAAAATGGTTTCATCTTCACTCATCTTCATGTTCTCCCACTTGCCTTTTAGACTTCGTAGCTTAGCAACTTTCACTATGCATCACCTTCATACAATGTTTCCAAATTTTTCCAAATATCATGTGCAATCCTCAGACCTATCACATTTGTCATCTTTGAATCTGTCAAAGTACTCAACAATGCTTCAATAGCCCTAGTATTAGTTTCTTCTTCTTTGATCTCATCAACAATAGAGGGACCATTCTGAGGAATAGTATATGTATTCTTTGTAATCTTCCAGAAAGGCTCACCAATGCACTTCAAATGACATTCCATTCTGACTTTCCACAGAGAGTAGTTTGTACCATTAGATCTAGGACTATCCTTATTGTATGATGCCATCTCAGATCACCTCAAGTTATTAAGCTTTTCCTTGAGAGGAACTTGCTCTAATACCAATTTTTGGAAAAAAAAGGATAGAAAACTGAGAGGGGGGGTGAATCAGTTGTTACAAAATTTAAAATTATTCAACTTTAATCTCAAATCTGATAATTAACAGTGCAAACATGAATTAAGCAACACATCAGAAACACATGAATACCAAGATTTTATACATGAAAACCATGTTAGGGGAAAAACCACGGTGGATGTTATTCCACAATATTATACTCTGTTAAAAGTATAATGAAGAATGAATAGGGAATGCAATCACATTCAATCACACTACCTAGAGCTCACTGCTCAAAGGAAGGCTCACTTCCTTACATAAGACAATCATATTAAAACCATTTGAGAGGGATGAACTGAGAAATTAGCTTCTACAAAATCCTGATGACAGTTCCAGTTAGGCACAAAAATTCTTCTTCACACTCTGCTCTATACTTGAATGATCTTCTCTTTCTCACACAATTCTCATACACTTCACACACCTTTCTCTTCTTCCTCTCTTCTAGATGGAAAAAAAAAATTCTCTTATATATCTGCTACATGGATTAACATAAACAACTTTGTCAGCCATAAACAATAAGTTAATTACAAATTGTCAGCCTCAATACATGAACAAATCTCAATGTGCACCAACCTAAGTTGGTAAAAAAATAGAGAGGACCTAAATCAACACCTTCGAACATGCCAAGCAATAATAAATTAATCCATAAGGATTCTCAACACGCTACAACCATCATGTCAGCCAAGAACATGAAAACCCGAACACACATCAGGAAAATATTTGATCACGATTACACCAAACAATGTGAACATACCACACTAATAGAGCATGATCTAGAATCATCCATGAAAGTCATAGGAACATACGCAACAACTCGATTCATCAGAATTACAATCTCTTCTTCCAGAAAGACCTGCTACAGTAGAAAAATGACTATAGGAACACCAAACTTGATAACTTTCACCAAACTTGATGCACACCTCTAAAAATTTCAGAGAACATACTAGATAGGCTCAAAAAAAAACCTATTAGAGAACAACACCTGAAAATCAATGTATAGGGTTTTAGACCATACAAAACTTCTCAGCTTCACAAACTACCTAATATATATTTATTTACAATTTTCTCAATATCCTCCACATATGCAGCCTTCAGAATCGCCATGCTAATAGTCTTGGCATCAATGACAACCAATATTAGAACCTCAACCATAATATCCAACAATTTTCACTAATTCAAATTCTCAAGGAATTTCTCTTTGATGAGCTCACATAGGTTGTAGTCCACTCCATTAACCACCATATCATATGTAGTGTAGACCGCAGTAGCAGAGATGGAGCTATCTTTGTTGGAGTAGTAGATTTTATTTCCAATAACCTAGGTAGTATACTTCATAGCTACATTTATAATTGTATGAATCGCCAGATACCTATCGTCAAAAATAGATCGAGTTAGGTTTCTGACTTCCTTGTTTTTTACTGCCTTTGGTGTCAGAAGAATGCTAGTGCCATTCAACCCAGTGACAACCTTCATTAATTCTTTGCTGATCAGATGAGCTTCATCTAACCATAGGAATGTGTCATGGGACCTACTCATGTAGCTATTCGTACCCATTTATCATCAAAGCAGAAACACAAGAAATCATTCCATACATGCAGATTCTTATGAACTAGAACCTTGTATTCAGAATTGGCATTGAAGTCATTACCAGTTGTCTCATTTATCCATACATTAAGTAATCTATTGTGATTAAATTCCTTGAGCTTTGAATGAATGTAATCCCTAACATCTTCCGTAGTAAGGACTTCATGTGGGATTTTTGATAAATAGCCAGCCATATCATTTTTAATTGATATATTTGAATACTTCTTGAACTCGGGATGAGGCTGACATGTCACCTTGACCAAAGTGGGAGTAGCCATAGCTATAAGTGCAGAAAAATAGAAAAAATCAAGAAAAATACCTCTTTATGATTCACAAACCCTAGGACACAAGTCAGATCCTTTCTCCTTAGCTCCTTGTAATCCTTTCGCTTGAGTGATCAAAATCACTTGTTGATTTTGTTTTTATGCTAACTTCATAATAAATGCACCTTTTATTAAATGCATCATAACTCATTTTTTGATTCCTTTTTCATAAAACATATGTAACTTTACCTAATGTCTGCAAGTTTCTTGTCTACCAGAGACTCCTTGATTGAGTTTATCTGAATTCTTGCAATCCCTTGACTCCTGAAGGAGAAAGAGGTGGTCTCTAAACTTTCCTCATGTGGGAAACAACTAGAGAGTGACTATCTACCAAAATAGATGTCTACACTGGATCCGAATCCATTTTCTTCTTTCTTTCTCCAGATCTTCTTCATTTCGTCCTTGATTTCTTCCTTATCAAGATTTTCTTCATCAACTAGTTTGATTGGCTTGACTACATAAATTTTGTAAAATATCACAATGTGTCAAATTTTATTGCAATTATAACACCTGTTGGTTTTGTTCTCTTTTCCTAACCTGCACTGGTCAGCCTTATGTCCATATGCATAACATGTGTAACGATAACAACTTCAATAATTGTTTCTATTTGGTTTCCTATATTGATTAGCTTTGTGACCATAACCATTTCAATTATAAAATCTACCAAAGTAAGATATGGCTTTCTAATTCATACTATTCTTTTAATTTAATGCTTTATGACCTAATTTATTACAATTAAAATAATTCTCATTAAAAGATAATGGTTTCCTAGTACTTACCTATTACTTTACTAGAGACTTACCTTTGTCTTCTTTTTCATATTCGGTTTTAGCTTCTTTTACCGGTTTAGGTTCCTTCTTTTCATTGGGTAGATTGTGTGAACATTCACCAATTTGACAACCCCGGCCTTTCTTGTTTGCCAGTGATCTTTGAGCTGCTATAATTTCATCAAGCTTTTTTGAACTTGCTTGTATTTGAACTCTTGCTTCTTTGATTCTTCTAAATTAGATTTGAGAGATACAACTTCTTGTATTCATCAGATTTGTCCTTGATTACATTATTTCGATGTTCCTTTGTATTTTCATCTTCTTCACTCTTATCTTTCAAATCAAGGATAGTAATATTCTCCAACATGATTTTGTTACTGATCTCCTTATGCCTTAGCTTAAATTTTCAAATCTTATCTTTCAACTTACAGATGCAATCATTTTCCATTTGAAGATTTTATGAGAGTGCCTTATTTTCATCTTCAACAACTTCAAGATCTTCAAGGATGGATATGAGTTATTTTTGATCCATGGTAGATCTTGGTGCCATATTTATGCAACCATGGGAGGTCCTACAACACACTCAACACAATATTAACCTGCAACAACACTTTTCAGATCATCAAACCCTCAAACTCACACTATCTCATCAAATCTACTCAATTCCTTGTAGCATTGCCATTTGACTCAATCGGGTATATCCTTTCAATGGGATCCTTTCAGACCAAGACCTAAACCTTTTCAAAGACCCATCAAGGCACACAATAACATGTTTACAAACCACTATATTTTTCTTTATAACAACTTCCTCTAAATAGGCTTTTAGACACCAACTAGTCCTTAAATTAGACCTATTTTACAAAGAGACTCTACTTTAAACTTTCCCTTTTACTCCAAATTCACTTGGGAAGAAATTTTCAAGGTGACATAACCTAAGAATCCACACTTATTTTTCAAAAATGCATTCACCAAAGTGCCTAAACCCAAAACTCTCTTTTATAGGCAAAAATCAAGGGTTTTAATGGAAATCACATTTCCAAACCTCAATCAAACATTCCACCACCTCCAATAGGTATAAAAACCCTTGAAAATACTCAATTCAACAAGAGACAATGCTTCCCCATCCTATTTCACTCATTACCATATCAAAACCTCTCTTTTACACTTGGAAAACATAATTTTCCACTCTAGGGCAACATGCCTAACACTTTATTTGACCTCCCCTACATTCAAAAACCTTCCCAACATCTATTGGTACCAAAAAATGCCCATTTCACTAAGAAATAGTGCCTACAAAAGGTGGAATGGGTCTGATTTCATATTTGATATGACAAAACCCGTAACTCTGGAAGTCCAGACCCGTTCTCAGTAAATTACCAATAAAATGCACTAAATAGAATGGAAAAATTCAAAGTAGAATTCAAATAAAATATATGTCATTATTAAATGAAATCCCATTCAATTTGGATCAATATGATACTATATGGGTCGTCCAATAGCCCAATAATAGCACTATTTAAAGAGAATTTACATAAAATTTAGGAACAACAAAATTTATTTTATTAAACTTCTTCCAAACTTATCATCAAACTTCTCAAAAAGGCTACAATATTATTTATACTTATTCCCATCGAAATCCAACAGCTCCAACTTCCTAAGCTGACTTTTCAAATAACATGACCATTGGACTTCCATAAAAATGCAATTTACGACTTTTTATGCTTGACAACTTTTGCAATAATTTGCAATTTTGCAATATCAACTATATGGACCCCCCTAAACACTTAATATGACTCAAACATGACTAAATACAATAGAGAATGGTCCTATTGACCTTATTTAAACAAAATAAACCAGGTCTTAAAACCTACTCCTCAAAATCTCGAATTGATAAAACTTGTTCAATGGTGCCCCTGCACCATACAACCAACCAAAAAAACTTTCCAAGTCCCTTGGAAACATATTGTATCAACATTTCTCATACCTGAAAAACAACTTCAAATTTTCCTTGGACCGCTTCTTCTTATTTTCTCTTTTTCTTGTCTTTGTCTCAACCTTGCCTTCAACTTTGTCTTCAACTTTGTCTTCAACTTTGTCTTCATCTTTGTCTTCACTTGTCTTCACTTTTATTCACTTTTCTTTGCTTGTCTTTTTCCATCTCTCTTCTCTATTTATCAAGTTCAAAATCATCTTATTTTTCAAAATGACACACGCCTTCCCTTTTTCAACACTCATCTTTCCACAAACTCTTCTTTAACAAAGGACACGGGACTTTCGTTTCTCTTCTTTCAAACATACTTTCCTCTTTTTTCACAATTCATTCTTGACCTTCTCTGACCAATCATCTTTTCATCTACTCCCATCAGTGGAGTACTCTTAAGCTGATTTTAAACTCTTCAAATGGCTGCAAACTCAAGTGCTTCTTCAGACAAGTATTCATCTCCCTCACTGCTTCACCACACGCACTCACAAAACCATCCATCTTACCCAACAATAGATCTTGGAAGATGCCTCACTCTCTCTACACACCTTCTCCCCAACTTAATCTCTTTTGGAGGATAGTGAAACACATAATCTAGCTTCTCTACCAATACAACTTTTTAGAACTCTTTGTCTTTGTAGCTTAGATGGATCAACCACCTTCAACCAACAACTCAACAAAACTTCACAAACACCAAATCAGCTAGGTCTCATACCAATTTATGAAACCAAGAGAGGTCCTATAACACACTCAACACAATATAAACCCACAAAAACACTTGTCAGATCATCAAACCCTCAAACTCACACTATCTCATCAAATCTACTCAATTCCTTATAGCACTACCATTTGACTCAATCGGATATATCATTTCAATGGGATCCTTTCATACCAAGACCTAAACCTTTTCAAGGACCCATCAAGGAACACAATAATATGTTTACAAACCACTATAGGTTTCTTTACAAAAACTTCCTCTAAACAAGCTTTTAGTCGTCGAAAAGTCCTCAAATTAGACTTATTTTACAAAGAGACTCTACTTTAAACTTTCCCTTTCACTCCAAGTTCACTTGGGAAGAAATTTTTAGGTGACATAACCTAAGAATCCACACTTTATTTTAAGAAATTCATTCACCAAAGCACCTAAACCCAAAACCCTCTTTTGTAGGAAAAATCAAGGGTTTTGATGAAAATCATATTTCCAGACCTCAATCAAACTTTCCACCACCTCCACTAGGTCTGAAAACCTCTACACATACTCAATTCAACAAGAGAAAATTCTGCCCCATCCTATTTCAATCATTACCATATCAAAACTCTCTTTTACACTTGGAAAACACAATTTTCCATTCTAGGGCAACATGCCCAACACCTTATTTGACCTCCCCTACATTCAAAACCCTTCCCAACATATATTCCTACCAAAAAATTCCCATTTCACTGAGAAAGAGTACCTACAGAAGGTGGAATGGGTCTAATTTCATATTTGAGATGAAAAAACCCTTAACTCTGCAAGTTTAGACCTGTTCTTAGTAAATTACCAATAAAATGCACTAAACACAATGGAAAACCTCAAATTTGAATTAAAATCAAAGCTATGACATTATTCAATGAAATACCATTCAATTTGGATCAATATGATATTGTATGGGCCATCCAACAACCCAATAATAGCATTGTTTAAATTGTATGTACATAAAATTTAGGAACAACAAAGATTTCTTTTATTAAACTTCTTCCAAACTTATAATCAACCTTCTCAATGAGGCTACAATATTATTTATACTTATTCCCACTAAAATCCAACTGCTCCAACATCCTAAGCTAGCTTTTCAAATAACATGATTGTTGGACTTCCATAAAAATGCAATTTGCAACTTTTTATGCTTGACAACTTTTGTAATAATTTGCAATTTTGCAAAATAAAGATTATGGACTCCCCTAAACACTTAATATGACTCAAACATGACTAAATACAATAGAGAATGGTCTTATTGACCTTACTTAAATAAAAGACACCAAATCTTAAAGCCTATTCCTCAAAATCTTGAATTGACAAAACTTGTTCAATGGTGCCCCTACACCACATATGTTTAACCTTCCAGATGTCCTTTGAGCTGTTAGACTCTTCTAAAGGATATGGCTCTGATACCAATAGTTGAACATTCAGAATACTAAGAGGGGAGGGGCGAATCAATATTCCTCTAGAAATATTAAAAACTTTAAGTAGTTTTCCACATAACATAATTAAAATTACTGAGCAATAACCAATATAACACAACACCACATAACACCGAGATTTTTATCATGGAAACCCAAGCTAGGAAAAACCATTAAGAGGGTTAAGTCTCAAGTATTATGTAACTGATTACATAATACAGAGGTGCATCATTGTTAGGCTGGCTTACTTTTAGGTGTCTCATTACCGGTGGGCTCACTTCCCAAAATACAAGACCAACTATTATAGTTGAGAGACAGCTGACTGCCAGAGTATATGTTACAAAACTGAACTGTTATAATTGCTTTTGCATATGCATCAATACAGTTCTTGTTGAAGCACAATTTTTTTTTGTATAAACACTATACTAGGCTACTCTAGCACATATATCAATTTGCAAGATAATATCAACAGACTGCTATATACATCACACATCATACAACTATATTTTAGGTTGCTTGATATATGTATATATATATACTAAATCTTACTTTTCACGAGTTGACTTGCATCAGAGATAAAGTCAAGTGAGCATGTTACACAATTTTTTGGAAATATCAGCATGGATGCAAAATGAATTTCCCATGCTATACCGAATAGGTCTAGACCAAAACAAACTTTGGTGCATGATTGCATAGACCAAAACTTGTGTTGATAACAATGCTACCAAATCAAGGGATACACCAGAAGTGAAAACACTAGAGATAAGGGTACCAAACTAAATAGTGACATCAATGAAAAATATCAACAACATCCTCATCCTCCTATCAGGGAATATGTTTGGTACTATGCCCTCATAATCTATGTCCTCATTGATCTCCTCATCATCCCTATCATCTCAATGACCTGGGAGAGATCTTGCATGGCTCACTAGGTGATGCCTAGGAAAGACATGATTAGGTCACACTCTAATCCACCACTACTCGTAGGCCATTTTAGTGAAAAAATTGTTGGCATAGGATACTGGGTAACGTCATGGTCCTCATCCTACGAATCACTATCCTAAACATCATAAATGATGAGATGACGACTATCTCTGAGCTTGGTGACACTTTGTTTTAATTATAGATACATAGGTCATGGCCTCAACAAAAACTGAATATATCCAAACTATCACATGACATTATCATAGTAGAAGGGTTTCACTATGTAATAATGTCACCCCAATATAAATTGATCCTAGTGTATCCTAACCAACTGATGTCTCTCATCTTCCCAATAGGGTATCATGAGATACAGTCTTCATACTATTTCATGCTCATCCAAGTGGTCAAATATGACCTGCTAGTATAGAAATTATCCATTGTGTGAGGTGTGTCTCAAAGAATATCAATAGGCTCGTGGATAGCCCTTGGCCTCTATGTTCATGTACCCTATCAACCTCATACATGTGATGTTCTTGAAGTACCACACCTATAAGAGTGTATAATGTACTATGCTATCTAGTGCCCAGTACACAAAGTGCTCGAGATTATAGTATAATGCTAGCATACTAAAACCCTAGTCATAAACGGTATGATGCACCTCCATATATTGGATGATGTGAAATAATCCATTGTATAACTATGTTCATCACCCATCAGGAACTAGCGCTAATTCAATAGTGACTATCTTAATGTGCCTCAGTAGCAGTGATCATGCATATAGCATCCATCTAAGTTCAACATGAGGTATGAAACTCGCATTTAGAATGGGCCAACTTAGATAGTACTCAATATCATCTCACATCTCCTTAGGTGTATGTTCATCTATCAAATGGAGAATCTAACCCCAGATAGGTAACTAGAGAGGCAGTGAATATCCTCTAGTATAATGGTCATCTCCCTTTTAAGAAGGTGAAAGGTGCATGTTTCTACATCCCACCTTTCTACAAGGGCCATTAGCATAGCATCATGATACCACATGGGTGGCATGAGGTATACACAAAATAGTATTTCCTATTTTAAAATACTAATCTCATCCTCTGATAATTGAGAAAATGTCTCTCAGAGGCGAAAAAATTATCTTCCTCCTAGATGTTGTCGAGCTTGAGGAGGGACCTAAAGAATAGAAAGAAAAGTAAATCCTAAATATTTGCATTAAATAATTAAATTTTCACTAAAGTTTCTCTAGGACACTTTTTGACCAACTTGGACACATGATCCATTTTTTGATGGGGGTTCATTGACCAACTAAGAGGGATGCTTTGTGAGAAAGGAGGATGATTTGTGATTTTTTTGCCAAGGTCCTAAAAACCTATAGAAATGTTAAAAATATATTATAAATACATGAGTACAAAGACAAAGCAAAGTAGAATCCACTTACCCTAAGTTAGAGCTCACCTCGCCCTACCTCGTCACATAGAATCTGAAGTCTCAAACACTTGTATTCTCGTTTGCTAGGAATATTCAATCACTCTACACCAAGGTAAATTGAAAAAAGTTAAATGTCAAAATGATAGATAAAAGAGTCATTTTCATTTATATATACTAAACTCTATTAAAGAAAAGTATATTTTATTAGTACATTTTATTCAAATCAACATATTGGGGGCTATTAAATTCCATTTTTGACATCATTAATTGTGTTGGATTCATAATTTCATCTCCGATTTAGTATAATTCCTCTCAATATGTGGTGTTGTAAATAAAATACCCTATTGTAAGTGTTCACATCATCAAAACCAAGTAATTTGACGTGGTTTCATGGGTACCCTAATTCCACCTTCATAAAGCAAGAAAAATCTGTGGGGCATACATCTACCCTCAAGTTTGATTCTTTGTAGAAGTTTGATAAGAGTATTTTTGAATGACTAATGAATCTATGTTGCAGGATACAGTTCCTAACATTATGGTTTTGCAGATGACTATAGTGGTGGCTTCATTCTCCCTATTTGTGAATAAATCCATATGAGTATCCTTTTTAATCAAATCCCTTTAGCTTGCATGCGCACATAGTTCCATATGGCTACTAAAGTGGGGGCTAAATATAGTGTAGAAAATTGTACTCCCTTTCTAACTAAAAGTATAATTTCACACTTAATTTGGACCTATTTTAGTGACCTTTCATTTATGCATTTTTAAAACTCATTAATGGGTCCCTAATACCCTTTATTATGCATCCCAAGGCCTATTTTATTTATTTCCCAACACTATAACCCACATTGAATAGATGCTATTAATTAATTTAATAACCCGAAATAAATTAAGTCCTAAAATTTTAGATTAGGAACCATTTTCCCATAGGTGAATGGGTCCCCTTTAAGTTAACAAATTCAAATTTAAACATGTTTTTGGTGGCATTTCAAGTTCCTAAATTCAAATTCTAAGTGTCGGATTTTGGGATCAAATAAAAGGGAAATTAGATTTAGGAAGCCTATGAAGCTAAGTATTTCAATCATTTTCACTAGAGACAAGAAAGAGATTCATATGAGATCACAAGGATTTGCATTCAAGAGAAAGGATAAACTAGTCAAGCATTCAAAGTTGAATTCTTGGAGCAGTATTCTATTTAACTTTGTAGGTCTTCAAGCTCATTTTGTCAACAAGATCAAGCATTATCAAAGATTGATGATAGGTGCCCATGTAGGATCATGATGGATTTTATGATTGGGAAGATGCACCAAGCCATTCAACCAATCCTAATGACTTGTTTCATAAGTCCTTCCATCCTTTATTATAATTCTACTTTCTTCCCAAAGGATGGTATATTCAAATTTGTGATCTATTAGGGTGATTTGATATCTCCCAAAGTAGGTCTTTGTCACTATTCATTGTTTCATTTAGGGATCCTATTCTAACACATTTGAGTAGGGTTTTTTTGATTTTAAGCTCTTATAATCTTAGACACACTTAAGATTAGGGATTTAACACACTTTCATGTTTCAGATATGTTCTTTCATCAAGGTTTATTTACAAAACTAGGGGTTTGACCAAGGAAAAACCCCATCCATAACCAAATAATTTTTTTATTTTGAAGATTTATCATAGATTAAGATCTAGAGAAAAGGTTCAGAGTTGTAGGAGAGAAGTGCAAGTTTGAGACTTAGATCTTAGATTCATAAATTTCCATAATAAGAAACCTAGACCCATTCACCCATGGGTGAATGAGTCCCTGATAGGCTTGCAAAAAAATATTTTATGATAGGTGTACAGTGTTATTCCCCCTTAGATCTACCAAAAGCTTTGTTGTTTCTCTTAGTTTTATGCTTAATTTTCAAGATCCAAGTGTTAGATTACATTTTCGAGTTGATTTGCTATTTTTAATTTTTCTCTCGAAAGTGTTGTTTGACCTTGACCCCTATCCTTCAAGCATAAGTAAATCATAATATTCTCACATTGAGTTGATTCACCTAAGGGTTGATAATAAATTTATTATGGGGATCTAATTTCCTAATGAATGTAGGAAGATAAGATCTATTTCCATCTTTTGGACTTACCTTTCCATTTTGGTAAATCCCCCTATTTTCCTTCATTTCAACTGGTAACTAACAACACAAAAGGGATTAAGTAACATATTAGAATAACTGATATCTAATCAACGATGAAATAGATCATAAATTATATGATCATACCAAGTTCAAAAAATCCTAATTGAAAATGATCTCTAATCTAGTCAAGATGAAGACAAAACAAACATCATATTATGTAGACATGAACAAACCAAATTAGTGCAATGATCTCCCCAAATGTAGAGGATTGGCATCAACAATAGTTTGCAACATAAAAATGTCAAGAAAGCTAAGATTCTATACAAATCTAAATTTCTCATCTATTAGTAGCTAGAACATAAGGTTGTACACCTAATTCTCAATATCAACATAAACAAAGACCATTTCTTGAGAAACAAGGGTAACTCAAGTCCAAGAGGATTTATCAAACAAGTCAGTTGAGGAAGCACTCAAGCCATTCCTATTCCTTAAAAAAACTATTTTTTTAATTCTTGGTTTTGAGGTACATTAAACCACCTCTAAGAAACTCTATAGAATAGAAAAATCCACATATACACTCCAAAAATGTCAAATATGCTTCAATAGTAGTGCAACACATTTTTTATGGAGATAAACACTTTTTTAGAAAACCTGATTCAAATAAACATTCTATATTTTTTACCATAACTACAACAAATATCAGAAAACCTCTTGAATGAACAAAAGTATCCACCTAAACATATTTATACTCTTCACATCAACCTAAACATTACTCTATATAGATTAGATAAAGTAGTCAATTTGATAAGAAAGTTGGTACCTAGTACCTAGGATTGCAATAAACATTAGACGATAAGAATAGAGTCAAGGAAATAGTCCACTTCTTAAGGATATGGTTCAAGTTCACAATGCTTGTTTTGTCTCCCCAAGATTTATCTTTATAAACTCTATAAAAACAAATTTATTTCATAGTTTAGAGATGTAATAATATCATAAAATCAATAACCTAGAAAATATGTAGATATACACTTTCAATGGTATGTCATAATATTGAACACATTCAATAACTCATTCGAAGAGTTTTCCATTAAGTTAAATCAATTGAATTAAACAGAAATTCATTTAAATGTACGATATAAATTTATCTAAGAGATTTGAAAATTTAAAGAAAATATAATCAACTAGCAACTTTAACAATATGAAATCAGTATTGAGTGTTGAACACACAAATATACTAAGAGGGGGCGGGCGAATCAGTATATTATTAAATATTAACTGTAATCAATATATCAATATATCAAAGCACCATCAAAAGAAATGCAAGTAGTGAACATAGCCACATAACATAACACCAAATTTACGTGGAAACCTTAGAGGGAAAAACCACAATGATAATATTTTCTTGGATTTGGGGTGATAGAATACACTGATATATGGGCCTAGACCAAAAATCATATTCATTAGTGAAGGGTAAATCAGCTTGTAAATATCCTTTCCAATTGCTACAATGTTGGCCTATGCAAGTTCAATTTTCGAAACAATAACTAGACATTTCTCAAGTTTGAATTTGAGCCATAGGTCTTCCCTTTTCTTTGGAAATTTGAATGGTGTATATTTAAATCAATATATGGATTACCTTTAATATTCTACAACCAATAGGAATTCAAGATAAATATCATTGAAACTTCTTAGACATGTGTCAACATATTGTGCTTCTACATGACCTTCTCTCTTCCTCCTCTCTCCTCTTGCAGACTCACAAAGAACCACCATGTGTCACCATTATATAATTTCACACATCATCTCTTTCTTCTATTTCTTTTGAAAGACTCATGCAAAAATATCCCGAGTCGCCATTATGTGCTTCTAAACAACCTTCTCTCTTCCTTCTATTTATTTTCATAAAAAATAGCCATGTGTCACAATTTCATGCTTCCACATGACCTCTTTTATTCCTTCACTCTTCATTTAGACTCATAAAAGACCACCACATCTCACCATTTCATAATCCAACACAATAGATATGGGGACTGACCATTACAAAGGTGGACAAGAATTTTTTTGAAACATGTCCCACTAACATCATATTTTCCTTCTTGAAAGTATTATATTTAGAAATAAGAAAATAATTTCTCATGGAGATAACCAATAAGCATGGATGATAACCGACAACATAAAAGGGATTAAGTAACATCTTGGAATAACCAATATCCAATCAATGATGAAATAGATCATAAAGTGCATAATTGAGTAGAACACTTAGGGTTTAAATGAGTTAGGGTTAAAACCATACCAAGTGTGTAAAACCCTAACTCTAATCCAATCAAGATGAAGAGAAAAATAACATCATAATATGTAGACATGAACAAACCCAAGCAATGCAACAATCTCTCCAAATGTAGAGAATTTATATCAACAACAATTTGCAACATAGAAATGTCAATAAAGGTAAGATTTCATAGCAAGCTAAATGGATTATTTATTAGTAGCTATAACATAAGGTTGTACACCTAATTCTCAATCTCAACATAAAAAAATACTATTTCTTGAGAAACGGGGGTAACTTGTCCAATAGTATTTATCAAACAAGTCAGTTGAGGAAGTACTCAAGCCATTATATTGCTTATGACAACTATGTAGTTAATTCTTGGATTTGTGGTACACTAAACCACCTCCAAGACACTCTAGGGAATAGAAGAGATCCATAACTAATCTCCACAAAACTCACACATTCTTAAATAGTAATTCAACACATTTTTTATGGAGATAAACACTTTTATTGGTAACATGTGTTAAGTAAACATCCTACATTTTTTACCATAACTACAAGAAAGATTAGGACACCTCTTGAATGAACCATATTATCCATTCATAGTTATACTCTCCACATCATCATAAACATCGCTCTATATGCATTAGATACAATAGTCAGTTTGATAACCAAGTTCACACCTACTAGGCTTGTAATATTCCAAGTAAACATGGTATATCATCAATGATATGTTAGAAAATGGTTGCATTTCCCAACCATTAGAGGATGAAAAGAATCAAGAAAATGCTTCTTAAAGAGATGGTTCAATTTCTCAACGATTTTTGGTCTTCACAAAATTTATCTTTATAAACTCGATAAACACAAATTTATTTCATAGTTTAGAGATGTAAAATGTCATAAAATAAATAACCTAGAAGATATGAAGACATACATTTTCAATGGTAAGCCAATATTCTACACATGCAATAGCTCATTTTGAAGAGTTTCCCATTGAGTTAAATTCATTGAATTAAATCGAATATAATTTAAATGTAAGGTATAAATTAAGAAGAGATTTGAGAATTTAAAGAACATACAATCAAATAGCAACTTTAGCAATATGAAATTTTGCTTTCAGTAGTCTTGTTTGGCTGTGTTTTTATTTTGTGCTACCACGTTGTTTTTCCTAGTCTTGTTGTGCTTATTGTTGTATCTTTCTTGATGTAAAAAAGATAAGGACCCTTTCAAAAACCCTACTTTCTAATAAATAGACATAAATAGAAACTATTTCAAATACAAAGAAAATTTACAACATATTTAAATAACAAATTGAATGATGAAAATAAAACTCAATAAATAACCATGGATGATATGTTACAATGCAACCATTGAAAATAATTTATCTAAACAATCATTCCAACTAAGATCATGTTTTCATGGAATTGGTTGTACCATTCGGGAATCATCCATATTAAGGACCTAGATAAACAATAAGTCGGTTATTCTGACAATACACCATTTCCTGGAACAAACGTAGCCTTATTCATATACATATACATATATATATATATATATATATATATATGGATGGTATCAACAAAACAAGAGAAAGAAAGGCGAGAGGACCTAGATAAACAATAATTCAGTTATTTTGACAATACACCATTTCCTGGAACAAACGTAGCCTTATTCATATTCATATACATATATATATTATATATACAACCTTATTCTAATATATATATATATATCTTAGCACATTGTCTCGTTGTATTTGATATATATAGCTTATTCTACTCTATATACAGTAGCACATAGATTAAGATTCAACAAGCATATGTAATATTGATTAATATTCTAAAATATCGTAGCACATAGCCTTCCCGCGATGTATATGATCTATACAGCCTTATTATAATATATGTATAGATGGTAGCAGCAAAACAAGAGAAAGAAAGGCTAGAGGACCAAATGATTTTGATGAGGAGTGAAGGCTTAATTTATTAACTCATCAGGAGGAACAGGAGGAATGGGATTGGCACAAAAGCTAGTGAAGCCCCATCGGGATCATAGAATCCATCCCAGCATTCCTAGTCACCCTCACAATCGTCATCTATTACGCACTCGCACTTAGAAGGACCCAATTTGCCTACTGCTTCCACCATTATTCTGCCTCCCACAATTAGTACAACCATAAATACTATCATTAATTTATTACCCATATCGGTGTTGGTTCCCATTTGTAATTGCATACGATGATAGGAGATGGTGAGGATTGACATGCTTAAATAAGTGCAGGTGGAGTGTTGGGAATTCAACTTCATCTGCCAATGTATGACACTTCATATGCAATTCCTCGTATTTGTCTTGGCAGCATTACCAAACAATATCATTGCAATCGTATGTTTCTTGGCAACATTACCAAACAATTTTCTATTACTCTACACTTGCAAAATAATCCATGTTTAATTTTTAATGCAACGGTTAAAAATTTAACATTTTTATCTGTCATCAAGAAGTTGGAGATAAATGGGTTTAATTTAGCATTTCTCATCTCTCTTTTTATCATCTTAAACTTTTAAGTTAGCGTTAAAACATTAAATTATATATCAAATGATAAAATAAAATTTAGATGATTGTTTTATGAATTGTAATTAAAACTATATGATCTAGTTAATTATAGGTCTAGGTCTTTTCATGAAGATTTGACACTTCTCACATCATATAGTAGACCTAGTGGGAAATGACCTTACTAGATCTTCCCGTCAAGTAACTTTTGTTTTGAGATGCTAAAAAAATTTCGAGAGTGCATAATAATGCATCACAGAGGGCATGATATCAAACAATAATTTAGTGTTTCGGAAAAACAAATTGTTATTTTTTCTATGTTTATGTGTCGAATTTGGACATGACAATAACATTCAAAAACAAGTTCTTGAATGTGAGATGGAAGGAAAAATATAGTAGAAAAATCAAAGCTTGACTATGCCTCCATTCCATTTCACAAGCTTGATAAACTTGCTCCTATCTCCTGTCATGTGGTTGGAACAACCACTGTCAATCACCCAAGAGTTTGCCTCATCTTTTGCATGAAAATTAGTACATGCAATACTTGGACCTTTTGTTCCATCTTTAGTCTTCTTAGCATCCAAGAACAAAATCTCATCCTCATTATTCAGACCACTAGATTCATCATTCTTTGAAGAGCACGAATCTTCCTTGGTGTAGAGACTCTTCTTAAACTTATTTCTTCTAGGCTCTTTGTTTCTCTTTTCAAAATCTTTCAAGAGACGTTTAGAAGAAAAATGGCCAACCTCTCCACACTTTAAAATTTTGAAAGGTAGGTTACCTTTTTTTTTTGGTACCCCTCTTCAACTTCCTTACAAAATTTATTTCTTCTTCATCAGCATCACCATTTGGATCAAATGCTTCATACATTTCCTTCTTACTGGCTTTAAAATTTTGTTCCTTCTTTGGAGCTTAAACACTCTCATTTTAAATGCAGTAAGGGCACCATATAATTGATCCATTGAATGTTTATCTTGATCTTTGGCTTCCTTAATAGAAGATTCTTTAGAACTATAAGTTCTAGGAAGAGATATTAGTAACATTTTGACCACCATAAATTCTATTAGATCTTCATCAAATCCTTTGATTGCATTGACCACTTCATCTACCTAGAGAAAATATCCTACAATATCATCATCCTCTAACATTTTCAAGTTCTCTTGAACTTTCCTTTGTAAATCTGCAACTTGACTTGTTTTATTTGGATGCCTCCTTCATAGATGCCACTAAGATTATCCTAGACCTTATTTCTTGACTTGCAAGGCACTACTTTTACAAGATCGAAAACTAGTAACCCACTAAAGATAGTAGTATTTACCTTTCCATTTTCCTCATAGGCCTTAATCTCTATTGGATCAGCTGGAGGGGCAATAGGAATAGTATAACCATATTTGACTAATCACCAAACACCAAACCCTAAAAAATAACAAATAGGTTTCCATCCTGAATTGCTAGAAATTGAAATTTGCTCCATCAAAGTTAGGCACCTTGTGAGATCCTTCTTGTGTCATCCCAAATATTCTTCAAGTTGTTAGACTTCTTCTAAGAAACCAAGCTCTAATACCAATTGTTGAACACACATTGAAATACTAAGAGGGGAGTAAATCGGTATTCTATGAAATCTCAAACCCACTAGAGCAATCAAACACTTCAAACTCTACCACATAAACATGAACTTGAAAGATGAAAATAATGCACAAAATAGCACAACACTAGATATATTTGGAAAACCCCACAAGGGAAAAACCACGGTGAGAAAAGATAATAGGAACTACTATCTTAATCCATCCTCACATTATGAAGAAAATTTATAACTTTGTTTTAGGGCTACAACCCAAGGAAGCTACTACTCCTTGATTCCAGTTTTAGGGTCACTGCTAGGGAAGCTACAACTCCTCGATTTGAGTGTAAAATCAAGAATAATTATTGAATGACAATCCTTTCATTTCCTAAAAATAAAAATTAGGCTCAATCATTTTTATGATTGCAATTCTACTTTGACACTTCTTCAAATGTCTTCTCAGCTACTTACTAACTCACTGCTTTCAGTAATTATGGAATTTTTCCTTTGGCTCATGCTATCTCCAATAAATAACTAATTTCCTTCTTTGCATCCCTTCTTTCACACTAATCTGATCAAAATGAATCGAATAGGATCCAACACTTTTTCTCTTTCTCTTTCAGCTAGTTACACAAATGTCACAATGCATCACACTTACAATCACAAATCATTAGACATAGATCTAATAAGTTTACAATTTAGACATGATATTATATTTGCATGTTAGCCAAAGATAAAACAATCAACTTTATGTGTAGAGGGAAAGACCCAAAATAATACATGCAACACTAGGAAGAGGAACATTCCTTGCAAATATTGACAAATGATCAACCTGGTCCTAAATAATCTTCACACCTTAGATATTCAATGTAAAACATCTACACATTTCACAAATTCAAATTATGTTGGCCATAAGCAAAACACATGAAAATTGTAGCATGTCGACCTTAACAATATTGGTGGTATACATTAAAGATGAGGAATTACTTAAATTTCTCACAAATGAGTCTACATGACTCATAAAAAACCTTCAAACACTACTTAAGCTCTACTCACACTTGAACTTGTGGTGCACATCATCAACATGCCTTAGTTAGCTAAGAAAAATCATAATATGTCAAAACATCTATTCTAGACCACAAAATGTTTTGGAGAAGCTAGACAACACCTTGTGGAGTAACAACAAACATCACAAGATATTCAAGAACACTCACATACATTTCTTTTACAGCTTGATGTAGTTACTAGTTGGTGCAAGCTAATAGATAATGAAACCAATCACCAAATAGCACAGTCCTATACTCTGTCACATCAAACTTTCTCTATTGAAGGAGTATTGACATGAAACTTTAGATATAACATCTTCACATCTCAAAAAAAAACTTATCTTCTAATCCACAAAACCATATCTTAAAATGCAGAGACATGTATTATCAACCTTTGAACCTCTATGACCATCCTAATAGAATCGTCATAGACTTCAAATCATCACACTCAAAACTAACTTTTAATTAACCTAAATGAACTAAAACTTGGATCACACATTCCCTGACACATCATGAAGATTTCTTCCAAAGTGTGGGAGAAAAATATAACCATCAAATAAATGTGGAACATTTCTTAGAGACTCTAGCAACCAAACAACCAAACTACAACACACTCCATAGAATTTTTGACATCATTAACAACCAAACTACAACACTTATGATGTGCTTATGAGCTAGTTATTGATGTACTTGTGATATGTGTATGAGCCTATCATTGTTGTAATTTTTATATGCATATGAGCTAGCCAATGTTGTACTTGTGATGTGTGTATGAGCTAGTCATGATTGTATTTGTTATGTGTCTAATATAGTCACCTTTTATATATGATGTATGCTTGAGATAGTCATTGTGTATGTGATCTTAGAATAATGGTATCATATAACGCTCGATTATTCATGTATGTCCAAGGATTGGTAATGTTTGGTATGTAACAGACACTTGATAGAAAATTATTATCATTTAATTATAATTGGACTAACTTGATAACTTATGATGAATAGTACTAGTTTAAATGTGAAGTTAGAGATCTCATTGAAGAGAGAGAATTAACTCCCTCTAACATTGGTGGGTGAAATATGAATCCTCTAATTTCCATGAGGGGATATGTAGGTAGGATTACTATGAACCTTTGATATTTAGGTCTAGACCTAGGAATGATCCTAGTTTTAGGAGCTTAGCACTTTTGAGTGTAAGCATAGAAGTGTGATGTTCATTTTCCATAACCATGAGAAATGAATATCTTTTGAAATTAATACTTCAAATTTAGACTAAAGATGCTTTGTCGGCTAATTTGGTAATTATGGTGAATTGTTTAAAAAAATTGGAACACTCGAGGGGTGTATTTAACATTCATCTCTTCTATTGAGGTGATAGTATTCTCTTTCTCTCTATTTAAATTCAATTTTCTTAATATAGAATATTTTTTCTTGTAAGCATTTATGGGATTTCATATCTCCTTCAATCTATTTTGCATGCATTACTTTTCTTAGCCTATGTAAATATCTAGGCTAGAATTCATAGCACTTTTTTTTCTCTTATTTCTTAGAATCACATAAAATTGGAGAACAAATTAATCCTTCTCTTTATAATTTGGTTGTTTTTGAAATGTTAAGCAGCATTCTTAGGGTGTTGTACCCTTCACAACGAGCCACAAGGGCCAAAAAAGAGCAAGTATAAAACTAAAACATTAAGAAAATAGAAACCAGAGACAACACACTGGCAGCACAGAGACCACAGAGAGACAACCAAAAAATAGGACACCGGCATAGGCAGCAACTAACTGGCGTTGTCCCAGTTTTTGAGCAGGAGGTCCACAACCTCATCACCCACCCAGTCTTTGTTCTCCTGACTGTTATTTCCCTCCAGCTCCTCCTTGATAGAATTAGACAGGGTGCTAGTGACAAAATGGCCCAACTTCATGGTGAAGTGGGTCAACCCACAAAACCTTTTGTCGAGCATGTCCATTCTCTTCTCCAAATCACAAGGCTCCTCCTCAATGTCAATGGTCCCTGGGACCTCACCAGGATCTTTGACTAGAGGATGCGGAGAGTGAGAGGCGGAGCCAACTTTAGGATCCATGGTGTCCTCGAGAGTAAACTGGCCCCCCTCCACAATCTCATCCTCATCATCTTCAGGAGAAAACATCAAAATATGGGTTTTATTATTCTTGAAAAACTCCTATAAAACAATAACCACTTTTAATTTCTTACAACCACATGTTATTCTTTGTGAAGGTATTTAACTACCCAAAGGTTTACCAATATCTTCACCTTGCCATCATTTTATTATTTAATTTTGAATAAAAAAATTAAATCTTATTACTTTATTTTTTATTAATATTTGGTGATCTACTTGGTTGTTCTTGTTTTATTTTTACATAGGTTAGGCATGTTTTACGAATAGATTTCAATGGGTCTTGGTTGTTCCTATTGTATGGAATATAGCAAGATGTGCTGGCATCCTTCAAAAAGGCTTCCAAATTTGGTGTGTAGGTTCCTCTCTTTTAATTATACTAGTATTAGATTAGTTTCTTTCCTAAGAGAACTAGTTGGTTAGAATGTAGTATCTAATTAAATCATTGTATAAAGGGAAAGTTAGTATTTTATTTGTCATATTAAATTTCATACACTTCATTATTGTGAAATTGATTTTTCAAATTGAATTTCATAAACTATATTTTAGTGAAATTGGTTTTTCAAATTGAATTTCATAAACTACATTTTATTGAAATTGATTTTCTATTACTTTTAAAATCCTTGTTAAACACACTTCAAAAAAAAAAAAAAAAAAGTTAAAACTTCTTATTCATCATACTAGATTGTGTCTTGTGAGAAATTTCATGAGCTTCACAACCTATTCTCTTTTCACTAATAAATTTGTGCATATAAGCTATCAAAACATTAAAATTTCTTGCACACTTCTATTGCTCCAATTAGATCAAGCCTTTGTTTTATAATTTTTTTGTTATGACCTAACTATAGCAACTCTTCCCCTCTTTCCTCTTTCTCAACAATATAATTCACCCAATACAAATTGTAATGGTATAAATTTAGCCTTTGATTATGAGGTAGTATTGAAAAATATTTCTCACTCTCATGTGCATGATTTATACCACCACCTCGTTGATTATCATATATGTCTACTAATTGAGAACATGTCTAGTATTATTTTCTCCTCTTGTTGAAGCCTTCATAAGATGCTAGTAGGTCATCTCAAGAATCTTTATTTTTTATAAGAATAGTAAATCCTTCCACTCTTATGATATGTGATGGACTTTTCTTCCTTGGTTTGTAGTTAGAAAGTATTATGGATAGTAGAAGATAGGTGGAACATTACTATTGCACCACATGGCCCTTTCATGTCACACTTTCCACTTAATTTTTTTATTAAATCAATGAGGTAGAAATATCATGACATGTGTCCTTGGCTATACGATTATGTAAGATAGTTCCTATAATAGTATGTTGATTTTTAGCAGTTTGTGATTGACTTGTAAATACTAATGTGTGCATTTTGCAGAGTAATTATTGAACTCTTAAATTAGCTTTTGATAACTAACAGTATTTGATTGCATAAAAAACTTCTTCACATCATAGTTTTGAGTGTGGATCCCACTTCCATTCTTATTTAATGCATGATGGCTTTATCCTTCCTAAGGAAAATGATGATGTGGTTTCCATGTTTGGTAGCATTAATATGATGGAAAAAAAGTGGAAATTTATTATTTCATCATTGAAAATCTTTAAATCACGTATTTGAGTATCAGGTATAAATTTAAAATTTTAGTAAATATAGTGGTCAAGTTGTTAGTTTGTGTGGTGAAATATTATAATATTAGTGACTACATTTTACATACCCCAAAAACACAACACTCCTATTGGCCAAAGTATAGTAATTGTGGTATCAAATTGATTCCTAATAGGCATTTTCTTGGTGATGTGTGATAGCCATGAATATTATTCACTCAATGAGATCAATGATCATCATTAAATCAAAATTGAGAGTTGGCATCTATGACAATACTCTTTCAAGCTCCATACATATATTCAATTGATAATTCTCAAATTTGTTTGACATCCCCATAACAGCTAATCATATATTAAAGTCTTGCAACTACCCAATCTAATATTTTCAACATAAAAGGAATTTATTTATCATGAAGGTGTAGATTCAAATCTAATGGTGAAGGAAAATGAATTAAAAATAATAATATGGCATGGTATTCAAGACCTCCATTATGACAAATCTCACATGATTTTCCTTGGTAGTTTGTGTAGGAGGCTAAAAATTTCTTGGAAATTTTTAATGTATATTTGTCACCCATCATGGGAGACTATCACTTTATGTTTTCCTATAAAGTAATATATTTATTAGTGTGTCACAAAAATATCTATACCTTCAAAGAAAAGGACAATTTTGTGCCTGATTTGGTCCTACTTTAGGTACCCTTGAATCAATCACCCTCCTAAAACAACATTTGTAGGCCCCTAAGACTCATTATCTTTGACTTTGAGGCCTATGTTACCTAAGGAATCATACAAGTCCTGAAAAACAACACCAAAATCACTCAAAATTCATAGATCCCACCTCAAAAACCCCTGGTGGGACTAGGTCACCCCAGGTGGCAACCTAGTCCTTTTTAGGGTTATTTGCATTTTTTAGCGGGAAAATGTCTAACTTGCTAAAAATTCCTAATGGGTGTCGGCCTCTTAGGTCAAAATAACTGACAATTAGGTATTGTTGCTTATAAATACTCATTTTTAGGTCATTTTTCACTCTCTCTTAGAACCTTTGGTCATTTTTCACAACCAATCTCAAGAACAAAGTGTTGAACATCTTCCACAAGAAGTTCATCTGTAGCACCCCTCCATTTTTATCTTTTGATCGGACAGTGTTCTTCTTCATTATGTTTTGTTTTCCGTTAGTAGTTTGGCTATGGTACCTAGTTACTATTTGATTGCTAACTGTAAAGTGATGTGATGTTATATTTTGATGTGATGGTATTTTATTCTGATGTTATCATTATGGCATGCTTTATATTAGCATAAAGAATATTTGAATTAATATTGTTCTATTCTTTTTATTAGATTATTGATGTTAGATTGTCAATTTTGTAACACTGTATTGGTGAAGGGGGTGGAATTGTACCACTCGCTTGCGAGCGCCCTGCAACTTCGCGATTTCCTCTTCACAGTGTGTTTTATTATGATATATATGCATGCTCGATATAATCTTTGTTTGTAGGTTTACAGGTACAGGACATCGACTCCACCTAGTTCTGTAGGTTTGAGCGTGTCCATTTCCCAACGACATTTGATTGGGAGGTAGTAGCTAGGTTTCCCGTGTCATGTCATCACCCTATTCATAGTGTTTCATTGGTTTTTAGTCTGGTTTAGTTGTTTTAATGTTATTCAATTTCATTTTGATATTAATTAATTGCAAGTTAAAAAGGGTAAATAAATGGCATTAAGTATTTATGTTGTTTATTAAATTAATCTGGTTTATTATGTTAGAAGAGGTTATTTAATTAATTAATTAATTAGATTTTTTTAGTAAAATAATTTAATCTTTGGATTATATTTATTTTATTGAATCAATTGAATTGAATTGAATTAAGTTATTATTTTTAGAATTGATAGTTATTTTAATTGAAAATTGAAAAAATTGTTTTAATTTGCATTTTTTTTTTTAAATTTGAATGCAAAATGAATTTTGAAGATATTTTCTATTTTTGTTTTGAAAATTTATGTTGGTGGTTGAAAAAGATATTTTTATTTTCATAGAGTTTTATGGCTATAACCATGAAAATTGAAAGAAAAGAAAGGAGGAAGGAGAATGATTCTAGTTTTTATTTTTGGATTTGGATTTTGGAGAAACTATGTTGATTTGCTTGGAAGGAGTTGGAATCTAAGGAAGAATCAGAGCACCATTTGGCATCCTCTCAAGATTTTGATGTTATTTAAATTGATTTTGATTTTAAAGAAATCAAAGCTTTGATATGCTATTTGCAAAATCATTGTTTGGAAAACTCAAAATGAATTATGAGGAAAAACCCATGTTAAATCTTGTATCAAAATTCTTAAACCTCTGTTTTCAATTGATTTTTCTCAAAAAAAGTTGTATACCTAGCTGTAAATAATCATTCTAGAAATTATTTGCTCAACTAGGTTTTGTAATTTTACTAAGTGAATATTTAAATATATATATAGAGAGAGAGAGATATATATACATACATATATATATATACATACATACATATATATATACATACATACATATATATATATATATATATATATATATATATATATATATTATTATATTTTTTATTTTGAATTGGTTGTTAAAAATAAATGAAAAAAAATTAAACCCCTGTCAAAAATGGCAGATTTAAAATCCGCAGGGGTTTCAGTATTTTTTTTTTTTTTCAAATGTGTGTGTGGGGAGGGGTCATTGGGGGCTCACCCCACAACCGCCCCCATGGGAGGCACTGTGGGGGAGCCGCACCCAATGCGCCCCACTCACACAGTCGCGCCAAGCTTTGAGGGGCTTGGCTTTGTGAAAACACAACCACCTCCCATGAAATGGGGTCGACTGTGTTTTCACACAGTTGCCCCTCCCTCCAATTTCGGGGCACCTCCCAAATAATGTACGCGTGTGGTTTCCAATAAACCACGGTTGACCCTTTTAAATTTGTTTTTTATAAAAGAAAATATTTAATATTTAAATATAATATTTTATACTATATTTTATAATATTAAAATATTTTATATTTAAGTATTAAGAATATATATATATTTATATATATAAGTATGTAAGAACATATACTTATATGTATATATATGTATATTTATGTATATATGTTTATATATACATTATTATATATTATTGTTTTGGAAATTTCTATAATAAGATTTAATATATATATTTAAATATAAATATTTAATTGATGATTTAAATATTTGAATATATATATTTAATTGGTGATTTAAATAATGGCATATTTTAAATACAATTGGAGGTTTTTAAATTAATATGTTAATAGTCGAATTGTTGGTTTTATTTTAAAATAGTATATTTTGATAAAAACAAATTTTGGATTTAAAAGTAATATGTTTAATAGAAGAATTAATTTATTTTAAAATAATTTATTTTGAAAAGAAGAAATGGTTATTTTAAAATGATATATTTTGATTAGAAGAAGTAACTATTTTTCTTTTATTATTATTAATTAAAAGCAATTAAGGAGTTAAATATTTGGTTTAAATTTCATCCTTTGTCTGAAAGAGACATTATTAAATTAGTTTTATTGAGGAAATAAACTATTGAATTTTATTAAAGGAATTGGGTTTAGGAAATCCAAAGTAGATTTAATTCCTATTCAAATTGCTCTTTTAGATGTAAACTTCTTCTGTTTTCATTTTGGGGGAAAATTTTTAGAGGTCTTAATAAGTCTTCCAGATGGGTTGTTTAAATCTTTGGGGTTGTCGTATTATGATATTCAACCTTTGAATTTCCTTGGGTACTGTGTATATTTGTATCCAGTTATTACTCGGTTATCACAAATGGGGATGTGTTCTCTTCATGTTTTCGATAGGGATTTAATATCCTTAAGTTGCACTAGTTTACCCTTGGGTTGTGGAGTTGTTCCACGTGTTGTCTTAGAGGAGTGGCTTGCAATGAGGGTCGGCACATAAAGTGGTGCCAAGGTAACTCATTGTGAGTTAGTTAATCCAGTGATAATGTAAATAACTTATTAGAAGAATAGGTAGTATCAAACACTTAATAAGAATAATTGTGCCTCACTCATGGATGCAAGGGCTTGTATAGATTTTGGATGGGACGAGAAGGCCTAGAATGGCAAGATCATTATCTTGTCTCTACAAGAGATAATTGATTGCGCATTGGTTTTCATGAGGGGCTAAGAGTCATTAGAGGTTTCTAGGAGATCCTGAGATAGGGGCTAAGGCCTAAGAAGACTTACTAGGATATCCCATGTAGCATTGTGATGAAACTTATCCTAAGTCAATAGTATGTTTGTATTAGTGATGCAATTGATTAATTAAATCTAGAAGCATTGTAACCTTTGTGATAGTGTTGTATTTGTATTTGATTAAGTGCAGTCATGTTTTAGCTTGTGTCTAGAGGTAGATGGTCTTGTCTGGGAATCCTTGTTACTATCTCCTAGCATGGGGGGTGGGCCTTCGGGTACCACTTGGTTGGGTGGAACATACACCTTACTCTATTGGGTTTTCTTTTTGTTCGTGTTGCAAATATTTCCAGTTGGAGAGCTCGTGGGATCCAGTTACATTTCATGTTGTTATTCATTTCAGTTGATGCTTGTAATTTATAACCCTTCATTTTTAATCGAGGTGGAAGATTGTAATTTGTAATCATGTTTATTGGTTCTCCCTCATTCGGCGAATGAGAGATGTAATATTCTTGGAAAATTATTGATATATGAAATATTATTGTACCTCTTATGGTTATGATGTAATTTATCATGTATGGAATGTATGTGTTCTTAATTATTAAGTAGATAAATTTTATGGATTCAATTATGTTGTTTGTATGGGTTTAAGTAATCTCAATCTCATGACCTTAGAGGTTGTTGGCAATAGGTAGTGAACTTGCATGTTAATTGTACTTTATAAAAATAAAAATTGTGTGTTTGAGTAGTTAATTGCAACTTCCTTTGGGGTTACACGGTGGGGTGTTACATCATCTCTCTTTCTATAAAAAATTTGAAGCTTAGGACAACAAAGTAGGATTTTTGCAGGTCTTCAAACTCACTTCACACACAAGATCTCACATTGCAAAGGACTGATCATGGATGTCTATGGAGAATCATGCAAAAATCTAGGTTGAGGAGGTGCAACTAGCCACCAAATCATACATAAAGACTTGTTTTCAAAGTGATTCCATCTTCCATTTTCTCTCTATCTTCATATTTAGGGTTTGCATCCCATTTGCATTCCACTTACATTCATTTGTAATGTTGTAGGGTTTCTTGGATTGAATTCTTACATCATTCAAGTCTCTTGTATGCATCTTATTCTAGCACATTAGAATAGGGTTTTGTCTTACTTCAAATTTTCCAAGTTCTAGACACACTTAGGGCTAGGGTTTATGCAGATTTTTCACTCATTTCAATTTTTGAATACAAACTAGGGGTTTGACCAAGGAAATTCCACATTAGAAATCAAAATATATTTTGTTTTGTAGGTTATTTTGCAGATCTTAACATGGATTTCAGTGAAAAAGTAGAGTGCAAACTATAGACTTTCGACTCCACTTTCAAATTTCTCGAAACGCTAAAAGGGACTAGGTCACAAATGTTGGTGACCTAGTCCAACTACAGGATTCTATCAGATTTTTTTAAAGATTTGAGTACCTAGTTGGCTAGAACGTAGCCTAGAGCAATTTACCAAAACTGGGAGTAGCTCCCTTATCTTGGCGTAAGTGTCCCAGTGGGCATACAAGTCATATTTTCCAAATTTCCAAAGGCTTCTACAATATTCACTCCAATATTCATTAGTTTCTAGGTGCACTTGTCTAATATGTTTTGTTATCTTTCCTTGTATATTCTTCATTTCATCCTTGTTGGATAACATCATGTGTTTTAAAAACAATGCAGATTTCATTAGCTTGTATACAATAGTTAGTTTCATTTATTAGATTATAGCATTTAGAATACTTCATATAGGAATTTCAATCACATTCAACCCTAATATTGAATGAATCCCAATATTTATGTACATAAAGGAAACCCCATTTCTTCTAGGTGAAAACCCTAGAAAGCCATGAGGGACCCCATCCTTTAAATAAACCTAAATTTTGCAGTTCATTTTGGCGAACTTGCATTTAGAAACATCTTACTTCTAATTTAGTCTACATTTTCATATTAGGAACCTCCTCTATTAACCTTGCCTTGCATGTTGCATTGTTTAAACTTGCATCCTAGAGTTTCATACTTTGCATTAGTGAAAAGTTCATTTTTGCATCTTATTTCCTTGCATGATAGAGAAATTTTGCATAAATACCTTAGATCTAAAATTTACAGTCTAGAATACAACATTTTTCATCAGAAAAACTAGAAATGTTTTAAAAAAATCCCTAATGGGACTAATTTGCCACCTTGGGTGACCTAGTGCCAATGCTCATTTTGCATTAGTTATTTTTGCATTTCATTCCCAGTTTTTGCACTTTCTGTTTGTTTTAGTGGTTTTTAGTTTACATTCGGTTACTTTATGTTACATGGTTATAATTAGAATAAACATCTTTCACTTTGATGGCATTTATGAATAGCATTATTTCTTTACAAGTTTCATTTTCAGCATTAGTTCCTAGTTCATTTAAAGAAAATCATTGGAACATGAAAACAGAACTATAGAAACATCACATGAAACAATGCACACACTTCTTCACTATAGGAAAACTATATCATCTAAACCTTTTAGCAGTGATGACTTGGATAAGTTAGATGAAGCTCTACAAGGCTTCCTCTCACTAAGCTCATCCACTAAGGTTTGTGATGGAAAACCTCAACCAACCACTAATAACCTATATCCCAAATATTTTAGTTGTGATGATATGGGTATGTTAGATCAAGATCTTCAATATTTCATCTCACCTAACTCATCCACTAAGGTTTGTTGTGAGCAACCCCAAAAAAATATGTCAACATAATTCAACCTCAACTTGTTCTCTACCCACCTTCCCATTAACCTCAAACCCCATATAAACCTGAATTTACCCTTTACCCACCCAAGCATGATGATTTTTCTCATACTCATTATACTTGAAATAACCCACATCCTCAACAAGCCACCTCAACACCCTTACCATTACCCAACCCCATATTACCTGTGGTCCCTCATCTCAATTCACAACTTAGGGAGTATGATCTCATTGAACAACTTTAGAATACTCCCGCCAAGATATACCTTTGGGATCTTCTCCAAAACTCCTCTGACTATCATTCTTTACTTCAAATGACATCTCAACAGATTGTGGTCCCCTTAGTATGAATGCTAATGATGTGGCAGCTCTAATACAAGAAATGAATACAACTAATGTAGACATTACTTTCTACCACCATGAGCTCCCTCCATTAGAGTTAAGAAAGAAAATTGAAGCCTTTATGATAATAGCCTAGTATGATTGGATAGGCATAAAATGAACCCTTGTTGATAATGGCTACGCCCTTAATGTGTGCACTGTGAAGCTTCTTGATAGGTTGCATGTGAATAGATCACAATTCAAATTTGTTTCCTTATCCATTAGAGGATCTGACAATGTTACAAAGAAACCACTTATCATCATTACTTTACCTATTACCATCGGAATGGTTACACTAAAAAATCTTATGAATTCATGTCATGCCCTATGACCTTTCTTATAATATCCTCTTGGGAAGACCATGGATACATGAGATGCACACGCTACCCTTGGCCCTTCATTGCAAAATGAAATATGTCTATAATAAAAATTTTATCACATTGACATAGACCCCGAGCCTAAGAGTTTGTTACAATTTGAAAAGGGAACATCAATTCCTCTCAACACATTCATTCCTACCTCCAACATCACCCCTTCTGAGAAGAATCAACAAAAAGATGAATCCAAGTTTAACTTACTTGGTGATGATTGGGGATGATTAGAATTCACACCTTCATTTATGGGTGAGTATATTGTTACATGAAAAGATGATGACAAATAGGAACAACCAACCATCCTCTCTACCAAAAATGAAGAAAACCCTTCCCACACACCTACCTCATCTTCTTTGGAATATAATGTAGCATATAACGAATTTTGATGAGATAGATTATCAACAACCACCTAACCCATAAGAAATGGAAAGACTTTATGGACAAGGATATGATCTTGTGAAACAATTAGGATACAATGGTAAAGGATGTGGAAAGCATAAGCAAGGCATTCAAGTTCCCATTGAACCTCATACGCAAGGAACTAAGACCGGTTTAGGGTTTTCCTTTTCTAGCAATACAAAAGAAAATCAACGACCATCTCTCAACATCAATACTATCACATGTGTACCAAGACTCAATCTCATACTCAAACATCTTAAACTCCTTGATCTGGATTCCCCACCATTCACCTATGTTAATGATGATGAAGCTTTGAAACACTTGTTATGTGCTTCAAATAAGACTTCTAGATCCAAGATAAATACCTCTTGTGCTATGATAAGTTCAGAGCTCAACATTATTAACATTAATAAAACTCACACAAGCATGGAACCATATGATTCAAAAATTCCTAATTCAAATGCACTCCCTTTAGGGGATACCATTGATAGACCAGTGGACATAGATGATCAAGACAAAGTCATTAAAATTGGGAAGTACCTTAATGATGAAGAACAAGATGATCTTGCAACCTTGCTTCATGCTTTTCCTTTACTATTTTCTTGGAAATATTCTGATATGCCCAAAATAGATCTGAAGATAGTCACTCATAACATTGTTCTTGCCAAAAATGCTAAGCCTACTCGCCAAAAGATAGGAAAGATGAACTCTAAGATAGCCTTGCATGTTAAAGGAGAACTTGAAAAATTCCTTGACTTAAAGGTTTCATTCGACCTATAGATTATTCTCCTTGGATATATCAAACATTTTCATAGTTGCTCAACCTGATAATCATGTTAGGATATGCACAAATCCTCTTTAAAGGCTGATTTTCCTCTTCCTAACATTGACATGATCATGGATTCAACTGCTGGACATTCTTTGTTATCCTTTATGAATGAATTTTCTAGATATAATCAAATCTTCATCAACCCACAAGATCAATACAAGACGGGCTTTACATCTGCTTGGGGAACATTTTATTAGGTTATGATGACTTTTGGATTAAAGAACATAGACACTAATTATCAATGATCAATGACATTAATATTTCATTATTATATACATAAAATCTTAGAAGATTATGTTGATGACATCCTAGCTAAATCCTTAACTTGACAAGACAATGTGAATGTTCTTTGACAAATATTCAAGCACATGCGTAAGTATAACATGAGCTTATATCCAAAAAAGTGTGTCTCTGGAGTAGATAGTGGTAAATATTTAGGGTTTATCCTATCTCATAGAGGAATTGAGGTTGAAATGAATAAATTGACGCTATAATTAACAAGCCACCTCCTCGCAACATCTCCTAATTGCACACATTAAAAAGAAGGATTCAAGCCATCCGTCATTTTCTCACTTCCTTAGTTGATTGCACATTACCTTTTACACATCTCCTTAAAAAGAATATGAATTTTAATTGAAATGATGATTGTAAAAAAGCCTTTGAGAGCTTGAAAGAGTATCTTGAAACTCCACCTATTTTACAACCTACTATACCAAACAAACCATTCATCCTTTATATCGCCACTTCTTCCAACACTCAATGCTATATTTTTGGCTCAATACGACAACAATGGTAGAGAGAATACTATCTATTACATTAGTCGAACTCTCATAGATTATGAAACATGCTACTTAACAATCGAAAAGAAATGTTTGGTTGTATTCACTACTAGTAAGTTGTGGCACTACTTACTAAACAAATAAATACAAGTAATGACCAAGTTTGATCCTCTAAAATAACTTTTCAATTAAACAGACCTTTCAGGACATCTTGCTAAATGGGTAATGTTGTTGACCAATTTTTAACTTAATTTGGTTTCCCAAAAAGAAATCAAAATGCCAAGCCTTAACTAAACACTTAGTCGATGCTCCCTCACCTCTTGTGCTACCTGTTGATGGTGTTTTCTGCATAGGCAACAACTCAGATAGAATATGATATCCTATCTCTCTTGAAAGGTAAATCTCTATGGGAAAAGAGATAACCCCAAGGTCTCTAATGTCAGGTCTTGACTATGCAACAAAAAAACTCAGAGATAAATGTGAAAATACTGGTAATCACAAAGGGACCTTACTACAAGCAAATACTGGACTTCAAACTTATCAGATTTTGCAATATATTGCTACTCAGATTCTTAAATCTAACCCAGATAATAAAATAAATAGCAAAAGATAAGAGTTTAAGAGAGATCCTAAGATTAAAATTACTCCTAAAATCAATCACAACAATGATGAATGCTGCAAACGGACAAATCTCCAATAAAACCAATTTTTGCTTAATCAAGGACAAGCCTACAACTCCACAAAATTGGTGCAATATTCTGAGGAAACTAAAGATTTTCAGACTATGAACATTCATCCACATACCCAGTAAATGGAGCAATGTAGACAAGCATCCACAGTTGAACTTAGCATAAAATAAGGTCCAGACTAACTTTACACAGCAACTTACAATCAACAAATTGCTAAAAGTATGGACCGGAGATCGATCAACATCATTAACATTTCACCATTATCATGAAAGAACTAAAAACTAACATCTAACACTGAGAATCAAGAACAAGAAACCATAAAAATTTTGAAACATAACACAATGTTTGCCAAATCAACAACCCAATTGCATTATCTTCTCCAGCATTACATAACAATTTCTAGTCTCTCTCCTCTCCTACAACTATTGACTTGCAAAATATAACTTCTAACTTAGTCAATTCTGGCTTTGCAGCCCCTGGTCAACTATTCTCTAGCCTTTTTCTAACTCCTTACAAATGAGAAGGCACATCCCTTTTATCGATATTACATTTTTAAATCAAGGGCTAGGATTAAATTCAATCCAATGGCTGCAATTAATCCCCAAGAAACCCTGAGAATTTGCATTAGGGTTCTTAAAAATGTGGTACATCATCATCCAATAGCATAAAAGCAGTTACATCCAAGAGCAATAAGAAATCAACAATCTGCCACCTCGATTTTAATAAAAAAATTATGATTGGAGAGTGAAAACAACATCACACATCACTCCATGTTTGAAACATATATTCCAGTTGTAGATAGGTTGTGGCACAGATTCTTATGTAGGTGCATTGTAAATATTTTCCAGATTTTCCTCCTGGCATGAATCCATATGCAAGTCCTCTTTTTTTTATTTATTCCTGAAAAACATATATAATCATTAATAGCTCACATGTGAAAATCCAACCATAAAATATTAAAATTAAGCATAAATAAACCCTTGGAAATTCAACTCCATCATAAAATTTTGGAAATTTAACCCCATTAATAAATTTCGGAATTCAGGAAAATCGTGACAGGAAGTTCAGAAAAATCCGCCAGGAAGGGAAAATCCCAAAAAATGCAAGAAATCCGGAAAAATCCACCAAGAAGGGAAAATCCTGAAAAATGCAAGAAATCCAGAAAAATCTAATAAGAAGGGAAAATCCTAAAAAAAAAAAAATCCGGACATGGTGGAAAATCGAAAATGGCTAAAAATTCGCCAAAATCCGGACTGGGTGGAAAATCCCGAAAATGGCCCAAAATCCGAAGAAAAACTTTGAAACCCCATAACTTTTTTTCTCGGATGAATTTTCAAAAAGTTCAAAAAGAAACTTGGCCTAATTTTTCGTCCTCTATCCATTGGTACAAAAATATTTACACATCACTTTGAAAATTCACTTGAAAAATCCCCATTTCCAAAATCCAAGGCCCTAAAATGCTTCAAAATGCCACCCGTATCAAACCAAATGTGGATTGAATCCCAAAATAACCCCCAAGAAGAGAAAAACTAGAAATTGACAAAGACAAGGTACAAAGATGTAAAAGAAAAAGAGGGTCCCCACCTCTAGTGGGGCGTGTGTGCAAAAAGTGCACAACACTACCTACCAATGACTCTTTTCTCAATGATAGCTTGTTGACCATAGAGCTTCCTATGTGGGAATTGTACTTTGATGGATCCAAGTGTCAAACAAGATTTGTTGTTGGAGTTATCTTAATTCTGCCCACTGGTAAGCCTATTTTCTTGTCGTATTGCCTCAATTTCCTTAGTACAAATAACATAGTTGAGTACGAATAATTAATTCTTGGATTGCATGTGGCCTTAGTCATGGGAATTAAAGACATCAAGATCTATGGGGATTCATAATTATAGATTAAAAAAATAAATGGTCTCTATCAAACTAAATATGACAAATTATCACAATATAAGTATCTTGTCATAGCCTTGTTAGAATAGTTTGAATCGTTCACCATTGATAACATCTCTTGAAAAGATAACCGACATGCGGATGTAATGGCTAGTGTGGCTTCTCTCATATCCCCTTCAAATCTTTCCAAAAAAGTCATGTTTACCATCCACCCCATCATGAAACCTTCCATTAGTGATAAACTTGATGATATCCTTCCAACATTCCCAGATAATTCATGTGAGTGGTATGATGCCATCTATCACTATTTAAAAGATGGTACCATTCCTCAACCTATGACTAGAAACACCTGCATTAGCCTAAAAAATTTATCCACTAAGTAAATAATACTTTTCGATACATTGTATAGAAGATCCTTCGACAAAATTCTCTTGTGATGTATCAAGGATTCTGAAACTCATATTGCTCTCTAACAAGCCCATTTCGGCACTTGTGGAGGTCATTTTTGAGGAAAACCTTAGTGCAAAAACTCCTTCGCATGAGTTTTACTGGAAAAATATGGAAAAAGATTATTATGTGTATGTTAAGCAATGTCACAAATGCAAAGGACATATAAATTTGGTTCATGCTCCTACTTATCAGATTTGTGCCCAAATCCCTATTTTGTCATTCTTTGTGTGGGGATTGGATCATACTTCTTCTATAGGACATACATTTATCATTACTCTCATTGATTATTTCACCAAATAGGTAGAAGTTATTCCTCTCTAGTTTACAACCACTAGTGTGATGTGTTGTTTCTTATTGGAATACATCATCGCTCACTTTGGACTTCCTTCTGCATTAGTTTCAAACAATGGCACACAATTTAAACATAATTATGTGAAGAAGTTCCTAGAGACCTTTCATATTCAATACCACTTTTCAACACCTTACTACCCACAATCTAATGCTCAAGCCGAAAGCACTAATAAAATCCTCAAACAAATCCTTAAGAAAATTTTTAATCTAAACTAGAAAGATTAGCACACGCAATTTCAATATGTGTTGTGGGCCTATCACACAAGTGTTTTCTCCTCTATAGTAAATACACCTTTCAACCTTGTCTATGGTACTGAGGCTATCATACTTTTGGAGTTATAAATCCCCGCATTTCGGATTTCTCTCCAAGGCCTTGTCAATAATGACACCTATGTGCAACAACGATTACAAATCAGCTTGAAATGTTTTGATGGACAACATATTAATGCTCTCAAGCATCTTTAGGCTTACACTAAACAATTATAATGAAAACACGATACTGGTGTCATCACTCAGACAGTCAACAAGGGTGATTTAGCTATATATGAAAATCAGAAAAATACTACTGTCGATTATTCTAAAAAGGGAAATTTTAGTCCTAATTGGTTAGGCCCCTATGTGCTCAATACAAAGAATGGATCTAGTGCTTACACCTTAACCAAGGGAGATGGAACTCCTCTTAAAGACCTCATTAATTATGTGCATTTGCATCATTATTATGTCTAATCCCCTTTTGAATGGTATGCTTTATAAATTAGTGTAGTTAGAGCTATTGGATCATATTCTATATTCTTTCAAATTTCTTCATTCTTGACAAATCATTATGTATATGTCCTGAACACTAAAGTGATTATTTAATTCATTTTATAATTTATTTAGGTTTCATACTATTCAAAATTTCCTTTTGTGTGTTATGTACATTAAAATCATATTATGTACATATCATATTTCATCTTTATGTTGTATCTAAGAGAAACTCTAACAAGTTTTAAATAGATCACATAAAATTTATTAAATCATGTAGCCATTAATTAAGTAATCTTACAAAGTCCTTTTTAATTAATCACATTTTCATTTAATATTCACATAGTAAACCACAACATACAACATCAAAATACATACATATATATCAAAAAAAAATTGTACATGTCATCAAAATATACAATGTCACTAGGGACTATGATTACCAGATCCCCCAGGATCTGGTACTCACGCTGCATCAGTAGTTGGATGTCGGGAGATGATCGTGTGTGATTATGATCACGATCCACTAAATTTGATTCCAAAATCTATCCCCTCGATCCCTGCAAGTACCATTCGATGATCTCCTACTACCTAATCCCTCTCTTCCTATAGTTGTGTCACCTCCCTCTCTATTCTCTCAAACTCTATCAAAGTCTGTGATGACTATTCCTATGACGTATTCCTAGCTTGGTGGACCTATCTCCTCAAGCCCTCGTATGCTACCCACAGTCTCATGAAGGGTCTCAGTGAATCTAGATATTGCTCCAAAATAGGTGGGGGCATGTAATCCAAGTCCATCTCCTCACACTTGCACTATCTCTACAGTGACCTGACAGTAGAGATCCTGCCAATCCTCTATGGGCCCTACAAGATAGAAGCAAAACATAATCAATACACAACATGATATACATATATGCATACAATAATACATCAACATCGATAAAAATTAAATATCATCACCTATATCTTTGGTAGGCTGAGAAATATCAACCTCATCATGTGTAGGGGGCATGGATGTTGTGCTAGCATCTCCTTGGCTATGAGTACTAGTCCCTACTGATGTCGTTGCTTGGGATCTAGTCATATGAATAGGTGAGTTCTCTCCCCACTCATATCGGTCCTTAGCTGCTACCTCATCACTCTCACTCAAAGGTTGCTCCTCATCCTCATCCTCCTCTTGATCTTGATCCTGATCCTCCTCCTCTCCATCCTATCCATCATAATTAACATTTGCATCCTCATCATACTCCTCATCAATAATGTTGGTAAATATGTCCAGAACCCTATAGCGTGTCTCCTCAGCTCTATCCTCTCTCTCACCCCCCTCATCTAGCACTAGTTTTGCATCCCCTATGATCTCATCAATTGGAAACACGGGAGATGGTCATGATGCTATCCACCACTCTTCATGATCCCATGTGGTACCGATATCATTTGTGTGTGAGGCCAGCAACTGATCATGATCAAAATAATCATAGTAACTCTAGACGACATAGATTAGTGTCAATCATGTTGTATCACCAAGTCTTTGAGCACTCCACACTAACCTCCTAAAATATGACCATGCCCTAGGTGGTCTTTAGATCTATCCAAACTGTCACATAACTTGGTCATAGTAAAAGGGGCGTACTATGTGATCATGTTGACCAACCAAAAATATATCCAATTTAAATCTCTTAATCTATCTCGTGTAGTCTGACCACTGTAGTACAAGCTGATAAGGTCTCCACAAGATATCATCCTCCTCCAATCGATGAAACCTCACTCTCCAAAAGTGTAAATCTCCATACTGTCATAACCATCGAAGAGGATAGACAAACGCCCAAGGATACCCCATTGTTGTAGGACATGAGAAGCTAGTAGGTCTAGTGCAAGTGATATTCTCTAGGCACCAAACCTATAGAAGTGTACATTACACCACACTATCTAGATCCCAGAATAAAAACTGCCCCAAATCATAATATAAGTGTGCAAGGATGCAACATCCCTTGGCATATACTATCTTGTGCTCCACCATCCTCGTATCAGATGCACTAGCTTGCCCTCAAGGTGTGTTTCTTGTCCATCTGGGAGGAGTACCAATTTGACGGTATGCATCATAATATGTCTCACCACTGGCGCTCATGTATAAAGTAATAGTGTTAGGTAAATCCATCCTGCAACCCTATCATCATGAACTGGTTCGTCAAGGAAATACTTCATGTCTGCTCATTGCATGCAAAAGGTACAACCCCTCTAGAGGTGCACCGACTCCCCCCTAAATAGGAACTCAAAGTATGCATTGCACATCCTCTAAAGTGACAGTCATCTCTCTAGTAGGAAGGTGGAAGGTGCATTTATCCTCATTCCATCGCTCACACAATGCCATCAACATAGCATCATGGTACCTCATGTGGGGCATGCGGTACGCCCAATAAATACATATCTCTTGCAAGTTATCCATGTCTACTACTGAAAAAGTGGGTGCTAGATCTCTCAAAAAGCTCAACTATCTCCCACCCAAACATTGATGAGATCGGGTGGGTAACTATCAAAAACATCCAAAAATGCTCTCTAAATCATCTAATATCTTCAATTTTACTCGAATTCATCATGCAAGTGTACTAATGTTGTTCTAGTGTTCTTTCTCTAGGGCCTTAGATACTTTAGAATCCTTTTGGGACACTTCATGAAGAAACAAGACACTTTGCAAAAAAGTGGGACACTTTACAAACAATAGGGACACTTTGTGAACAAAAGGGACACTTTGCAAAAAAAGGGATAGTTCACTAAAAAAAAATCAAGATCCTAAATTAACCTAAATATGCATATAAATCATCCCATACTTTAAAAATCACAAAGAAAAGGTCACAAAATTGACTCACCTCATGATGTTGCTCATCGCAAGCCACTTGGTCTTGCAACACATCCAATCTCACAGGTGTGAAATCTCGTGTGCTCAACATATTTCACTATCTCCTCATCACTCTCATGCTACACAAAAGGTAAATGAAGAAGTGTAAATTTACACCATCTTCATCCTTTTTACTCTTTCTCATACTCATGTAAGCATATTTTTACTTTTACCATTTTAGACATATTAGTGTGTTGTTCATTCAAAACAGTACACCGGGTGCGAGCGAACTCCATTTTTATGTCATTTTTTGCATCATAATCATGTTTACATGCCCTACATCATCACTCACCTATCATTATGTGGCATGGTACCTAGAAATTTCCTCCAATATGTGTGTCCTCATTCGATCTGGCTAGATTTCTACCTTGATTCCACCTTTGTTATAGGTCGCTAAGACTCATCATCTTTGACTTTGAGGCCTGTGTTACCTAAGGAATCATAAAATTCTTGAAAAATAGCACCAAAATCACTCAAAATTAACAAATCCCACCTCAAAAAACCCTAGTGGGATTAGGTCACCCAAGGTGGCGACCTAGTCCTTTTTAGGGTTATTTATATTTTTGAGTGAGAAAATGTGTGACTTGCTAAAACTTCTTGATGGTTGTTGGTCTCTTAGGTCGAAATAATTGACAATTAGGTATTGTTGCTTGTAAATAATTTTTTTAGGTCACTTTTCACTCTCTCTTAGAACCTTTGGTCATTTTTCAAAAGAAATCTCAAGAACATCTTCCACTAGAAGATTCATCTCTCTTTCTACAACAAAGTTGAAGCTTAGGACAATTAACTAGGATTTTTGTAGGTCTTCAAGCTCACTTCACACACAATATCTCACATTGCAAAGGATTGATCATGGATGTCTATGGAGAATCATGGAGAAATATAGGTTGAGGAGGTGTAACTAGCCACCAAATCACACCAAAAGACTTATTTTCAAAGTGATTCCATCTTCCATTTTCTCTTTATCTTCAGATTTAAGGTTTGCATCCCATTTTCATTCCAATTAAAATAATTTTTAATGTTGTAGGGTTTCTTGCATAGAAGTCTTACATCATTCTCTCTTGCATGCATCTTATTCTAGCACATTAGAATAGGGTTTTGTCTCACTTCATATTTTTCTAGTTTTAGACACACTTAGGGCTAGGGTTCATGCAGATTTGTTAGTCATTTCAAAGTTTAAATACAATCAAGGGGTTTGACCAAGGCAAGCCTCACATTGGAAACCAAAACATATTCTATTTTGCAAGTGATTTTGTGGATTTGAACCCGAATTTAAGTGAAAAAGAAGAATGCAGACTACAAACTTCTGACTCCACTTTTAGATTTCCCAAAACAATGAAAGGGACTAGGTCACTAGTTGTGGTGACGTAGTCCCATTATAGGATTCTATCAGAAGTTTTAGTAGATTTGAGTACCCAATTGGTTAGAATGGAGCCCATAGTAGTTTACCAAAATTGGACTAGGTCACCTAGCTTGGCGTAAGTGTCCTAGTGGGCATAAAAGTCATATTTTTCAGATTTCTAGAGGCTTTTGCAAACTCCACTCCAATCCTCATTAGTTTGCAGGTGCACTTATTTGATTTGTTATGTTATCTTGCCTTGTATAGTCTTTATTTCATCCTTGTTGCATAACATCATGCATTTTTTAAACAATGTAGATTTCATTCACTTGAGTGCAATAGTTTGTTTCATTTATTATATTATAGCATTTAGAATACTTTGTATAGGAATTTCAACCACATTCAACCCTAATATTGAATGAATCTCAAGATTTATGTACACAAAGGAAACCCCCTTTCTTCTAGGTGAAAACCCTAGAAAGCCTTGGGGGACCCCATCCTTTCAACAAACATAAATTTTGTGGTTTGATTAGTTGTAAAAGGTTCAAAATAAATGAAGTACAATATTTATACTCTATGGGTATGTGCAGGATCATGATAGGCCAAAAAGTGTTGATATCTAAGTGATATGATGACCCATCTGGCTGACAATTTTTTTTACCCAAAATTGATGAAACAAAAAGGGTTTTTAAAGGAGATTCTCAGCTTTCAACCAATATAAATTATGCTTTACTTTGAATTTAATAAATAATTATTATTCATTTTCTATTTGAATTACGACTAAATTCCAAATTGATAGGTTGATTGAAAAACATCTATAACTTTCAAACGGTATCACTTTTTTTGAATCTGAAGCATGCATCACATTTTATGCTTCACATACTATAGGATTAAAAAAAAAATTGAATTTCATGAAGTTTTGACCAAGTTAAGGTGGTTAGACATATGAGTTTTTTATATTTTTTAAAATCTGTAATAAAAAAATAATAATTAATTATTTACTTGGAAAAAAATTATAAAAAATATGTATCACATTGGAACATGAGTCCCCTACTTATATCTAAAATATTATAAAAAAATATTATCATTTTATTGTGGTTAGAGTGGTCAAATAGACACCTACTTCTTATTTTTTCCCTGAAATTTAAGTACTATTATATTGAAATTTCAAATTTTCACCAAATAGATTTTTATATTTTTAAATAAACCTAGTAGTTTATAAACTACATTCAATTTTCTACAGATTCTATTCGTACATATTTTTCAAATAATATAGATAACTTATTCAAATTTTTACGTCAAGTTGCCTAACTCTGATTTTCTGAATTGTATTGCCACTTAAGGACCTTTTTTTTCCATGATGATCCTGCACATACCCCTATATTATACTTAGATGAGGGAATCATAATTTTGAAGTATATTATGTGTTCATTCTACTGTGATACTTTTTTCTAATTATTTTCTATGAATGATGGTTTGATTGAATAGTTTTACCATTTTCTTTATTTTTATTTATTCAAGATAAGTAACCTTTAAGGAACGAAAAGAAATCCCCTATACATTTTCTACAGGACTTGTTCTAAATTAATACACTAATAGAAACCTTTCTAAAAGATAAGTAGGTTTTATAATATTTTCCTATATATTTTCTATAGAACTCTAATTTATTACAATGATTGTTACATTCAAAGATAAATCTTGGGCTTAGCTCCTAATGTTTTAGGAAGGATTATGGATATAAGCTTCATCCCTTTTAATCAATTTTAGGTCAATCGAAAATATGTATGTATCTTAGAGTTTCTATTGCTCTATGGTACCAAAATAATCATAGGGAATATTACTATGTAATAAAACTCTTAGTGCAATAAAAAATGATAGCTTTTATTTTTTTACATAAAAAGATGCAATCTTACTATGTTTAATTCTAAGATGTAGTTTAGTCTTCAAATTTTCAATGGGAGATAAAATACTTTCTTTTTCATTAAATAAGAAAGTAATATAAAAAATATCATATCATACATTAGTTTACTAAAATTATGTTTATTTGAAATCTACGAAATTAATTCAATCATCTATAATTATTGAGCTTGCAAAGGATGATTGAAAAGGTGCTAGGTATATTGTAAAGAAAGTCTAGAGTGAAATTCCTAATGTGATGTCAAAAATTCTACCACCAATTATTCCCCTAAGATAGAGGAGGTTGAATCTCCAACTTTTGAAGCATAAAATTAGTAACAAGTTCTTGAAAATAAAGGATGGAAGGAAAAATATATTTGAAAACTAAAAACATCCACAAAGTAGATCAGTGGGTTTAGTCTTGAGAAGTGACTAAATCCTTAATGCTAGACAAAAATATGCACCACTCTATGAAACCTTGCATTTTCCTTTCTAGTAGCTTAGATGAAGTCATGTAAGTGCTTGAAAGGATTATCATAGGAATTTTCCATTGCTTCAACACTTTAGTGCAAATCTATATTTTTTCTACCAAAGAGAGAGGCTTGGAGATCTAAAATAATATCTACTTTTCAACTCTATGTATGTCATAATTTCACAAAGTAAAAGGTGAGAAATTTAAAGGAAAAGGGGTCCCAATAAATCTAACCATTCTCCCCTTATCGGTCTATTCCTATATAAAATATTTCATTCACTCAAATTGTATGAAAGGAAATTATCTATATAATTATGTCATATTCTAATAAAAATAAATATAATTTCCTCACAAAAGGTATCAAGATAAGCCATGGATTTTTTGAAAGGGGCTTGATACTCCATTAGCATTAGAAAAATTCTCATTGATAATATATTGAGATTTTCAAAGGATATAAATCCCTTTCACAAGATTTTTTAAAGCCTTATTGACAAGAAGATAACTAAAAGTTTACACAAGATAGAGGAAAATATTGATACATGGATTTGAAAAGATCAAACCTATCTAAACTCCAACCATTCATAAACATTGCACTATATATATATATATATATATATATAAGTAAGAAAATCCCTATTTATCTAAGACCTTTAGGAAAGACTAAGGAAAAAGGTCATTGAATTATCTAATTATGTTAGAACTAAATATGATACTTTGAGAATATTAGAGAAATGGGTCTCAATGGAGAAGAATAAGGAACCTTATTTTAAGGATTATTGGGTAAATTGTGCAAATGATCATGAAGTGAGAAATACATGTCACTAAAGGTTGAGACTAAATCAAACGAGAACAATGGGAACTCACACAATACCATTATGGATGAAGGAATATAATTAAAAGGTATTGCATTATAGATATGAAATAAATAGAATTTTTGATAACCCTATGACCCTAATTTCTTTGAGGTAGAAATGTCTTTAATTGATGAGCTAACTAGGAATATTTTGGGTTATATCCAAACATGGTTGAATCAATGGATTGTATCATTAAGTTATAAAATTCATAGACATCACCTATAGAAAGGAAAATAATAATAAGAGAAATATCAAATTAGATATAAAGGTGATGGTTTTCATGGTTTTCACAACTTCTAGATCAACAAAGGGAAGATTCAAGAGGCTAAAGTGATCAAATTAGTAGAAGACTCAACTAATGGGGGTTTTTCATATCCTCATAACATACCCATTTTTCTTTTACAAAAATAAGGGCCCTCTTATTTTTAGTAATTTTATGTTATTAAAGAAAACTAAAAATATTATAAATTGTATTTGATAAAATAACTACCCTAAATAATTGAAGAAATATTGTATGTGTTATTAGTTGATTAAGATACATGTAAAGAATATTATACCTCATATTTTTTTATTTTCAATAAGGTAGTCTTGCCATCTTTGAGAGGGTTTTTAAGCCCCAAAGTTGTTCAGATATAATAGAAGAAATATGTTTACCAATAATTACATATCTCTAAGAGTAAAGAATGGATATCATGCAACTAAGATTATGAATATTGACTACTTTATCCCATAAAAATGTGATCCCTCTATTAGTGAAATCCCTTGAATTTTAAACTTAATATGTGTGCTTGTTAAATCAATTTTGTAAGTCTAAATCTTATCTAGAGTTACAAAACCATCCTTTATGTTCAAAACCCACCTTGGGGTTATCAAAGTCTATTGTCTTCATCTCCTTCTTCTTAAAGGTTGTATCTCTTCTTCCCCTTTTGGAATCTCTTCTACCTTAGTATCTTCTTTTATCTACCTTTCAACCATTTTCTTAGGTTGTGCATATCTCGTCCTTGTTGGTGAAGTGGTTTTTGGTGGCTTCCTTGGGGTGAATATGGTTGGTCAAGAGGATGTGGGTCCCTCAAAATGGCTTCAATCTGATCTTCTAGTAGCTAGCTCTAATGTGAAGGGTGATGTGTCTTTCTATACAAATTCCCCCTTTGGAATACTCCATTATTCATGGAGTTTGTCCTTATTCATCTCTAGTTTTTCTTTTACTTTTATCTTTTCTATGTTTTCCATTACTTATTTGTATGTTTTGAACCTTTTTGCAGTAGGATTCTCTGGTTTAGTTAGTAGGGTGGTTGAAAATGAATTTATTTATTTTGTGGTAACTTCATATGGTAGTTGCAGAATCCATGGGGTTTGAGGCTCTACCACCTCCATGTATGTAATATCCTTATCTATGACAAATTATATTGTATTAATGTAATGATGTAATGACTTATAGGGGACCTCAGCTCAAGCATGCATCTATTCTTGGAAACTTTTGAAAAATCCCTAGTACACCCCAATATATGATTGTTTATCTAGGAATTTTTGTGTATATTTCTTGATTTGTGCCACAATGGGAGGTGTAATTTCTATACATTTCCCTTGAATTTTGGTAACTCATTCAGAAAATAAAAAATTAGGCATATCAATAATGTTCCAAAATCCCATCATCAAAAAGGTCCTAAAAACATGCAATGTTTTGACAAACTGATGGAGAGAAGGAAGAGAGGTGGGAGTGGGGGTTTGAAACCTTTGGAGGAAGAGGGATATGGAGAGTTTGATCTAGATGATGATGATGCAATTTTATTGGGTGTTTTTGGCTCACTTTTTTTTTGATATTTTTGTAGTTGTTGTTGTATTTTTTGGCTTCTTTGTGGATTTTGTGTTGGGTTTTTTAAACTCCCCTATTATTGTGTTTGATTATGGATTCTTTGAAGATGACTTACTTTGTGGGAGCTCTAGGTTGAATGGTGCTAGAACAAATTGGGTTTCATAGTTGTTTATGATGGTTTTTCTTCCATGGCTCATTTGCTGGAGGTGGAAGTTTTTTTAGGTTGCATCTTGGTGTTTTCTCTTTTGTATTCTGGCAACCCTTTTCAACATATTGCCTCCCTATCCTCCATCTCTTGGAGGGTAATTCTTGTGGTTGGTTCTCTAATTTTGGTGGATGGTTGTTGCTGGGTTGGAGGAGAGTTGTCAGTTGGTACCTCTCTTCATGCTTATATCTATGTTTTTATAGGCATTTCTAGTTTGCTTCTAGTTTTTGGTAGATTCATGGATGTTATGAAGTCAAGTTTGAATTCTAGAGCGGGTGTTTTAGAGGATGCCTTTGAATCTAATGATGATGAAGATGTCAATGGTGTTGTGGGCTTGTGGGATGGTTTTGTTTCTAATGCTTCGTCTAATCTAGCCGAGGTGAGGTAGTTTTTTGTTTGTTTGGAGAGCACCCAATGGTTGGGTCTACTTGATTTTTATGGTTTTTCTTTGATGTTGCGGACAGTTTGATGGTTAGCATGGACCTATTGTTGATGGTGGCATGTATGTAGTTTCTTCTCATTTGTTAGCATTTTTCTTTAAGGTTCTATTGGGTTTGGGTTGTCTTTTTCCTAGACATCTCTCCTTTTGCTACTTCTTCTAGCCACACATTGTTATCATGGGTTGTTGAAGATCTCTCTTCTATGGTGATGTTTGTGTTTATTGTTGGCCTATGGGTTCCTCAATTTTGGATTGATTCTTTTATCCCCTTTGGTCTTTGAATTTTTTATGGTTAAAGGAGTAGTTTTATTTTATTGGTTGAAGATGCTTGTGTTTCTTTGGGCTTTTTAATGGGTTACATTTTGGAGCTTGAAGGTTGAGATGCAAATGGGTTTTGTGTTATTTTTTGGGAATGTTAGTTATTTGGCCCCCTTTTTGATAGTGATCAAGGGTCTTATGTGGGATGAGTTGTTACTCTCTTTTATTCTAAAACCTCAAAAGTTCTTTTTTTAAATGTTTTTGGATGAAGTGTGTTCTATCTCTTCTTTCTTGTTCCACATTCTTGCTATGCCTAAGTAGATTGTCACTTCCCTTCCTTCCAAAGTTGTTACTTTCAACCGAGGGCTATAGTTGGTGTCTTCTATGAAGTTGGAGACTACTCCCATTGAGGTGGATCCCTATCCTATCAAGGTGGAGGTGGTTGATGTAGTTATGGTGGGAATTTATTTTCTCTTCTACTTGATCCTTCTAAATTGGAGTGTGTGTGGGAAGAAGAGTGAAAGATTTGGAGGTTTCAACTCTCATATCTTACTCCCTTATAGAGGGGGGATCCCTCCTATTGAGTTGGAGGTGGGGTTGGCATCTCTGGTGGTGTGATTTTGCAAGAAGTTTGATGTGCTTCAAGGTTCAACTTTGCTCTCTAACCCCTCTATAGAGGTGGGGTGGTTGAATTCTTCAGTGTTGTTGATTAGGGGTAAGATGAAATTATAAACCACTATCTAAGATTTTTTTCTGATTTGTTTCTTGTCTTAGTGGTTTTTTCCTGATAATTTGGTTTATTGATGCCTAGTTGATGCAGGTTATGTCTTTGTTTAGCTAAGGATTTTAGGTATTGACTAAAACCTAGTTGTAAAGTGTTCAAGGTCCCTTTAAAACTTGTATGTTGCAGCTTGTTTAGTCTTGATTTGTTGTTTGTTATTGTTGTTGTTGGGTTGTTGTTGGTTTGCAAATTTTATTATTAGCATCATGCTTTGATGTGACAAGGTTTGGAATCCCTTCAAAACTAGTTTATAATGGGTTTTGGGTCCCATCAAAACTAGCATTACACCTAATAAAAAAAATTGTTCCAAAATGAAAATAATACTTGGATGCTTCGATTTTTTTTATGTTCTCCATCAATTATTCTCTCATGAATTTATTTTTATGGCCTTTTTGGATGAAATGTCTCCCTTCATGCTTAACTTATTTTTCATGTGAATGGATTCTTTGGTTATATGGTATTTTTTCTTTAAGTAGATAAATTCACCATGTACTTTTCTAAGTGCCCAACATACCCAATCATGGTCATTACAAAAATTTGGGTAGTCTTTCTAGATGCCTAGATTTTTAGACCAACTTCCTTATATTGTGGTAGATACCCACTCATGCATTTGGTGTTATTGGTGTAGGGGAACCATCACCTTGTAATGTAAGGGAGAGAGCCTTGAAGGTTCATTAAATGATTTGAAGGTCTTTTAAACATTATGCAATGAGGAAGTTGCAAAATATGTCAAAATAGGATAAGTTGTCAAATAATGTCATGAGGACAATGAAGTCTAGGTGGTAGAATAGTTTGGTTTTCATATTTTACTTCTTGAATAAGGTCCAAAGTGACCATTCAATGTGTAATTGGTTAGTAGAAGTTGCGAGTAGGTGAAAATTGCAACACAAGGATGCCAATGGTGATTAAGGTTGTTAATTTGCAATTTTGCAACATAATGAGTTATTAGAGCTTGTAAGTCAATTAAATAAAGCTGGTCAGTTTTTGAGGTAGTTTGGAGTTGGATTGATTATAAATATTATGTAAAAGGGAGGTTGTTCTTGAAGAAAAAAATCAAATAAAATAAAGAAATTTCCTGAATTCTATGTTTTTCCTGATTTTTCCTAGTTTCCTAAAATTTGTAGGTCTGGTACGGACCTATACAGTCAAATTTGGCTCTACAAGTTTTGTGAATGTGTTATATTGGTGATTTATCTTTCTAATTTATTTGGTTTGAGGGCTTGAATGCTCATATTGAGGGATAAATCACTGTTTTTTCTGAAACTGCCTGTTTACCCTATTTTGGGGCTTTTGAGAGGAGTCAAAATGGCATTCTAAGCCTTCCACCTACTATGAAGACTTGTAACTTGGTGGATAGGCTTATATAGGTGTAATAAACATGTTCATACTTTTTTTTTGTGTAGGGCAGGTGATTTTCGTTAATTTCAGGGTGTCCCTAGGGTGGAATCCATTGGAAAGGTGTATGATTTGATGGGTACAGTCTTGAGTCTGATAATGGGAAGTTAGGAATGGATATCTTATGAAATTTTAAGCATAAAATATGAGTGTATGAGTTGGTGGAATTGTTTGGGAGGCTGTGGAAGCATCATATTCAATAAACCCTCATCAAAAGTGCCTAAACAAGGGGTTTATGGGTTTGTTATGATGGAGGTTGTACTAGTGCAACACAATAGTGAATTTTGAGGTTTTTTAACTTGACTAGTGCTGCCTTAGAGTTTCAGATTGTTTTCATAAGTCTACGAGGGGGGTCCTTTGTAAAAGGAGGCTAATTCACTAGCCCAAGGCAGGGGTGGGTTATTGGTTCTTCACGGTTGGTCCAAAGGACTTCTATCTGAATTCGACTTATGTGTTATAAACCTGAAATGGGTATTTGAAACCATCAATATTTTTTCTAGTGTTGTGGAAAATATTTGAGTTATTCGACAAAAATTGAGTTTCCACTACTACTAGGGTTCAAGGAGTGAAATTATGAATCATGTTTCTATTGGTTGTGAGGCTTTGAGGGTTATTAAGATTGTTCAAATAGGTCTTATTAATTTGGTTAGATTCCTCTTAAAGGTAGGTTGTTAGATTTATTAGGTTTGAGCCTCCTGGGTTTGCATCACAGTGGCATTAGAGCAAGGGAGTAGGTCATTTGTGAGATCAAGGTTGAAGTTTGTGAGCAGGAAGAAGATAGTTGGAGGAATCAAAATGCCTCCTAAAGACAATGTTGTTGCAAGGAAACTTGACAATCATGACAAGGATATAGAGACATTGAAGCAAGATATGGCTGCAATAAAGGCTAAGGGCAGGACCCTTTTGGATGAAACTGATTCTGAAGAGGAAGAGACCTCTAGTGAAGAAGAGGTGATGGATCCAGATGATGTGAGAAAAATGAAGCATTTGAAAGCTGTGAAGAAGGATGGACATGGAAAAATGGATGTGCCTATGTTGGATTGGATAGGGGCTTTGGAGAACTACTTTGATAGTGAAGATGTTGATGAAGGACATAAGGTGAAGAGAGAAAAAATAAAACTGAAAGGACATGCTTTGGTGTGGTGGAATTTTTTGCAAGAGGATAGGGAGAGAAAAGGAAAGAGAAAGATCATTTCTTGGGAGAAGATGAAAGAAAAGATCAAAGGTAAATTTTTTCCTTTTGATTACAATATTCAATTGCTTAAAAAATTGCAAAATTTTAGACAAAAGGAGTTAGATGTACAAGCATATACTGAAGAATTTTATAGGCAAGGTATAAGGGCTAAACATGAAGAAGATGAGGAAGAAATGACTGCTACGTACTTGAATGGTTTAAGATTCAACATTCAAGATGAAATCAGCTTGATGATACCAAAATCAATTGAACAATGCTTTCAAATGGAAATGAGGGCAGAAGAAAAGCTAAAGAGGAGACAAGAGAAGGCAACAAGAGGAAGAGGCAACACTTCTAGAGGAAGGGGATTCAATCCTAATTCAAAGGTAAACAATGAGATTCAAGGAGATGTCAAGAAGGACCAAGAACAATCTGATTTCAAAGGTGGATGGAGAGGTTCAAGAGGGATATTTTGTGGAGGAAGAGGCTCCTATAAATTCTCAGGGAGGCTTTATACCTATAACCAGCTTGGACATCCAACCTTTAAATGCCCTAAAAATCAAGGATCAATATCTTATGGTGGAGAGAGGAGGAAACAACTAGTGCATGAGGATGAAGAGCATGTGACTTCACCTATAGTGAACCTCGAATCAGAAGAAGGAGAGGCACTCATGATAAGAAGAACTATGTTGCAAGAATCCAAGGAGGAGGATTTGAGTCAAAGGAGCCTATTCAGAACTACATGCAAATGTAAAGGTAAAGTGTTCCAAGTTGTCATTGATTCTGGTTCTCAAGATAATCTAGTGTCTAGGGAGATGGTGGATAAGTTGAGTTTGGAAAAGCTACCTCATGTAGTACCTTATAGAGTTTCTTGGGTGAATGATGATCAAAATTTGGTGGTGATTGAGAAAGCATATGTTGATTTTCAGATTGGAGAGTATAAGAATAGGGTCTTATGCGATATTTTTCCAATGGATTGTTGTCATGTGCTCTTAGGGAGACCTTGGCAATTTGATAGGAGGTCTATATATGATGGTTGGGAGAACACATATACCATAAAAAAGGATGACAATTTTTTTAAGTTGACTCCCTTGAAAGCAAGTGGAAGGGATAAGGGTAAGTCCAAGGTAGTTTTGTTTATCAAGAAGGATCCTTTAGGGCTTGAGGACTGTCTAATGTGATTACAGGTTGAGAGTAGGTTGATAGTGTTGTGACAAGGAGGAAGGCACCTTAAAATGGTGTTAGGACTATGGGAAGTCTTCCTTTGCAAAGGGTAGGGGAAGAACTTTTTCCTTGGTCTGATCTAGTTAAGGTGAATGATGAGAGGACAGTAGGGAGATTATTTGTGCATATTATGGAGAAGGGACTTGCGTTTAAGTCTGGTGTAAAAAATGTTGGGGATGGTAAGTGTGCAAAGGAGTATGAAGGATAGGGTGAAATTGTTGTTGGGACCATAGTGTGTCCTATTACTATGAAGGTTGTTGCAAAGCAATTGAAATTTGGTAGTATGAGGGAGGACAAGGTTGCTAATGCATCGGTACATGATAATGAAAGTATGGAAGGTCTAATGACAGTGGGAAAGGCACACAATGAACGAAGACAAACAAGTTTGATCATAGTGAGTGCAAAACATAGTATGCAAGGTATAGTGGATAGGCGTAAGAGTATATATGGAAACAAGGAGAAGAAAAATATAGGTACTGCTAATTCTTATTTGATTGCAGGTATGAGGGAAAAGGTAGCACAAATTTTGGATCCAGGGATCAGGAAGAATCTGACAATAGGTTTGAAGTTGCATGGAGCAGCAAAGTGGAGGCATGGAGTAAGCTTTTACTCTTGGGACAAGAGTCTTTCTATGGGGGCATGTATGGTGCAAGGGAACCATCACCATGGAATGTAAGGGAGAGATCCTTGAAGGTCCATTAAGTGATTTGAAGGTCTTTTAAACATTATGCAAAGAGGAAGTTGAAAAATATGTCAAAATAGGATAAGTTGTCAAATAATGTCATGATGACAATGAAGTCTAGATGGTATAATAGTTTGGTTTCATGTTTTCCTTCTTGAATAAGGTCCAAAGTGACCATTAAATGTGTAATTGGTTAGTAGATGTCACGAATAGGTGAAAATTGCAACATAAGGATGTCAGTAGTGATTAAGGTTGTTAATTTGCAATTTTACAACATAATGAGTTATTAGAGCTTGTAAGTCAGTTAAAGGAAGTTGGTTAGTTTCTGAGGTATTTTGGAGTTGGATTGATTATAAATATTATGTAAATTCTCGAAGGGAGGCTGTTCTTGAAGAAAAAAATCAAATAAAATAAAGAAATTTCTTGAATTCTATGTTTTTCCAGATTTTTCCTGCTTTTCTAAACTTTGTAGGTTTGGTACGGACCTATACAGTCAAATTTGGCTCTAAAATTTTTTTGAATGTGTTATATTGGTGATTTAGCTTTCTAATGTATGTGGTTTGAGGGCTTGAACGTTCATATTGAGGGAGAAATCACTGTTTTTTTTTTTCTGAAACTGCTTGTTTACCCTGTTTTGGGGGTTTTGAGAGGAGTCAAAATGGAATTCTAAGCCTCTCACCTACTATGAAGATTTTTAACTTGGTGGATAGGCTTAGATAGGCGTAATAAACATGTTCATACTTTTTTTTGTGTAGGGTAGGTGATTTTCATGATTTTGGGGGTGTCCATGGGGTGGAATCCATTGGAAAGGTGCATGATTTGATGGGTACAGTCTTGAGTCTGATAATGGGAAGTTGGGAATGGCTATCTTATTAACTTTTAAGAATATTGGGGGTAAAATATGAGTGTATGAGTTGGTGGCATGGTTTGGGAGGCTGTGGAAGCATCATATTCAATAAACCCTCATCAAAAGTGTCTAAACAAGGGGTTTTTGGGTTTGTTATGATGGAGGTCATACCAGTAGGATACAATAGTGGATTTTGAGGTTTGTTAACCTACTTAGCACTACCTTATAGTTTTAGAGTGTTTTCATAAGTCTATGAGGGGGGTCCTTTGTAAAAGGAGGCTAATTCACTAGCTCGAGGTAGGGGTGGGTTATTGGTTCTTCACAGTTGGTCCAAAGGACTTGTATCTAAATTTGAAATATGTGTTATAACCCTGAAATGGGTATTTGAAACCATAAATATTTTTTCTATTGTTTTGGAGAACATTTGAGTAATTGGGCAAAAACTAAGTTTCCATTGCTACTAGGGTTCAAGGAGTGAAATTGTGAAATCATGTTTATGTTGGTTGTGAGGCTTTGAGGGTTGTTAAGATTGTTCAAATAGGTCTTATTAATCTTGTTAGATTCATCTTAAAGGAAGGTTGTCAGATTGATTGGGTTTGAGCCTCTTGGGTCCGCATCAGTTATGAGGGTCTTGTGCAACTCCTAGAACTTTGTATTGTCAAGATCTACCATTTTTCATGAATGTATTTCCACACATCTTCTAAATATATGACATTGATGGGTATGTTGGATAATTTCCCTTCTTTTTCAACTTCCATTGATTTTTCAACTTCCATTGATTTGAAGGGATGTTTCTTGTATTTTAGTCAGGTTTACTTTGAGATGACAACAAGAGTAGGGGTGGCCATTTTAGCATAGAGGAAATTGTTTAATTATGGTAAAGCTACTAAATTCTCAATGAATCCTTAGTGTAGAAATAGGTTAAGAGAAAAATTAGCTAAAGGTTAAATTGGTATTATATAGATTTAGGTGAGTGGGGTGGTAGCCAGTTATTCAATGCTCTATTTATTTCATAATCTTTCCCAGTCATTATGTTTATTTGACAAGTGACTTTTAGGTTTTTTATTTTTTATTTTCCTAAGGTCTAAGATATGGTAGATACTATAAATTGGGTATTAATGGCTTCATAATTTTAATCTAGTGGTAGGTAATAATGTTTCAAGCATGCTCCATTAACATGCCCTATTATGAGTGTTTCATCCAATTGTCTCAATTTTATTGCTTTGAATTCAATTATGTCATGAATGTAGTATGGTTCTAACCACCAAACCTTTAGTTTTCCTTTATTTTTAAATTTTCTATCATATAATCATACGATATCCCCTATTCAAAAAAATTCAATTGCAACTAGTGGTCATGTCATGTCTTTTGTCTTTGTCTATCTAGCTGGTGGTTGTATATTGTAATTTGTTGAAATTCATCTATTAAATTCTAATATTCTATCTTTTGCAGCAATTATTGATCCTCCTATAACCATAAAGGATGTGTGATACATATGTTAGCACTTATTCAAATTTCATGGATACTATTGCATCAATATCACATACCAACTGAAATTTTGTGAACTTAGTAATCCTTTTATAGGAAGTGTAGTATACCTACAGTACTATAGGTATCTTTGCATCCCAATCTATCAACTTACCATCACACATTTTAGTTAATTTTTTTCCAATTATCTTATTTAGTGCTTCATTAGATCCATTAGCTTGTGGTGATATGGGAAGATTTTATTATATATGTTATCATAAAAAAAAATTGTAACTCCTTTATCATCTTGTTCACAAAGTAATTACCCTAATCACTTTATGCTTAGAGGAAATTTCTACCTTGTGATAATATTTTAATATAGGAATTTAATGGTAGTATTTGCGGTGCAATATCTTGTTGGTTCCACCTCTTCCTATTTTCTTAGATATTCCACTAGATGGTTACAATGAATATAGATTTTGAATGCTTTGTTGCAGATTCAATTGGCCCTATGAAATCTATTAATCACTTTTTTAAAGTATTTTTGGCTAAGACTGGTCTTAGTGGAATATCATCTTGTATAGTGGGTTTCCTTGCCCTTTGGTAGATATCACATCCATTTACATATTTTTTAGCATCTTTTGGTAAGGTTGGTCGCCATAGGCCTGCAATTTTTTCCCTTCTTATAATAGATTCTTCAAAATTATGACCTCTAACAATTCCATCATGTGCCTCTTGTAAAATATATTTCCTCTTATTTGTATATACAACTCTTCTTAAGATATTATCTTTCCCCATATGGTGTATCTCTCCCTCTACTAATGTGTATGGTATAGATCTTTGCACCAATGATTGTTTTCCCTGTAGTGATATGTCTATTGAGAATTCACCTATGGAAAGAAAGATTATAATGTCTTCTAATTATATTGATACCATGGTAATGTGGAATAGATGTATACCACATATCTCTTTTGCATGTTTATTTAGTTCAGTTCTAGTTTCAATCCATGACAAATAATCTGAACCTTGGTTATTATTTATAGGTTTTACCATAATCTTAAACTAAAACTATTGGAATAACATAAACAATCTATATATGTGGTCATGGGTTACCAATTTTTTAAGTAGGTATTTTAGGGGTTCATAATCCATGAATAAGGTGAATGGTGTTAATAGTAAATAATGTTTGTACTTTTATAATTCATACACCATTGCTAGTGCTTCCTCACTATACTAGTGTAGTTCTTTTCTATCGTAGATAGTTTCCTACTAGAGAAAGCTATAGGATGATCCTTGTTTCCCTTAGGTTATGTGAGTACCACACCTATGGCTATACCAAATACATCAGCATTAATATGGAAGGGATTGATCCAATATTAAAAGATTAGAATTGGTACCTCTCTAATTCTATACTATGACTATTTCTCTTATCTAGGAGATCCTCTAATTGAGCTAAAATTCTAACATAACCTTTGATGAAATTCCTATGATATCCTATGTAACCTAAAATGTCCTGAATTTTGAACTTTTCTTCAGTGGTAGTAAGTTGAGGATCAAATCCAATTTCATGGTGTCTAATATTAACCCTTCCTTACATATAATGTGCGCTAGAAGAGTCCCATAAGGTACCACAAATTTTCACTTCTTTAGGTTCAATGATATCTACATGCTTCTACATTAGTTTATAATCATTCAAAGGACTTGAACATGGTTTTTCACTAGTACATAGATCATCCAGTCCTCTAATTATACTTCTAGAAAAACATGAATAAATTTTTTAAAAGTATTGATCATTATTCAGCTAAATAGTTTGGATGCATTATTTAATCCAAATGGAATTACTATATAGATGTACGAACCCCATTTAGTAGAATTTTTTTTCTTAGTTTTACCCTCCTCCCTAATTTTTTCTTAGTGGTATTCAAAGAATCCATCTATGAATGAATACATCTCTCTTATGACCATTGATTCTAATATTTATTTTGTAAAGGGGGCTGAGAATGGTTGATGTATGCATGATTTATTTAATTCCTAGAATCCAAGACACACACATATCTCTCCAATATTTTTATTTTGTACTACCATGGGACTTATCTAGTATAAATATTCTATCGATTTGATTGTCCTAAAAACTAACATCTTATCTATTTTAGTGTTTACTTTCTTCTTCATGCCAGGATTCAATCTATACAGTCTCTTTTGGAATGGTTTAGCCCCCTCTTTGATTTGAATTTCCATTACTCTGAACTTGGAATTCTATTAGTTATTATATTGTTTGTGCTACCATATTTTCATCCCAATAGTCACCTATTCTTTCCATTTTAGGATCCCCTTCTGCCACAATGTTTTTTTCCTTTAGTTTGATAGGTTTATTGTACTATTTTTTAGGCACAATAGACTCTTCTATTTTCCTCTCTCCTTGATCTATTTCTATTTTTGGTCTTTTTTCTTCATCATAATGTATTGTGTAGTAGTATTGTTTCTAAATTAGTTACTTCCTAGTCTATCTAGTTAGTGCACCCATATATCCATTCTTTTGATGATGTTTGTAGTAGTATTTCACTTTCTTCTACCAATATAAAGATGATATCCTTCATTATAATTTGTACAATATTAATTTGAGGGTTTTTATTGTGAAAGGAAAAAGTATGGAGATAATTTGTAGTTATTTTATCCCATGTTTTAGTTTTTCCCCATCTTTTTTGTTCAATATACCATTTTTTTCTACAAGGCATAGTGTCCATTAAAGTAGTTAGATATATAATTTATCATCATACTCATTGTTTCTTTCCCAATAATATATGATCATCATTTCTAGGTGTTATATCTCCTTTGTATGGGGGTATATCATTGTATTCTCTTATCTCTAGTAGAAATATTAATTTGATAAAGGTTTCAAAAGATTCCCACTTTTTTATTATTTTTTATGTGTGTTGTACCAACACACAATAGTGTAGGTAAGATTATACAGTAGAATATCTAGCCTATTTTATTCATTAAGGAAGATTCTCTCAATTTGGGCTATATAGGGTAGCAAATCACCTACTCTAGAACATTTGGGTGGCTTGTGATAATTTCCCTTTGTAATATGATAGGTTTGATGAGAATCCTCACTATTATCTTCCTTATCACTTCTTGTGGTATCACACATGTCTTGCGCTACACTGCCTTCTTTTGTTGGCATTTTCCCTATCATAAATACTCTTTGGGAACTAAATATTCTCTAGGAATATACCTCCTATTCATCCTATAGCCAAGATTCTAGTTCATTTTCACTCGAAGTCTTCCTCTCAATACCATTTATCTCAATTTGGCCCTTTAAATTAAGCTCTTCCATATTTTCATTTGTCGGTAGTGTTGTAATGGTGTTTATGGTTTTATCATTATCCTCATACTCCTCCACATTGACTTCTTCTATATAGGATCCTTCTTGCCTTTTACCAAAGGCGATGTTGGAAAATTATTCTATCATTCATAAAGGATATTCTTATTTGTTGGCATCTATTACTCCTGGGAGTCTATGAACTATCTCAACCCCAACAATGCATCAAATGAATCAATTTATTCCTTCATCATGACCACTTCAAAGTACACAAATAGTTTTACCCTTTTTATAATAAATTCTAGTTACCCCATCTACCCAACATCTTAATTCTAGTATCATATACTAAACTGATGTTATAGGAAGTTATCTCTCGTACCGATCTACCCAAATACTTTCATACTCTCTTTGGAATTAAATTTAGATCTGATACTAGATCAACCATCACCTTAGGAATATTATTATGGTGAATGTGAAGGTTAATCATTATAGGTCTTGTTTTCCATTGTTTACCCACCATTCTCACTTGAGGTATGTTCTTTTTCTAGTAATTACAAAAAAAAATCATTTTCATAATCAGTTCATCTTATTCTGTCAGTTTTGCTAGCTATTTGAGAACTTTCACTTCTTGTTCTATAAAGTATATATTTTTTTCTTTGTTCTTATCTTAGCTCATTCAAAAAAAATTTTATGTTTCTCTTTAGTGGTGTGGAATCCTTTTTCCCCTTCAAAGCTTTCCTCTTCTTTTGTGGTCACCTCATTTGTCCGTTTTGTTTCTATACCTTGTCTTGTTACCACCATTGCTTTACCTTTTTTCTTGGGCCTAGATTAAGTGTTGTATTCATCTTCAATACTACTCTATTTCATAGTATACCTCATGTCACTTTCTAATTTTATGACACCTTTTGGTCCCTTTTGTAGGGTTCTTAGGTGTTTTGTAGAGGATTCTAGGCCATTTGGTAGTATTTGAGTCTTGTTGTTTGTCACTTTGGCCTTGTGATTGTGTGGGTTTGTAATTTTGGGATGCTTTTTCATATTCAAATGTGTCATGCTCCTCCTCACAACAAAATCCACACTATTTTCACTTTTGACCCAAACACTCAATAGTGAAATGTCTCAACTTCTTGCAATTAAAGCAAGTGGCATGGACTCTTCTTCCTTTTCCTCGTTCACAACCTCTTCCTCCTTAGAATGGTGTTTTTATCATTATATGATCCCAAACTTTGAATGGTGTTAGTATTTCTTTGGTTTCTCCATGGAGGAACAATATGTCCATGATATTATTCATATAATGGCCCTTCACCCTTTTATGTATTTCATTTCCATATCATTGTTTAGTTCTTCTTTTGTGCCCAAAATTTATGTGATGGAAATTTTGCTATCTCATGGCTATCCCAGTCTCCAAAAACACCACAATATAGTGATTTATTTTTATTGATGGTGTGGAGGTCTACCCTTAGTGCATTTACCTTCTTTTCTCCTATTTCCATTGGTTAGTCATTCTACATGTGCCCTTATCTACTATAATATGAACACCATATATTAGGTCTCTATGGAAAAATATCTTTCTTTATAAGCTCGTTTATCTACAACAATCGATCCATTTCTAGTTGTAATCATTTTACTTTCTTATTTTATTTTTCCTTCTCTATTTTAATCCATAATTGACCTTCTATCTGACATGCTAATGTGACTAATTCTAAATATGAGCCAAAGTGTGTATCATCTAGAGCCATTTTGAGTTTTGGACATATTACAGAGAGGAACCACTCTCTCTTTTGTTTATCATTTAAAGATTCTTCTAATATCTAGGTTACTTATTTGAATCTTCTATTAAATTCTAAGATGGATTCATCTTCTCATTATGATAATTCCCTCAACTTACTCATTTTTTTTGGATTTTCAAACTATTAAATTTTTCCAAAAATACTTATTGCACCTCATCCCAAGGCTTGTTATTTTGTGGGTATGCTTTGTGGTACCACTTTAATGGTTCATCTCGCAGGGATCCAATGAATTTTAATAGTTTCATGCTTTATTTTTTTTATTTTAACTTTTCCACGTTGTGTCCAATAATAAAATGTGTTTTGTGGCATTGTTGGTATTATTTTCAAAGAAAAGCATCTTCCTCATCATGTCCATTTCATCTTAGTTTTAAAATTTCTCCTCCTCACTTGCAGTAAAGATCCTTTGATCAATAAACATGGAACTAGTCTCATCATCACCTCCTAAATTTCTTTAATTACTTTTTCCTATCATGGTTTTCTACTCAATAGGTTGATCATTATCTTCCAAGATATCCAAGTTTACTATATAAGTTGTGCATAATGCAAGTTTTCTACCTTCCTCTTCTCCTTCGTCTATATCTATGTGTATTATTTCTGACATAAAGGGTAACTTATGGTCTTATGGTGATGTGTGTTCTTAATAACTCTTAATTTGTAACTGTGTCTTTTCATTAATTGTTGGTACAAGTTCATGTTTAGTTAACAAATCCTCAGGATTAAGATTAGGTTCCACTACTTTTTTATTTTTCTATTTTTTGAAAAATGTTTGGATTCCATTTCCTTTCTTCCTCCTTTCATATTATTGGCTACACCAACATTGGAATGCTCAACAACACCCCTATTGTTTTTCCCCTCTCTTCTCTTTTAAAATTTCTTCCATCATTTTTTTGTTCACTCTTTCTCTCTCTTTTGTATTGCAGTACCTTTTCTCTCTTTCTTGGTTTGTTATAGTCTCCTTTCTTTTGCATTTTTTTCCATTCATATCTTAATTATTTCAAATATCTATCTTTTCCACTTGTTTTCTCCTATTCTCATACGTTTTCTTGGTCTAAAAATTTATTCTTCTTAAAGTTCATCTCAAATAGTTGTACCTTTTCAAGGATATTCAGGATCTCTTCCCCTTTCCATTTTTCATCCCCTAATGGCCTACCACCTTCTCACAGAGGTGGCCCTAAGGGGCTAACAGTAATTTAATTTTCTGCAAACTTTTCTCATTCTCCTTTTATGCTTTTGTAGTGTACCAAAATGTATCCCTTCACATTTTTATACTTGTTTGGGCCCTCTATGATAAAATTGGGATTATTTATGCCTTATTTAGTCCTATTTTGCATCCACAAGCTCTATTTAATGCATCATTTTGAGGATAATCCTAAAACATATCAATTATCCAGTTATAATTTTTTTTTTTTATTTGTATGGCCCATATTTAGTGATCTAGGACTCATACGCCACCTTGGGCATATGAGTTCCACCTAAGTTTCGGGGCCTAAATCTAATTTTGCATAAAACTTAACCTTTCATGAAATTTGTGTCCCAATACTAGCCTACTAGGACTCATATACACCAATTGGTGTATGACTCCTACTTAGCTTGCATCTATTTTAAATACAAAATCATGGTGAGATTTTATTCTCCTAGATCTGATGTCAGCTTGAAGTGTTGTAATTTTGGGAAATTTGGTGTAAACAAGTATAAATGCAAGTTTGTTTCACATGTTTTCTCCTAGAAATTTTATGAAAAAAATCTTATAGAAAATTTATGAGATCAAGAGCATTCAAGAGTTGATTATCAAGCATTTTGGAGCATTATTCAAGATCTAAGCATTATGTCAAAGTCATTATGCATCACATTTATTTTTGAGCTTACATTTGTGATGTAGGTTCTTATGATTCAAGCAAGCATTCAATTCAATATCTAAAACATATGATCAAGAGTACATGCTAGCCATTACATACAATATTCCAGCCCTTTTTTAAGGGTTTGGTGAGTTGCATTATAACATATTTGTTCATTCATCATTCCTTCATTATATTTGATTTTATTTCAAGGTTTGATTACCAAATAAGGGTTTGACCAAGGAGAACCCCTATCCACTAACAAAATAACATTTTTCCCTCTCTTTGATGTGTGATTTTCAGATTTAGGTGGAAGATCCATTCAAGAGAAAGATTGGAGAAAACTTTTTGAAGTTGTTAAAGTTTTCATCTGCATTGCAAGATTGTGGAATGTCGCCTACAAAGTAGAATTTAGTGTTTCATATTTAGTGATTTGACATGAGAGAAGCTACATGAGAACACTAGAGGATATCATAGTTTTAGACTAACCCTAATACTAGGACTAAATCCCCACTTGTGGCATATGAGTCCCAATGTACCATATTTCAAGCATTTTTTGTAGATCTTGGTTTAGCAGTTCTAGATTCTGGATTCAACCCAAAACCCTAAACTAGGACTAAATAACTCCTACTGGCATACGATTCCTAGATTTCATTAAAAATTTAGATTTTTGGGAGTGCGTAAATTGTTTCAAGCTTCTTTAGTCTTCCAAGTGCCCCTTTGTCCTTTCTCAGTTTGTTATTTTAATTTTTGATTTCATATCTAAGGTTGCATAATTAGGTTTATATGTTATTTTCATCTTCTTCTTTAAAAGCCTCTTTTTGGTGGTAAACCCCCTATTGTGTTTAATCATACCCCTAGGACACCCTATTGCAGATCTCTAGACTTTCCTTTAATGAAACTTGAAGGAAATAGGTGGAGGAACCCTAATCCCCCTTTAGCTCCATCTCCCAAAAGGTAGAGCATAATTTTATTTATTTCCTTTTGGTGAACCTAGCATTTAGAAAACCTTATTTTCTGATTTGGAGTGCATCATAGTCCTGGATCAAGCTTACATTAACTTTGCATTAGGTTTTGCATTAGTTAATTTGCATCTAGGATTTTAAAATATTGTACTAGTGAAATTGCATATAGGTTGCATTTTTGCATGTTGCATCATTGAATTTGATTTGAAATATGAAATTAAACATTTTCTAGACATAATTCAAACCAAAAAGCATAACATTCACTTAGAATTTGTTGAAATTGGTGCAAAAACCATAATCTATGACTCATACACTCCTTTGGTCGATTAAGTCCCAGTATAGGTGGTTTTACCTAATTTTTGGGTATTTTGTGTTGACTGTTTTTAGCAATTTAACCCTTAAAACCCCTAACTAGGACTCATACACCCCTCCGGGATATTTAGTCCCATGTTAGAACTGAAACTACATTTTATAGCATTAAAAACCCTATTTCTTGCTTTTGTTTGATGTTGTTAAAATTTTTTTTCAGATTATTGAGTTTTTGTTACATTAATTTTAATAAATCTAGCTTAATTTGGCGTATTTGTAAACATATATCATTGTATTTCATTGTTTGTCCCTTGTGTGATATTTACAACTTGGTTTCTTGTTTCTGATACTATCATGAGACAAATTTTGAGACTCATATAATCTTGTAATAGTACACTCATCGTGGATCTTGTGTTATCTAGCTCTTTCACTCCTAGTGTTGACACTAGTTCAATAGGTATATAACATAATACAAATCAATGAAGAAAAAAAACCTACAAAATTAACTAAGTACTAAAAACATTTCCAACACTACTATTCCTACCATAGATAACGTACACTACAAGATTGAAAGTGGAGAAGGAATATAAATTGTGTGTAACCTAGCTCAAATTTTTGGCAAAAGTCTTACCTCAATGAATAGTTTTTCTCAACCTTCAAACAATGTCCAAAGTCAAGGAGGAACTCAAATTCCTCCTCCCACAACCATTGCCTCTATTCCCACCTATTCCAACCCTCAAGTTACAACAACAATGCAACCAACTAGCAATGTATTTCCTACCTTAGGTATTTCCACTAAAAATATGTGTACCCTTGTGGCATCACATGTAATATATCCTACCACTTTACCTCCCATAATAATTATATACACTTCCCCCTCAAATACATATAAACCTTCACCATATTCACCTCCATCTCAAAATACAACCAATAATGCAATCATAAATCAACTTTTGCAAAATATTTCATCCCTTAAAAATAAAATTTCCACCATAAACCAAAACCAAAATGGTCAACCTACATACTATGTCAAAAATAATCCCTTATCCTTAGAGATATTGAGAACATAAATACCATAGGGTATAGAGATTCCTAGGTTTGAGAAATATGGGGGGAAAGGAGATCCTTATAACCATGTTTCCACTTACACTGCCTTATATAGTGATTTTTACCTTGAGAATAACCTCTTGGGTAAACTTTTCTCTCGGTCCTTGAAAGATACTACCTTAGAATGGTTTTCCTTATTACCAAATAACTCAATTTGTTCATTCAATTAACTTGTTGAGGACTTTATTAACCATTTCCAAGTGCACCTGACTCCCAAGATGACCTTAGATGATTTGATGAGATGTAAGCAAAAAGATGATTAAAAGGTTACTGAATTTATTTCACACTACCAAATTCTTTATTCCCAAATCAACATAAAGGTTCTCAAACCTCACCTTCAATGAATATTTATTGAATACTTACAAACTAAGATAGAATATAAGCTTGGCATGATGAATTTTCATTCCTTTGTACACTTGTGTACTACCCTTCGTGATTATCAAAACTTAGTTAGTTTTCATGAAACAAAATCCACCTCTAGCAAACCTGAGCAGTCCAAATCTATAAATCAAAACAATTATCAACCTTTTATGAAATAAAATAAAGGCTTCCTTAAACTAGAACCCCTCTCAACCAACTCAACATTTTGATACCCAGGTGACTGTCATAAAGAAGAAAAATCCTTTTACATTTGGGTAATCTAACTAGACAATTTACTCCCCTACCTGATAAAATACACAACACATTGTCACCAATTTTAGAATAGAAAATGACCACCTTACCTCTCATTAAAACTATTGATCCTAATAATACTTTACCTCTAAATTTTAGATCAAATTCTTATTGCCATTATCATTGATAAAATGGACATGATACAAAACATTGTAAGCGTCTTAAACATATTACAATGCAAGACCTTATTGATTCTAGTGGAATTCAAATTGGAGGTGTTAATGATCAAGGAAATATGTTTGATTTCCATCCTAACCAGAAATTCCAAATGTTTACCAATCATATTCCTAACCATAATATTTCATTTGTCAAAGCTAATCTGAATAATAAGAATGATGTGATGAATGTTGACATGGATGTTAACAACACCGATACTATCGAACAAGGTCCTATGATACTATTGAAAAAAATCCTAAGGATAATATGGTGGGATTGATCAAAATTCTACCTCATAAGGGCTAAACTAAAAAGCCTCTTCACTTTTCTTTCTCATCTAAAGATGTAATTAGAAATGCACCAGATGGTCCTCTTTACATAGTCGACCGAATCAAAGATAATCCCACTAATAGGATATTAATTGATCCTCTCTATGGAGAGAATGTGATCACTAAAGAATTCTTACTTACAATGCATGAATTCTATCAAGAAACATATGAAAAACTAAAAGAATGGATAAAAAATCATAATGTTTTTCCTTTCCCTATGATGGGATTGATCACCTTTCCTCTAAAAATTGGGCTATAACAATATATATCTCATTCTCTATCATCCTAACATTGGATCAATTTTGTGTGAAGCTTGGTTATCCATGGCTATTCTCCATGGAAGTTGTCATGTCATTCATGAATAAATGATTGAAGTTTCCCTTTGACAATGAAATATTTATTGTGAACCATAGTGGCTTTAATCTTGTTTACTCTCATTGAAATTTTTCATTGGGTTTATTTTTTCCCAAGCCTATGGAACCTATTAAACCTCATGAAGACTTCTTTTTCATATCCTATCAAAATTTTAAGAAAAAAAGAATAGAAAAACTATCCCTTATAAATATGCCTCAACCTATCATTGAAACTCCTATCCTTGATGAAACCATGATTAAACATAAAGACATTCCAAACAACCAAGACCGGCCTAAGATAGATCCTTTACCTATATCCTATTAAATACCAAGAGACAACCAAAGTAATCCCATCACATCTCCTAAGGTAAATTTTTTTTTTAAAGCTAAAGAGAAAGTCCTTGAACAACCTCCTTTAGTTCCTTCCATTACTCCCCTTAGGGGAGAAAATAAACCTATGGTTGATAAACCTAATCCTACACAAACACAACTTGACAATCATACTAAAAGAAACAAAAATTCTAGAGAGCATAGGCGTAGACATCATGCTCTTTCTCAAAGGTTAAACAAAGAAACAAATAAAGAAAATCAACATCCAAACTTCATCGAGGCAATACACGATGAGTCACCCCATTTTTCACAACAAAAGGATCCTATATCATTGCAACAGGAGCTAAATCCCTCCTTGGACATTATCATTTAACCTTCTATTGCGATTAACTTAGATGATGATGATGATGATGTTGCTAAAAATTGGCGAAGAAGTGTGTAAGGAATTGAATGAATTATTTTCCTCTTCTATGAGCTTAAATGATAATTCTCCTAGGAAGAGTTTTGAACTTGCTGATGACCCTAGTTCAGAACTTGTTGTTGTCCCTTTGACTAGTTGTTCGAATTCTTTTCATATACAATGAACACAATTGGGATGTAGACGACCTGCTAATAGGTTGACTCGCATTTTCCTTACTAGTCTTTTGTATTGTTTCCTTTTTCATGTTATGTGTGTGATTGCACATGCGTAATGTGATCTCACACACTATTTTTTTTATGTTTCTCACTCTTTGGATGACATTCCTCTATTTATACATACATTCTTCTCTATGTCATAAACATTTTATCTATTTTTTTTGTCTTATGTTTTCTTTTTTAGGATGATGCAAGGTGTCGATACATTTAGGTATCTTCCATGTTGACCCAAATTCTTTTATTTTTTCTCTCTTTGTATCATTCTTTTAGTTCTATGAGTATTTAGGGAATGATGACAGTTTCGATCTCTATAATAACATGCTAACAAAGACATACTGACCTTGAATCCATGCATCCCTTATGTGATTTTGGGATTTCATTTTGGGGTCAACCCCTTTTCAGGATGTAGCTTTATTTTGAAACATAGGACTTGGCATAGGGATTTCCAAATAAGCTCTCATGTCCTCTTTATTGTTAGCACTTACCATTTTCTACTTTAAAGTAATTTCTCAGAGTATGGTGTTGAGAAATTTCTTTCAAATGGGGGTTATACGTTGGCATTATCCTTTTGCATTTCAACTTATATTTCATTTTGCAGTCTTCTTACTTCATATGATGCATCTTTTTCTTTGCGGTGACATTAGGTTTGATTTCCTTCCATAGCATGATCTTTCTTAGAATATTATATTCCTCTTAGTGGGTTGATGCGACACATTGCATCCCTTAAATTTAGAATCTTCTATTCTTTGATTGATCCTCCTTTGGAGACATAAGGAACAATATTCCCTAATTTAATACCCTGCACATGAACTAAGAAAGAATATTTTAAACATACCTTACACTTTTTTAATTTACAATATCGATTATATGGCCACCTTGCATAACACACTTTTCTTTCTTGTGGAGCGATTTTGTTTCTTCATGGTTGTCAAGCATACAAAGTTTTGCTTGTCTCATGGATCTTGTTGTCCTTCTTGTGTGGTACATTATCAAATTTATCAAGATGTATAGATTTAGTATGATTGTACATATGCAATCTATACTTAGGCATAAATTTACCATAGCCACTTGCTTCTCTATGTGAGCACATACTGGTCATGTGTGTATGTGTCTCGTTGGGGTTTCACCTAATGGATAGCCTAAGATTCCACTTTCCCTTGTGAGAATGTGTTTGGTTTGCATAGTGGATAGAGTGTTCCACTTGTAAAAATTTTGGACAAATATCTTAGATCTGATTCATAGCGTGCAATATAAATGATTGAAGCTTGGTATAGCCACTTCTTTTTCTTGTTTTTCTTTCTTCTTCATGTCTTTGGTAGTGTATGCTTGTTCCTTGTTTTTTCTCCTTATTTACATGTGTTTTCTCTTGTTCCTATTTTAGTTTTCCATAGTATCTTGATCATAGGGTCTTGATCACCCCTCTTGATCATTGTCATCCAATGTTACCAGCATTGGTACACTTGGACCCCTCTTCATGCAACTTTTTCCTACTTCAGTGTGATTTTGAAGCAATTTTCTCCTCTCACTAAAGTGGGGGCTAAATTTAGTGTAGAAAAATGTATCCCTTTACATGTTAACACTTGTTTGGGCCCTCCATGCTAAAATTGGGCTTCTTTATGCCTTATTTAATGCATCTTTCTAAGGATAATCCCAAGACATATCAAGTATCCAATAATAATTTAATGTTTTTGGTTTGTATGGCCCAAATTTAGTGATCTAGGACTAATATGCCACCTTGGGCTTATGTTTCCAATCTAACTTTTGGGGCCTAAACCCAAATTTGGCATATAACTTAACCTTTCTTAAAATTTGTGTCCCAAGCCTAGCCTACTAGGACTCATACACACCAACCGGCATATGATTCATGCTTAGCTTGGACCTATTTTAAATTCAAATTATTGGTAGGATTTTATTCTCCTAGAACTGATGTCAGCTTGAAGTGTTGTAATTTTAGGAAAATTGGCATAAACATGTATAAATGCAAGGTTATTTCAGCTATGTTCTAGTAGAAAGTTTATGAAATAATTGTTATAAAAATTTTGTGATATCAATATTGTTTAATAGCATTCAAGATTTTATTATAAATCATTCTGGATCTTTATTCAAGATTCAAGCATTATGCCAAAGTCATCATGCATCATGTTTTTTTTTTGAGCTAACATTTGTCATGTAGGTTCTTATGATTCAAGCAAGTGTTCAAGTCAAGATCCACATTCATACTATCCATTACATACAATATTGCAACCTTTTGTTCAAGGGTTTGGTGAGTTGCAATATAGAATATTTGTTCATTCATCATTCATTCATTGTATTTGATTCTATTTTAAGGTTTGATTACCAAAATGGGGTTTGACCAAGAAAATCCCATATCCACTAAAAAACCAAAAATTTCCCTCTCTTAGATGTGTGATTTGTAGTTTTAGGTTGAAGATCCATTGAGGAGCAAGATTGGAGAAAAAATTTCGAGGTTATCAAAGTTGTCATCTACATTGCAAGTTCACTGAAAGTCACCTACAAAGCATAATTCAGTCTTTCAAATTTAGAGATTTGATAGGAGATAAGCTATATGAGAAAACTAGAGAATATCAGAATTTTAGATCAACCCTAATACTAGGAAAAAATTTCCACTTGTCACGTATGAGTCCTAGTATACCAAATTTCAAGCATTTTTTGTAAATCCTAGTTTAGCAGTTCTAGATTCCAGATTTGGCCCAAAACCCTAAACTAGGACTAAATCACCCCTAATAGTTTATGTGTCCCAATGTGCATTAAAATTTATATTTTTGGGAGTCCAGTCATTGTTTCAAGCTTCTTCAGTCTTCCACGTGCTCCACTATCCTTTCTTAGTTTTTTATTATGATTTTCAGTTTCATATCTTAGGTTGCATAATTTGGTTTTCTTATCATTTGCATCTTCTTCTTTCAAATCCTTTTCTTGGTGGTGAATCCCCCTTTTTTTATTTAATCATGCCCCTAGTACACCCTATTGCATATCTCTTTTCCTAATTTATGTAGTAACGAAAAAAGTAGTCTTTTTCCTTGGTTTAATAATTGACATTAAAACGGAATTAATGATGTCTTGGAGTAGTTTTGTAATGTGTTATACATATTCACACTATTATATCACCTTTATTTAATTAAAAAATTCCTTAGTTGATCCTTTCCAAGGGTTTTGTAAAGTGTTGTAACACACTTCCATACTTTTATAGAGTGTATTTGCTTAAATAAGTCATATGGGCCTCTTTCTAAATAAAATGTACATAATGTGCACCTTGTTTAAGTGTTGTAAAGTGTTATAAATCACTTTCAAATTTAGCTAGGCACTCATTAATTAATGGTGGGTAATTGGAGTAATTAACCCCCTTTAATTCAAATTTAAGCCTTAGTTTTGATACCTCTGAAAGATCTATCTTGACACCCATAATTTAATTAACAAAATATTTCATTTGGAAAATTTTGGTCCTATTAAATTGTGTCAGGACCCATTCACCCTATGTGCTGAGTGGGTCCTCCCTTAATAGGATCCCCCTTTTTTAGTTGATCTAGAATGATTTTTTAGCCCTCTTTCAATCCCCTGAGGTTAGGTCCCAGTAAAATAAGGTAGGACCCATTCACTCAAGGTGGTGAATGGTTCCTCCCTTAATGAGATCCCATTTTTGAATTTTATTCTAGTGGGAATTTAATAATGTTTCTTTCCAGATCTAGTGTCGACCTTAATTTTTTGGATTTTGGGGTTAATCTCCTAATTTAGTATAAATAAGTGGTTAATTCACCTAGTTTCCTCCTAAACAATCCTAAACTTTCAAGAACTCGTGAATTATAGAAAATTGGAGTCCACAAGAGCATTTCAAGAGCATTCCTAAGGTATTTCAAGGTAGATTTCAAGAGTTTATTGCAGAAATTCAAGATCATATCATCATGACAAGGGTTTGATGCATGCATTCATGTGGGTGAGCTAAGATTGTGATTGTATCACTGAATATATATTGTAAGCATTGTTTCACATAATATTCAAAGTTCCTAGATCTACATTCTTCATGGCTGCTACATGTTAATTTGTAGATTTGTTTCACATGACATCATCCGAGGTGATATCAATTATATTATTTCATGTGCCATGCTTCATTTCATCACTTCATCATTTGGTTTAATTACCTACAAGGGGTTTCACTGAGGGAAAACCCCCATTCAATAAAAAAAATAAAAATTCTAACCTTGAGTGTGTGATTGGAGATTCACAGGTTGAGCAAGATTTGGAGCAAAATTGTCAAAGTTGAATAATTGCAAAAGTTGTCATTCAAAGTAAAAAAATCGAGGAATTAAAGCTATAAAATTGCATTAAAAATTCCATAACTTGATAACAGGGAGTTTGGGAGTGCAAACATCAAGGAAAAAACCTAGATCTCAGTTTTAGAAACCCTAACAGGGACCCATTCACCATTAAAGGCGAATGAGTCCTTTATAGCTCAAAAACAACAACTTTTTATGCTATAAATAATTCCCCCATAGTTGCTATAATAGTTGGGTAGAATTTCTTATTGTTATTTGCATCTTTTTCCCCTCATAATTGCATGTTTCATAGCATTAAATTTAGTGTTTCATCACTTTGATTGACTCGTTTTGGTGAATCCTATTTTCGCATGAAACATAATGATTAGAACCTGACATATTGAACATTCCATTTTTCTAATTTTTAGAGTCTCTCATTATGTCTTAAGTTAGATCTTGGATTCATTTACATTTCTATTTGTATTGCATTAAGATCTCATTTACGATTTCTTGTTTTGCATTAAAAAAATCATATTGTATAGGGTTTAGATTTGCATTTTTTTGCATCTCTCTAAATCTGAAAATTACAAAAAAAAATCAGTCATTTTTCATATAATTTAGAACTCATACAATTTCATTTGAAAATAAATAAAAATTTCATTTCAAATTAGGCCTTGCAAATTTCATCTTCTCATTACATTTTTACATTAATTTTCTAGAAAATATGAAGTTGAAGCTCACTTTCTCAAACCTGGAACTAAAAGTTATGACTGAGAAATTGAAAATCATTAAAAAATAGTTTAAAGATACCTAACCAGGACCCATTCACCCTTAGTGGAAAATGAGTCCCTTATCAAGTCTGATCTGAACCTTTTGGTAACTGGAAAAGATCAAAATTCACTTTGAAATCCACAGAAGAATCTCAAAAACATCTAATCAAGGCCCATTCGCCCTTATTGGAAAATGATTCCATGTAAGCTACTACTCTATATTTTTAGGACATCAAAATTTCAATTTTTAGCTTATGTTTAGTGTTGTTACCTTTCCATTTCAATTTCTTGATTTGTTGTTTCATCAATTTCATTGTATTTAGCTTAAATTGCTTCATTTTAGTGCATTGTTAAAAGTTAAGAATTGCATCAAAACATTTCATTTTCAGCTTATTATATTGTGTAATCAGTAAATTACCATGTTTAGGTCTAAAATTCTTAAAATGGATATATTTTTAGGCAATGTGTGGAAGTCCTTGTTCTCTCTAGTTGATGTTTAAAATTTTTTTTTTAGCAATGACCATAATGAAATTGAACTTACTCATGCTCACACAACTTTCAATTCATTTCCTCCTCATGATGTTTACATCATTGGAGAATATGATACCAACATGAATGAATTCATAAATTATTTCCTTAAAAACCTTGAGTCCAATGCATCCTTTTATCCTTCATTGAAACAACCAATACAACTTGAGATGTTTGGACTCTTACATCTTGAAAGTGAATCACAAGTTGAACCTAAGTTCCCTACCATAGTGAACTTAGCACCTCTAAACAAGAAAAAATTCAACCATACTATGTCAACAAAGTGACCAACACATCAATAAGCCTTGAAAATACATATGGAAAATGATTCACAATATTACACAAACAAGGATGTGACATAAAGAGTGAACATAAAATTCATCAACCCCTAAAGAAATTACAATCTGAAGAAACCAAAGGGATAGGATATCAAGGTTTCCCTTTCAACATAAGTGATCTTAAATAATACCTAATGTTTCATAGTGATGGTAGGATTGTCTTAGATCCTCTTGATATAGGTGTCCTCATTCCTCAATAGCAACCCATACCTCATAAGGATAAGGATAACAAAGACAAGATCATCTCAGGACCTCCTACCCTAATCCCATCTAGAGAAGTTGGTGAATATAGAAAGTGCAAGAGGCCTTACAAACTAAAGTTCCCTTTTCAACCACCTAGAAGTGAAATAAAACTACAATTGCTTCTAAATAAAGAACTTATAACATTTCAACCAATGAAAGAAAAGATAAGACTATATCATAAATATGCAAATGTTCCACATTGTCGATACCAAAGAAGTCTTGGACATAGCACTAATGAGTGTCATGCATTCAAATTGGTATTGAACAATTTTCACTTCAATGGTAATTATTTTTATCTAGTGATTGAATAGCATACCCTTCTACTCCTCATCATGTAATAGTTGTTAAATATTAAATCACTCTCACTATTACATGCTTTAAATTGAAAATCATTTTATCTCATGCAAGGAGCTATTTTTCCTCACTTATCTTGATCATTCTTGTCTTGCACAAAGTGGAGGCAAGAATTTTATAGACTTGTCCTAGTAAAGTGTTTGTTGTTGTCCCTTTGGCTATTTGATGCCTTCCATTTATATCGGCCGAGATTAGGAGGTGGACGACCTACTTTGGGTTGACTCACTTGTGCCTTACTAGTCATTTTCTTATTCACTTTTCTTTATGTGATTGCATGTGTGTAATGTGATCCCATGTGATGTTTCATTTGATGTCTCTCTTTTTGTGCGTTCTTCTATATGTACCTTCATTATTCTGTATTTTGTAATCATCTTTCAATTTTCTTGTGTTTTCCTTTTGGGGATGATGCAAGGCATCGAGACATTTAGGTCTCTTCCATGTTGACCCAAAATATTTTCTTTATCATTTTTATTTTTCTTGTGTTTTTCTTTTGTTGATGATGCAAGGCATCAAGACATTCATGTTTCTTCCATGTTGACCCGAAAGGTTTTTCTTTGTTTTCACTCTCTTTGTGGCATTCTTCTAGATCTATGAGTATTTGGGGAATGATGACAGTTCTATGCTCTATGACAACATTGTATCACATACATACTGAACGCAAATCCATAGATCCCTTATGAATTTGTGGGGACAAATCTTCCTTCCTATTTCATGACACAACTTATTTCAGAAACATATGACTTTGCATATGGTTTTCTAAGGAAATCTCTCATGTCTTAGGACAAAAAAATTGGCTACTTTAAAGGAATTTTTCACAGTGATGGTGTATACACCACTTTAAAGTGGGATAAGACATTGATGACATCTTTTGGAAAAATATCATGGCATGATTTTTCTATTTTCTTGTGATGTGTCCTCTTCTTAGTGGTGTCATTGGGTTTGATTCCATCCAAGAGTGTACAATCTACTATCATGGCATGATGTGAATGAGGCATACCATGGGTGATGATCTAATACTTTTGACTTGTCCTCTCTTGGAGACATTAGACACAATTCTCCCTAAGAGGAAGAGTGTTACAAAAACAAAGAAAAATATCCTTTAACAATTTTTTTACATGATATTCAAAATCATTTACAAAAACATTTACATTGTTGTGCCTTATTAAATTTATAGAGAGGATAACTTTTATAGGGTTATTATGATGGGAAGCTGATACACTGGCATGAATTTCTTATTATACAGTGGGAAGCTAACACATTGACATAAATTTCTCACTAAAACACTTCCTTTAGACAACTCACCTATTCGATAGACTGAGGTTCTACTACCCTATAGTGAGTAGCATATGTTATGGAAAAACAACCCCGTTCCACATTGCATTGGAATGATTGTGCTTGATCCTTTGTTTTTCTTTATTTTCTTGACCTTTGATAGGGTATGATCATGTATCTTTGTTATTTTTGTATACTTAAAAGTATTGGATGTCTACTTTAGTATGTGTTTTACATGGGACCATCATGTCACTAAAGTGGGGGCAAAATGTAGTAATGGAAAAAAAAAACATTTTTCTTTAGTTTGATAATTGATATTAAAATTGAATTAATGATGTCTTGGAGTGGTGTTGTAATTTTGTATACATATTCACACTATTTTAGGACCTTTATTTAATTAAAACATGGCTTAATTGTGTTATAAACCAAGATCAGACATGTAAACCAAAAGGCCTTCCACAGAAGAGAAAAACAATAAAAAAGCAAAGCTTTGCATAAAGATGTGCCAATTGATATATTCAGAATTCAAAGATTATAATGAGATTATTTTATTTATAAAAGAAAAGTATGCATAACCCTAATGTTGACCTAAAAGGGAAACCCTAGTGTGCACACTTAATAATTAATCAATTATTAATGTGCCTAAGTTTAGATTAAGTAACTAAAGGAATAAGTGAATTAATTAATTAACCAATATGATATAATTAATTAAGTGTAATAATTAATTACTCTAACACCCCCCTCAAGATGAACTTAGGAAGTAGCTAAAATACAAGAAAAAAGATGAATGAAAGAAAACATGGGTCCCAACAACTAGGCCTGATCAAGTGCCCATTTACAAATGCAATAATGAGGTAGAGAAGTAAAACCCAGTGGGATAAAAGCCCCCTAATTTGAGATGAATGTTGCAAAGAAGCACTGGAAGAATATTGTAGAGTAACACTCAAACTACAATCCAGCAAGCAAGGAAAGATACTTCTATTTACAAGAAACCATATTAGAATCATAATAATGTAACAATAGACCCGATGCCATGGAACACTCAAAAACTCCAAACGGGAACAACCCTAGAATCTATGAAGTAGCAGTCGATTATTGAATGATGTGATACTGAAATGAAGTAAAAAGATGCAAGTTGCAACCTCCCAACTGCCAAAATATCCAAGTAATCTCCAAAACACCCATCGGTCCAAATATGGAATAAAGATAAACCTGGTAAAGATACAGAAAAAAGTGCATGGGTAGAAACATAGATCTCCTCAATACCTTTCTAACGCCGCAAAGATAGCAAAAATCAGAGATCGTGGCAAAAAGTTATGAGCTTGAAAGCAATAAAATGAACATCTGACTTCAAACAGTAATAAATTTAGCTAAATGGAAAAATATTGAAAAATAAACTACACCACAAGAAATTTCTCGGAACTAGCTTTCCGACGATATCTTTTTTTCCCAATTTTGATACCGTATGCCCAAGTTATTCTGAAAAGAAAAAAACTGCTCCTTTAGGCAAATCAGGACTAGGAGGGGGCAAAGAGGGTCGTATGGCTGCTGACATCATTAGTTCAAGAGCTTAAATTTGATGGCCATCTGGCCGTCACCACAAAAAAAAATTTGGCAGAGCCCCTGGTCACCGATATGATCAGGGCAGGGTGCTGAGGTCGGCCGGGGGCCAGGCGTGTGGGTCTTGGTCGCCCATATGACTATGAGGTAACGCAGAAAGGCCCTATAGGGGCCGGAAGGGCCAGCAGTGGAGGTCGGCAGTGCATGAGCGGTAGTGGTGGATAGGTAGCTGCCTGGTAGCCACCAGGTGGCTGCCCGGTGGCGAGTGGATTTGAACTGGGAGTGTTGGCCCACATCCCAAAAAATGAAGTTTTGTAATTTTTATTTCTATTTTTTAGAAAATAATGCCTTGGAGTGCATGCTGGGGAGGACGTACGGCCTCCTTGGCAAAAAAAATTTGCCTTCTGGATCAAGTGCTCAGAAATCGACCAAACGATAGGTGTCCTTAGGGTTTTTGGAAGCTGCAAACGTGATGGTGACCTCCGTTCGTACTCAAAATGCTTTGAAAAATCAGCTACCTCCAGAGCTTGCAAAAAAACATCGAGCTTGAAACCGTTATAGATTTCTACAATGATGACCAAAATCAGAAAAATAAAAGCCAATCTTGACTTTTTCTAGTGCTTTGAATCCAATGGTGAAGCCCAATCTGATCCAAGAGGCTGTATAAATGAACTCAAGGCATGATACCTTCGAGGAACCCCAAACGAACTCTACAATGATTTTCTCCAGAATCTGAGAAGGGTTGCATGTCAAGGCTCTGATACCATGTTAGAAACCAAGATCAAACATGCAAATCAAAAGGCCTTCCATAAAAGAGAAAAACAATAAAAAAGCAGAGCTTTGCATAAAGATGTGCAAATTGATATATTCAAAATTCAAATATTGCAATGAGATGATTTGCTTTATAAAAGAAAAGTATGCATGACCCTAATGTTGACCTAAAAGGGAAACCCTAGTGTGCACACTTAATAATTAATCAATTATTAATGTGCCTAAGTTTAGATTAAGTAACTAAAGGAATAAGTGAATTAATTAATTAACCAATATGATATAATTAATTAAGTGTAATAATTAATTACTCTAACACCCCCCTCAAGATGAACTTAGGAAGTAGCTAAAATACAAGAAAAAAGATGAATGAAAGAAAACATGGGTCCCAACAACTAGGCCTGATCAAGTGCCCATTTACAAATGCAATAATGAGGTAGAGAAGTAAAACCCAGTGGGATAAAAGCCCCCTAATTTGAGATGAATGTTGCAAAGAAGCACTGGAAGAATATTGTAGAGTAACACTGGAACTACAATCCAACAAGCAAGGAAAGATACTTCTATTTACAAGAAACCATATCAAAATCATAATAATGCAACAATAGACCCGATGCCACGGAACACTCAGAAACTCCAAATGGGAAAAACCCTAGAATCTATGAAGGAGCAGTCGATTATTTAATGATGTGATACCGAAATGAAGTAAAAAGATGCAAGTTGCAACCTCCCAACTGCCAAAATATCCAAGTAATATCCAAAACACCCATCGGTCCAAATATGGAATAAAGATAAACCTGGTAAAGATACAGAAAAAAGTGCATGGGTAGAAACATAGATCTCCTCAATACCTTTCCAATGCCGCCAAGATAGCAAAAATCAAAGATTGTGGCAAAAAGTTATGAGCTTGAAAGCAATAAAATGAACATCTGACTTCAAATAGTAATAAATTTAGCTAAAAAGAAAAATACTAAAAAATAAACTACACCATAAGAAAGTTCTCGGAACTAGCTTTCCGACGATATCTTGTTTTCCCAATTTTGATACTGTATGCCCAAGTTATTCTGAAAAGAAAAACACTGCTCCTTTAGGAAAATCAGGACTAGGAGGGGGCAAAGAGGGTCGTATAGCTACTGACATCATTAGTTCAAGAGCTTAAATTTGATGGCCATCTGGCCGTCACCATAAAAAAAAATTTGGCAGAGCCCCTGGTCGCCGATATGATCAGGGCAGGGTGCTAAGGTCGGCCAAGGGCCAGGCGTGTGGGTCTTGGTCGCCCATATGACTATGAGGTAACGTAGAAAGGGCCTATAGGGGCCGGAAGGGCCGGCAGTGGAGGTCGGTGATGCATGAGTGGTAGTGGTGGATAGGTAGCCGCCTGGTAGCCACCAAGTGGCCGCCCGGTGGTGAGTGGATTTGAACTGGGAGCGTTGGCCCACATCCCGAAAAATGGAGTTTTGTAATTTTTATTTCCATTTTTTAGAAAATCATGCCTTGGAGTGTGTGCTGGGGAGGACATACGGCCTCCTTGGCAAAAATTTTTTTCCTTCTGGATCAAGTGCTCAAAAATCGACCAAACGATAGGTGTCCTTAGGGTTTTTGGCCGCTGCAAACGTGATGGTGACCTCCGTTCGTACTCAAAATGCTTTGAAAAATCAGCTACCTCCAGAGCTTGCAAAAAAACATCGAGCTTGAAACCGTTACAGATTTCTACAACGATGACCAAAATCAGAAAAATAAAAGCCAATCTTGAATTTTTCCAGTGCTTTGAATCCAAGGGTGAAGCCCAATCTGATCCAAGAGGCCGCATAAATGAACTCAAGGCATGATACCCTCGAGGAACCCCAAACGAGCTCTGCAATGATTTTCTCTAGAATCTGAGAAGGGTTGCATGTCAAGGATCTGATACCATGTTAGAAACCAAGATCAAACATGCGAATCAAAAGGCCTTCCATAGAAGAGAAAAATAATAAAAAAGCAGAGCTTTGCATAAAGATGTGCAAATTGATATATTCAAAATTCAAAGATTACAATGAGATGATTTGCTTTATAAAAGAAAAGTATGCATAACCCTAATGTTGACCTAAAAGGGAAACCCTAGTGTGCACACTTAATAATTAATCAATTATTAATGTGCCTAAGTTTAGCTTAAGTAACTAAAGGAATAAGTGACTTAATTAATTAATATTGGTTAATTAATTGTAATAACTTATTACTCTAACAAATTGGTCCTTTGCAAGGGTTTTGTAAAGTGTTGTAACACACTTTCACACATTTCTAGGATTTTTTTTCTTAATTCAGTCGTATGGGCCCCTTTATGAATAAAATTTACATAATGTGTACCTTTTTTAAGTGTTCTAAAGCACTTTCACATTTATCTAGATGGTCGTTAATTAATTGTGGGTAATTAGAGTAATTAACCCCCTTTAATTCAAATTTAAGCCTTAATTTTGGCACCTCTAGAAGATCTATCCCAACACCCATAATTTAACTAACAAAATATTTCATTGGGAAAATTTTGGTCTTGGTAAATTGTGCTAGGAACCATTCACCCTACATGGCGAATGGGTCCTCCCTTAACAGGACCCCATTTTTCAATTGATCTGGAATGGTTTTTTATCCCTCTTTCAATCCTTAAGGGTTAGGTCTTGGTAAACTGAGCCAAGTCCCATTCACCCAAGGTGGTGAATGGGCCCTCCCTTAATGAGACCCCCTTTTTGAATTTCATTCTGGTAGGAATTTAATAAAGTTTCTTTCCAAATCTGGTGTCAGCCTTAATTATTTGAATTTTGGGGTTAATATCTTAATATAGTATAAATAAGGGGTTAATTCACCTAGTTTCCTCTTAAGCAATCCTATACCTTCAAGAAATCATGCATTATAGAAAATTTGAGTTCACAAGATCATTTCAAGAGCATTCCTAAGGCATTTCAAGGAAGATTTCAAGAGTTTATTATAGCAATTCAAGATCATATCATCATAAAAAGGGTTTGATGCATGAATTCATGTGGTTGAGCTAAGATTGTGAGTGTAGCAGTAAAGATATATTTCAAGCATTTTTTTACATCATATTCAAGGATCTTTGATCTACATTCTTCATGGCCGCTACATGTTAGTTTCCAAAAAAAATTCACAAGACATCATCCATGGTGATATCAATTACATTATTTAATGTTTCATGCTTCATTTATTTACTTCATAACTTGGTTTAATTAACTACAAGGGGTTTGACTGAGGAAAAACCCCATTCACTAACAAACAACAACTTTTTTTGCCCTTGAGTATGTGATTACAGATTTACAGGTTGAGCAATTTTTAGAGAAAATTTTTCAAAGTTGGAAAGCTATAAAAGTTCTCATTCAAAGTGAAAAATCAAGGAATTAAAGCTACAAAATTACATATAGACTTCCAAAAATTGATAATAGGGAATTTGAGAGTGTATAAATCAAGCAACAGAACTTGGATCTTAGTTTTAGAAACCCTAACAGGGACCCTTTTTCCACTAAAGGTGAATGAGTCCTCTGTAGCTCAAAAATAACAACTTTTTAATGAGGTACATAAATTTTTATGCTCTATAATCTTCCCCCATGGTTTCTATAACAGTTGGGTAGAATTTATTATTGTTATTTGCATCTTTTTCTCCTCATAATTGCATGTTTCATAGCATTAAAAATTAGTGATTCATCACTTTGATTGATTTATTTTGGTGAATCCTATTTTTACATAAAATAATTGCATTCAGATTGTGATCTCTAGGGTTTCCTTTAATTAAACTTGAAGGAAATAGGTGGAGCAACCTTAATCCCCTTTTAGCTCCATCTCCCAAAATATAGAGCACCATTTTCTTCGTTTCAGCTTCCAATTTCTTTAGTATTCTCTCCAATGTCTTGAAAATAAAACCAATGCTACCAAGAGAACTAGGGAAATTATAGTTTGGAGATTTGTATGGGCTGGTACTCCTTGTGTAATCTATTTATACCCTAGAGGATATAATAAGAGAAACAAACATCTATGGTAAGGATCTAGAGTGAATACTTAACATATATCACACTATATCAAAAGAAATATTCATATAGTCATCACACACATATGTAATCCTTGTAACTCATTTATACTATATCATAAGAATATGTAAAAGGAAAGTATTAGTCTTTGTTCCAATATGCTATATTTTATCCTCTATTTCCTATTTATATTCACCTCACATACTTTCCATCAGATACATTTTACATCATATATATGTACATTCCCTTGGAGGGACATGAATCCTAAATCTACCTAATGCCTCTCCTTGGTATCACCAACCTTTACCAATAGAATGTGGTATAATTTTTTGTTGCCCTTGACCTACTAAAAATGTGTATAGAAGATAAAACATAGAAGACAAAGGCCCTAGAATCTTGTATGTAATTTTGTTACTAATTTTAGTGCACTTTAAATATATAATATCCCATATTGATTTCTTCTTTAATTCTCTATGATGAGAGAGAGTTTTTTGATTCCTATATGTTCAAATGAATGTTAGTGATTTTTTTTAAATATTATCACTTAAGCTTAATTTTTCAAAACAAGTACATAGTGGACTTAGGACAAAAAAAAAGGGCAAAAATTGACTAAAATTTTGAAAAGGTAAGAGTCAAGTTTGCAACCACAAAAATGATCTTGGATAGAAAAAAGTTAAATTTAGATGAATAGAAACTATATTTGACATAATCAAAATTACTATATTTGAGCTTATGTTTATAGATAATTATAACAAGTGAAAAATGACTTGAATATGCAAATTTTACCATTTTAATTTTATACCAAATTATTTCTAACTAGTAATTTTTGAGTTTTTAAATTAACATTTAGTAAGACGCATTTACTAAAATAATCATGTAATCTAGGTCTTTAAACAATTACAACATTAAGCATGTCATTGGGTACAACCATTGATGGTCACCTATACCTTTTTCACATAATGTTCCAAGAGAATAAAAAGTAAATTTTTAGTTAATTTATCTATCATTGATTCCAATGTTATATCATATATAAACAATATTGGTCAAGGCATAAAATGATTCACTAATTTAACATAATTTGTCTTATTAAGGAGTCCCAAAAGTTATAAACGAGGTTGGGCCTTACACTTAATTAATTTAACAAATATTTTTTTTATTAGTTGATTAGGATGCATGTAGAAAAGGTTATACCACATATTTTTTATTTTAAATAAGGTAGCCTCACCATCTTCAAGAGGGCTTCTAACCCCAATTTTTTTTAGATCTAACAGAACAAATCAAGGGGAGAGGACCTAGTGTTTGTGCACCCTAACTTCATTCTTCTCAAAATCCTATGTGAAAATTTCAAATCACTCCAATTTTTTTACAGAAGCTTTCATGACAAGTCCCCTACTTATAACTTTCATTTCGAGGCCACGTCATCGAAAATGATGCCACATCAGCATGATATTTGTCAAGGTATCCAAAAAGGCCCAAAAAAAAAGTACTACCAATACTTGTGCATTTACATCATGAGTAGTTGAGCACTAATGTGGCATCACATGATTGGTTGCTTTTTAGATCAAAGGGATACATTTTTTTTAAGCTAGGGTACTTATGTCACAACTATTGGACATTATATAAACAAATACTATCAAAAATATTGGGCATCATATTAACAACTACTATCAAAACTATTGAAACATGCTCAACTACTAGGTCCTCTCCCCTATTAAACAATAAGTACATATCTATAGGACTAAAGAATGAATATCATTCAATTGAGATTGTGAATCTCAAATTCTTTAGAACTAAAAAAGTGATCCATATATTAGTATAATTTGTTGATTTATATACTCAATATATGTGCTTATTTCAATCAATTTTGTAGGTCTAAATCTTATCTAGAGTTACAAACCCATCCTTTGTGTTCAAATCTCATATTGGACAATGTGTAGTTCTAATATTCTAGTCACCTAGTTTAGCTAGGTTTTCTCTTCTCTTTTCATTTCACTTAAAGAATAGTAGTATTTAAAAATACCTTTGAAGGTCTATTCTTATGTCATAATGAAATGTATTCCCTTTAGTCATCCAATATAAATAATTATAAAAGATAAAACATATTAGACAAACACCCTACAATCTTGTATGTAATTTTGTTATTAATTTTAGTGCACTTTAGTATAGATTATTTGATATTATTTTTTTTTTTTAATTCTCTACAATGAGAGAGGATTTGTGGATTCCTAGATGTTGAAATAAATGCTAGTGAATTATCTTAAATACTACCCCTTAAGATCAATTTTGCAAAACAAGTACATAGTGGACTTAACGTGGAAAAAGTAAAAGGTAATAATTGACTAAAATTTGAATTGAAATTTTGAAAAGGTAAGGATCAAGTTTTCAACCACAAAAAATGATCTTGGATAGAAAACAATTAAATTTGGATGAATAACAACTATATTTGAATTTATGTTAATAAGATAATTATAACAAGTGAAAAATGACATGGATAAGAAAATTTTACAATTATAATTTTCTACCCAACAATTTCTAACCAATAATTTTTTCTTTCTAAATTTTATTTGAACTATAAAATCATAATATTAAAATAATTCTTTGAATAAGAAAACTAAGAGTGGAGGGTGACTCAGTTGTAGAAAATTAAAACTTTTATATCATTCATCAAAACTAATCCTTAACACTGCTTAAATGATTAAGCATTAAGGGCAAGTGCAAAAACTGTAAACCATCACACAAAGACAACACCAGATTTAAGTGGACAACCCAATGAGGGAAAAACCATAGTGAGGATTAATTCATAGTATAGAGAATATCAAAACCAATTACAAAGGTTCACTGCCAAAAAAATAACTTGCTATCCAATAGGTCTAACAACTCGAAGGGATCACTACCATAGAGATACAAAGAAGATAGAAGAGAAGTTTTACAAAGAGAAGAAAATCTGAATGTGTAACTAAGGAAAAAATTTAGCTTAGCATGAAAACAAATACATGAATAAAACCCTAGATAAACAATGAAGTACAATGCAGTGAAATAGCATAAATAAAGGAAAGTTCACCAAGTAGCCTTAATGCCCTTCATGATTGACCTTCATTTCCATTCTCTATTTTTTGCAAAATGATGTTTTCCCTCAAATTTTAATGAGCAACTATTAGCCTATGCCAAAGCTTTGAGAAAATATTGAAGGATTTTACTATTCAACAATAGAAAGTATGCAAGTATGAAGCAAGCCTAAATTCTATAACTTGAAATTATGAAGTCAAGAGATCTCCAAATGAAGTTGAAATTGGATTTTTATAGAAAAGTTAATTTTGGATGAATGACCAGGATTGTCAGTTGAGAAATCCCTAAGATCAAAGGCTGAAATTAATTGTGACAAGCATCAATTAGGGTTAGGGAAACATTAGGGTAAGATATGAAATGAAGGGTTGAGATTTATTTTTATAAAAATCAAATCAATGGTTGAGGATTCATGTGATAAGGAGATAATGGGCACATACAAAGAGGCAAGTGTAGAATCAAAATAGAAATTTAAAATTATTTGATTTAAGAGGCTGGGTTGACCTTTTGAATTAAAAATTAATTTAATTCAAAAGTAGTGGGGTCATGTTATAGTAAATAATGATTTTGAATTATTTACTTGGTGGCAAAATAGAAAGTGGGTAATTTAAAATAAATGATTTTATTTAAAATTAGAAGGAAAGTTGATGTGGATAGTAATTAAATAAATTATTAGAATTTATTTAATTATAAGAATACATAATGAATTAATGGCGTATTTAAATAAATAAATAAATTTTATATATTTAAATAATCAAGTGGAAATAGTAGACAAATAATAATTAAATAAATTTAGGAATTTATTTAATTATGGAGGGACACAAGAAATTAGCGACATATTTAAATAAAATAAATATTATTTATTTATTTAAACAATCTAGAGGAATAAAAGATGTGAATTAATTAAATATTTGAGGATTATTTAATTAATAGTTGAATTTGGACTATAGGAGATAGTTAAATATTTTAATTATGTTGAGAAGAAATATGGAGAAAATAAAGTTTGGAGGCCTATGTCAATTTTACGTGTCTACACAATGCAACAGATAAATCCACCAGAATTTTATCAACCACTTGCATACATGCATGAATGATAGAGTAAACCTTTAGCTCACCACATCCAAAAACTCTGCATTTAGGCTTTGCACTGATCTACCACACTTGCATCCCACACACTCATTGATTCACATAAATCTTGCATCTAACGGCTATATTCCCTTTCAGTATCTTATTTTCTATGCTCTCACCATTTAGCACTAACTCATTATATATACCATCTTCAAATTTGAGAAATATTCAAAGTCAATCATCCAACATTAAATTCAAATTAGGTTAGAACCAAAATATCCTAGGATGGAATTAGAATGAGAGCAACCCAAACACATGCTTCATGAGAACCCAAATAGATCCAACACACTACATCAATTCAAAAGATAGTGTTCAACACAAGGTCACCCAAAACAATTTAAAACACATAGAAAAATAAAGCATGATCCATCTCAATACCGAAATTATCTTCAATACAAACATAACAACTCAACTCTAGAACTGAAAGTCATAAGACTTTACCAAAGAAAAATCTGGACCAAATTTTTTTATCCCAAACCTCGATTGGAACACAAAAAACTAGAGTTCACAACTAGTGAACATAAAGTGCATTGTAAAATGAATCAAGAGCCAAAAAATTGGATATAGAAACTTCTAACAATGATGAAAACCATATCTGAACAACATAAACATAGGAGAAAATCTCAGAGCCAGACCTAAAGCAACCATTTAACTCCTACAACCTTTCTTCAATACAATTTTCTTAATATCCTCAACATGAACTGATAATAAATTGCAATCATGAAATCAATGACAACATCAACTAGTTGATAACCAATTGACCAATTGACATCAATGACAACACCTTCATTATTTTCCATTATTGCAACAATTTCCCCCTTTGTCATTGATGGCGACACATGATGTGAAAAACCATCAAAGATAAGATACTAGCTCTGAATACACTTCTTAATATTTTCCTTTTTGTTTCTCCCCCTTAGTAGATAATATTTTCACATTCTTCCTTGTTTCTTTTTTTTCACATTCTTTCCTCTCCTTTTTTTCACATTCTTCCTCTCCCACTTTGACATCAATGGTAAAGGAAAAAGATATCTTACATTGATTTCGCCTTTGACATAGAAAATATAATACTCATACAATGACAACATATGACACTACCTAATCCCTCTAAGAGGTAGCCACCAAAGATTAGTCCAGAAGAAAGATTGATCCATAGATCCACTGGACTGATGCATCTCTCTATGCATCTAGTTTAAGAAAGGAGGGGCAATGACCCCTAACTTCTCTAAGAGATAATAAAAAGTATCTTTAGAAAGAGCCTTCATAAATATATCAACAATTTGATCCTTCTTAGAGATATAATCAAGATTTACTTCACTCTCCATGACCTCCCTCAAGAAATGATACTTGATAGATATATGTTTTGTCCTCAAGTGCATCACTAGATTCTTTGAAATGTAAATTACACTTGTATTACCACATAAGATAGAAATGGGATCATCATGCATTACTTTGATATGTTTCAATGTATGTTTCATCCATAAAACAAGTTTACAACAAGGTGCAACACCAATATACTCAACTTCAGCTGTAGATAAGGAAATTGAATTTTGATTTATGCTCAACCATGCCACCAATCTGAAACCAAGAAAGAATGCACCACCAATTGCACTCTTTTTTTTATCTACAAATCCAACCCAATTTGCATCTTTATAAGCACTCGGTGTAAATTAAGTATCTGTAGGATACCATAACCCATAATCCATAGTTCCATTCAAATATCTGAATATTCTTATAACAATAGCAACATTTTTTTCCTTAGTATCTTCTTAAAATCTAGCCGCAAGATAGACAACATGCATGATATCCAGTCTAGTAGAAGTCAAATACAATATTCCATCAATCATAGATCTATACTTTCTTTGATCGGCCTTAGGTGAATCATCATCTTTTTCCAATTTGCAACCAGTCCCCATAGAAGTACATAGTAGTTTGGAACCATTCATCCCAAACTTCTTCAACATCTCTTTTACATACTTAGAATATGAAATAAAAATTTATTTCTCTGTTTGATTAATTTGTCAACCAAGAATGAAATTCATCTCTCCAAACATAGGCATTTCAAATTCTTTTTGCATCTCTTCCACAAACAACTTATGCATAACTTCCTCTCCTCCAAAAATAATGTCATCAACATATACAACTACAATCAAGATTTTGTCATTTTTAATTTTAAAATGTATATTACTATCTAATGTACCTTTGTTGAAACCTTGTTGAATCAAATACCTATCTAACCTTCCATACCAAGCTCTAGGAGCTTGCTTCAATCCATATAAAGCTTAAATCTTCTATTTACATGTCATATTCAGTTGATTTGACAAAAAAAATCCTTATGTTTGTTCCATGTAGACCTCTTCTTCTATCTCACCATTCGAAAATACCGACTTGACATCAATTTGATAGACCTTGAAATCTTGATGAACAACAAATGCTAAGAACATCCATATAGCTTCCATTATTGCCATTGGAGAAAAAGTGTACTAAAATTCTATGCCTTCTACTTGTGAGTATCCTTTACAAACAAGACTTGCTTTGTTTCTAACCATGTCTCCATTATCATTCAACTTATTTCTAAATACCCACTTTGATCCAATAATGTCTTTTGTCTACTAGTCTTAGGAAATATTCCCAAGAATGATTCTTCTCCATCTGCATAAGTTCTTCTTTCATAGCTTCCATCCAATGTTCACATACAGTCTTTGGTTAAATATTAGAAAATAAACATATATTTACCTCAACAACAACTCTTCTTCTTTTCAATACTCATTTTCTCTTATCTCCATTTATTTAATTTTCTAAATGATTCTTCTGCACATATTTAGAAGTCTTAGGGGACATCACCAAAGCTTCTTCTTCTCTTTCATTTTCTTCATTCCGCTTGTCTTTCTCATCCCTTTCCCATTCTTCCACAATTTCTTCAATTCTTATGCAATTAGGTTCATCAGATACATATCCATCAACATCAATTGAATTCTTCATTATTTTATCAACCTTGACATTTGCACTTTCTACAATATTTCTTATTCTTTTATTGAAACATTCGGTAGGATTTTCTTTTAGTAGAATATTAAAGAAAAATGCTTTCATTAATTCTTCCATCAAACTTTCCTAAATTTTCTTCATCTCTTCTAATATAACATTTTCTTCCAAATACCTTCAAATACTTAATAGTAGGAATTCTTCCAAACCATAGCTCATAGGGGGTATTTTTATTGTTTGCTTTTTCTTGAACTCGATTGAACAAATAAAATATAGTATGAATAGTTTCTCTCTAGTATACTTCGAGTAAACCAGCCTCAATAATCATTGATCTAGTGGCCTCTTGAACTATTCTATTTTTTCTTTCAAAAAATCCATTCTAATAAGGAGTTCTCAGAGAAGATAACTATCTTTTTATTCCATGCACTTCACAAAACATATTGAACCACCAAAAATATATTCGGCTATTAGGGAAAGATGATTCCCCCAATTAGGCCCCTAGGGTTTCTCACCTAGGAGCTCTTGATTGAGAAATGACTCTTTTTACACTTAATGATATGCTTTTCAGTGATTTCATTCAAAGGGCATGGGATAAGTAGGGTTGTGTTGTGTGTGATAAACTGTGGCTAAATGCTGAAATGAAATGAAACTAAACTAACTATGAAATGTAAACAAAAGAAAAGTTAAACAATATGTAAACTAAACTAAATGACCTAAATGTGTGTAATCTAAAAGGAAAATGGAAAATACAGAGATTGTGCACCTAGGAATTGAAATTTGCAAAAGAGGATTCCTGGGATGTTAATCTACACATGAACACTTACACCAGAATGGGCAACCTAGTCCTTCTATCGGGAAAATATGCCAAAGTGGGTTTTTGCTAAAAGGGTATCTGAAAATGTCAAAACTATTTTTCACTCCTAGTACAGGGACAAGGTCACCAATGATGGCAACCTAGTCCTCCTAGTACTTTCAGGAGTTTTAAAGTTTGAATCTATGGGTCCCCACTTGCACTTCCCTTTTTAATAGATACTTGTCTCTGAATCTTCAGAAAATGATCTGCAAGTTGTCCTTTCACTTCTCCTAGGGTTTGATGACTTGAGTTGACTATAACGGAATGATGGTACCCTTTTCAACACTTTATTCCTTGCTAAATCTGCATACAACCTACAAAAAACACATGCAAAGACAAGGAAAATGTTAGGGTTAGAGATTAGGGGTTTGCCTTAGTCAAACCCCATTGATGGTAATCAAACCCAAATGAGATGAAATGAAAGGAAGAGATGATTGAATGATAAAGAAAGTACAAACACTCACCAAATCCTTTGTTGTTGAAGTCTGCAACATGCAAGAACCAACTCCAATGGAGGTTTCTTGAAGTGCCTTTATGCTTGAGTGCTTGCTTGAGAAGCTTGAGTGCAAGAGTTCTTGTGAAGATAAAATATGATCTTAGGGGAGGGGGGAAAATGAAGGTGAAAACCCTTATTTATACAAGATATGCCCTAATTTCCAAAAAATGTCACATGATAGGCCAACCTTAGGGTTTTGGAGGAAAATTCCCACTAGGTTTTAATTTTAATTTTCAATTTTATGCCTAAAGGGACTAGGTTGCCCAAGGTGGTGACCTAGTCTACTTGGAAAAATTCAAGTGGTGGTTAGGAATAAAAAGGTGTTTAATGCTTTTTATCATACTTGCCTCCCAAAACACAATTATGTCATGGCTAAAAGTACTTTAACATATCAATTTATCATTAAAAAGGTTTAATTTATTAATGACGAGCCAAGGAAAGTGTGAAAATACATTACAACACTTTGGCACAAGGCTTGAAAAGGGGTTATTTACATGATTGTGTTGAAAGCATCTTAGAAAAGTTGGAAGGTGTCTTACAACACTTCACAACACCTTTGTAAAACACCATTATATTGTTGTTGATTTGCAAGAATTCAAGACTAGATCAAGGAAAAACAAGGCCAAAATCCAAGGGAGAAGGCCCAAATGAGTGAAAAAGTGTCAAGGCTAGACCTTTTGGTAACACATTTAGCCCTGACTTTAGTGAGAGGATGGAATTTCTTCAAACTCACACTAAAGTAGCCGAATAACGCATGTCAAGAGGGATCCAATGTATTCATGCTAGTAAGGTGAGATGAATATGATCAAGAGGGATGATCAAGCCCCCAAGATCAAGATCCTATGGCCAACCGAACATAAGCACAAAATATTGTACAAAGAGTGATTTGAAAGAGTGGGGAGAGAGAAAAAGTTAGATCAAGCTTCGACTATTTGTCTAGCTAGTTGTGGATCAGATCTAGGTTGTTTTTTTTAAAGGAAAGTGTACTCACTTTGGGTCAATGAGACTTTCGATTTTCTATTGGGTGAGAAAGCCCAAAAGGGTTGAGATACATACACATGATTGGTATGCACTCACACACACACAACGGTGGCTATGGGGAAAGTTCTGCCACTAGTTGGGCTTCCCGCTCAACCATACCAAATTTATACTTCTTGATAAATTTGATAAGGTTCCACAAAAGACAAGGTTGCGGTTCATGAGAAAAACAAAGCCTCAAATGCTTAGAACTGATAAACAAGTGTAAGATGGAACCACAAGCATGCAAGTTGTGTTATGCAAGGTCGCCATGTAGGCAAAACAATGTAATATGTACGAATGAAAAATGGTAAAATGTAAAAAGAGTGTTCCAAGGAGTCTTATTTAGTTCATGTGAGGTCTTTGACTTAGGGAAAATGCATCTAATGTGTCCATGAGAGGACCAATAAAAGGGTATAAAATTCACAACTTAGGGGATGCAGTGTGTTGCATCAGGCCATGAAGAAGAATGGAATATGCTAAGATAAGTCACACTTATGGAGGACATTAAACCCAATTTCATCCACAAAGTGAGTAACACATCATATGAAGTGATAAGGATACACTAGAAACCGATGACAAAGAAAAAAAAACACAAATACAAAAAATAAATGATTCCAATGTATCCCCCCACTTTAAAGTAATTGCTACACACCCTTTTGTGAGCAATGGCTTTAAAGTAGAGAAAGGAAAAATGCAAAAAAGAAAGGAAAGGACATGAGAGCCCAGTTGGAAATCCCTATGCCAAGTGATAGGTGGACAAGAAAGGATGTTTCATGAAGGAGAAAAAGTAAAGGGAAAGGGTTTTCCCCCAAAATGAAAAAACCCAAACACATAAGGGATCTATAGATTTAGGGTCAGTATGTTCATTATTGCAATGTTCATTTTTAAAGCTCAGAACTATCATCATCTCCCCAAATACATAGAATTGGAAGAATGAGACAAAGAGAGTGAAAGTAAATAAAAATAAATAGTCATTTCGGGTCAACATGGAAGAGACATAGGATGTCTCAATGCTTTGCATTATCCCCAAAAGGACAAAAAAAGAAAAAAATAAAAAGACAAAGAAAAAGAAAAAGGATCCTTTTTTAGTCAACATGAAGGAGAAATTGTGGTCTAAATGCCTTGCATCATCCTCAAATGGAAGGAAAAAAGGGAAAGAAAAAGGAAAGGAGTCCATTTGGGTCAACATGAAGGAGACGTTGCAGTCTCAATGGCTTGCATCAGCCTCAAATGGAAGGGGAAAAGGGAAAAAAAAATGAAAGGAGTCCATTTGGGTCAACATGAAGTAGACATTGTGGTGAAAATGATTTACATCATCCCTAAATGGAAGGAAAAAATGGAAAGAAAAAGGAAAGGAGTCCATTTGGATCAACATGAAGGAGAAATTGCAATCTCAATTCCTTGCATCATCCCCAAATGGAAGGAAAAAAGGGAAAGGAAAAGGAAAGGAATGCACGACATAGAGAAGAATGAAGATACACATAGAAGAATGTCACAAGGAGGGGGAACATAAAACATAATAGTAAAAGGAAAAAATTTCACATAAATACAAAAATAAAATAAAATACTAGTAAGGCACATGTGCATCGCTCAACAAGAAAGTCATATGCCTCCCAATCTTGCTTAGTACAGTATTCGAGTGGACAACTAGCTAGTGTGACAACAATTATCGAACTAGCGTTAAGGTCAATGCTTGTCCTAGGAGAATTATCATGTATGCTCATGGAAGAGGAAAATAATGATCTCAAAGTGTGATGTGCTTCTTCATCTATTCTAGCATTCTCCTCCTCCTCATCATCAAGATTGATGACAATAGGAGGTCGGATAACAATATCAATGGAGTCATATAATAGTGGTTGATGCGGAGGTATGGGATTAGGCTGCAAAGGTGGAGGAGGAGGGTCGCCAGGCACTGCTTCTCAAATAGGTGGATTATGATTTTCAATATTTTCTTTATCACATGATTCACAAGAAAGAGCACGATGGTGAAACCTACGCTCACTAGCTTCTTTATTCCTTTTTTTTTTTTTGTCAAGGTGCATCAGAGAAGGAGCGGGCTGGTCCACCATAGGTTGTTTATCATTCTTAGGGGGAGCAATGGGAGGAACCATAGGTGGGTCATCAACTTTCTCCTTAGCTTTATACACTTGTTTGATGTGAGGGGGTAAGATGGAATTACTATCACAATCCCTAGGCCTCTTAGATGATGTGGAGGAGGTTTTAGGTGTGGGATTATTAGGTATGTCAGAGTCGGGTTGCAACATAGCTTTGTCGAGAATGGGTGTTTTAGAAGTAGGAGGCATGTTGCGAAGAAAAAATTCAAAGATTCTCTTTGTTTTAAACTTTTGATATGTAATGAAGAAAAAATCTCATCTAGGGGTGATGGGTTACATGGGCTCAGGCCAAAAGGATTCTAAAGAAATTTTTCCTTTGGAGGATAGAGGATTGAAGCCACTATGGTCGACAGTGAATATTTTATTGTCAATGGGAAACTTCAAACATTTGTGAATAAAACATGGGATCTCTTTCATAGAATGAAGCCATGGGTGGCCTAGTCGCAAAGGAAATTTGTCCAATTATGGAATGATAGAGAATGCCACGTCTTTTAGACCTATCTATAATGGGAGGGATATCGATCCGATCATAGGGCATGTGAAACTTTTATGTGTTTTGATCCATGTAGTCAGTCTATTATAGACATCTTAAGCAATGTCATGTAATACCAAAAACTATTCAGTGATCATGTTCTCACCATAGGCAGGATCTATGAGTATCCCATTAGTGGGCTTATTGTAGATTCTGTCGGCTATGTAGAGAGGATCATTGGGAAGGTTTTTGAGTAAATATTGAGATGTAAAAGTAATATCGAAAGATTTTTTTGTTTGGCCCTTATGATGGATGAAATTTATCGCACCCACCATCTCCTCCATAGGTTTGACATGGGTTGCATTTGAAAGAGGATAAGAAAGTACATGTTGTGTGTCAACATTCATAACATTAGTTTGTGAAGTCTTACCAGCTTTGACAAATGAAAAATTGTGTTTAGGCATAGGGTTGGTGAAAATTTGCAAATTTTGGTTGGGGATGCCAAAAATTTATTTCCTTTATCATTGGTACTAGCAACGGATAGATGACCCAAGCCAATTAGGTCTTGCACAAGGTGCTTGAGGCACTTGCATTGTTTGGTGTCATGTCCATTCTATCGATGAAAATAGAAATAAACAGTGGAGTTATAGGATGGAGGTAATGGCTTATTTGGATCAGGTGCATGGACATGAGGTAAGGATATCATTTGTTGTTGGAGCAATTGAGTCATGGTGTTATGGAGGGTATCAAGTAAAGGCATGAATTTTTATTTAGGATCTCCATAATTGAAGGGAATGGCTAATCAGATAACATCCACTTGGTTATTAGCTGGTGCAGGGGTTTGGGAAGGAGGGTCAAATTGTAAAAACCCTTTATTTGGTTTATAGAATGGTTGAGAGTTAGTTTGGTTTGACTTCTCAACTCTACTAGAAGTGGATCATGTATCATGAATACTAGTTTAATTGTGATAGTCATAAAGCACTTGGCATAGGTTCATGAAGAAAGAGAACTTCTTTAGGGTGAGATTATATTGAAGAGGTGTTAGCAAGTTTTTAGTAAACATCTTTTACAAATGTGTATCGAGTATCATAACATCAATTAAAGAATAAAGTGTCTGCTAACGGGAGATAAAGTTAGTGATCTTTTCATTAGTGTCTTGCTTACATATCATGAGATCAACCAAGGTCCTTTTAGGTGTCATGTGGACTTGGAAATGGTTGATGAAGTAATCCACTAGCTCATTGAATGAACTAATGGTTTGGTAAGGATAAAAAACAATCCAAGGTAGCATCTTTGAGGGTCCTAGGAAACGACTTGGCTAAAAATTTCTCATCAAGAGAAAAAGCACTATATAAGACAGTGTAAGCATTAACATGATTAGAAGGATCACCCTTCCCTTTGTCCTTTTCAAATCTCAGTATTTCTATTCCCTGTGGTAATGGGGTGTGTAGGATATCTAAGGATAAGGGATTTCTATGAACGTAGTGGGTAGGTGAACCATGTTGGTTTTGACTATAGAGGAAATTTTTTGTTGCATGGATGTAATAGTGTGGAAGAGTTGTGTGATAAGAGGATCGGTATAAGTATTATGAGGTGGAAGGGAAAGTACTGATGGGGTGAATGTAGTGGAGGGGATGCTAATGGAAGGTATGGTAGAATATGTTAGGGGATGTGATGCCACAAAGGAATTAGGATACAGGAAGGAATACCAAGGGAAGGTATCACATGACTAATTTGTTGCATGATAGTTTCCACAATAGGAGATGTGTAAGTTGGAATGAAAGATATTGTTGAAGGAGGAGGGGTAGAAATTCCTCCTTGGCTAACAATAGGCGTGGTGGATTGGGAAACCCTAGCTATGGAAGAGGCATGTTTTTGGTATATTTCAACTATTTTATTCACAACACCTAGGCCATCATCACTCTCAAGCATAAAGTTAATTTTTTTGATGGTGGGGATGATGATATTGGATATGTTCTCAAGGCTTAGGTCCACATGAATGTAGAACAACTTGTCATGTGGGAATTCATAGGTTTTATTATCAACATGAGTTCCTAGGTGTAGAGAGTTGCTAAGGGTGGTTTCTAGGCCTAGTGCACTATTGTTGATAATAAGAGAACTCAATATCTACAACAATGGTATTTTCATGAGATGCCATGAGTCTAGAGCTTCATCTCACTATGGTATCAACAAGAGAACACAAGATTATCATGCTAATTTTCCTAAGGGTGGGGCAGATGCAAATGCAATGTAAAAAAAAGAGACTAAAGTGCTTGTAACCACAATTCTAGAAAATAAAACAAAAACCAAAAACCAAAAAATAGAAGTACAAAACTTGCTTTGAAAATGCCAAAAATTACATAGTAAATAGTGCAAGATGACTAGGTCACCCGATGTGGCGAACTAGTCCCACGAGTGATATTTTTTGTCACTTTTTAGAATTTTGACTAGTTTATATTATTTTTAAGCTTTTTTTATGCAACCACAAAATGGAAATGTAGATATTTTTGTATTTTTTCAATTAAAATCCAATGCAAATTTTAATCTATTATAAAAATTTTTAGTAAGGCACTTTTTTACAAGCCCTGGGATGTAAACAATGGAAAATCCTAATGCAATGCAAGCTTAATCCTAAGATGAAATGCAAAATAAAAATATTAACAAGTGGTCAACGGTTGGGTTCACCAAAATGAACCACCAAAAAGATATTTGGCTATTACAGAAAGAGGATTCCCCCAATTAGGCCCCTAGAGTTTCTCACCTAGGAGCTCTTGATAGAGAAATGACTCTCTTTCAACTTAATGATATGTTTTTTGGTGATTGCATTCAAAGAACATGGGCTGAGTAGGGTTGTGTTGTGTGTGATAAAGTGTGGCTAAATGTTGAAATAAAGTGAAACTAAACTAACAATGAAATGTAAACTATATGTAAACTAAACTAAATGACCTAAATGTATGCATTCTAAAAGGAAACTAGAAAATACAAAGATTGTGCACCTAGGAATTGAAACTTGTAGAAGAGGAGTACTAGGATGTTCTAAAATCTTCTAGAAATCTGCATAGGGACTTTTACACCAGAATGGGCGACCTAGTCCTTCTGTCGGGAAAATCTATTGGAGTTGGTTTCTGCTAAAAGGGTATACGAAAATCTCAAAACCATTTTTCATTCCTGGTATAGGGAAAAGGTCTCCAATTATGGTGACCTAGTCCTCTTGGTACTTTCAAAAGTTTTAAAGTCTAAATCTTTGGATCCCCACTTTCACTTCCCTTTCTAATAGATATTTGTGTTTGAATCTTCGAAAAATGACCTGCAAGTTTTTCTTTTGCTTCTCCTAGGGTTTGATGACTTGATCTGAATAGAATGGAATGATGGTACCCTTTTCAACCCTTTATTCCTTGCCAAATCTGCATACAACCTACAAAACACACATGGAAAGACAAGGAAAATGTTAGGGTCAAATATTACAGGTTTTCCTTAGTCAAAACCCATTGATGGTAATCAAACCAAAATGAGATGAAATTAAAGGAAGAGATGATTGAATGATAAAGAAAGTACACACACTTACCAAATCCTTTGTTGTCAAATTTGATAGGGTATATGCAGGATCATGATGGGCCAAAAAGTGGCGATATGTAAGTGATATGGTGGTCCATGTGGCTGATGACTTTTTTTTACCCAAGATTGATGAAATGAAAAGGGGTTTCAAAGGAGATTCTCAGGTTTCCACCAATATAAATTATTCTTTACTTTGAATTTAATAAATAATTATTAGTCATTTTCTCTTTGAATTATGACTAAAGTCCTGATTGATAGTCTGATTGAAAAAACATCTATAGCTTTCAAACAGTATCACGTTTTTTGAATCTGAAAAATGTGTCACATTCTATGCTTCACATACTATAGGATTTTAAAAAAATGAATTTTATGAAGTTTTGATCAAGTTAAGGTGGTCAAACATATGAGTTTTTTTATTTTTTAAAAGTTGTAATAAAATATTCATAATTATACTTGAAAAAAATATACAAAAACATATGCATCACATTGAGACATGAGTCCTCTACTTATATCTAAAGTCTTATAAAAAAATACTATCATTTTATTATGGTTAGGGTGGTTAGACAGACACCTACTTCTTATTTTTTGCTTGAAATTTAAGTACTACTACATTGAAATTTCAAATTTTCACGAAATATTTTTTTTTTAAATAAACCTAGTAGTTTAGAAACTACATTCAATTTTCTACATATTCTATTTTTATATATTTTTAAAATAATATAGATAACTTATTCAAATTTTTACGTCAAATTGCCTAACTCTGATTTTTTGAATTTTCATCGCCACTTAAGGGTCTCTTTTTTCCATGATGATCCTGCACATACCCTACAACATACAAGAACTAGCTCCAATGGAGGTTTTTTGAAGTGCCTTTGTGCTTGAGTGCTTACTTGAGATGCTTGAGTGCAAGAGTGCTTGTGAAGATGAAAAATGATCTTAGAGGGCAGGGAAATGAAGGTGAAAACCCTTATTTATACAAGATATGCTCTAATTTCCCAAAAATGTCACATGATAGGCCGACCTTAGGGTTTTGGAGAAAAATTACCATTAGGTTTTTGTTTTAATTTTTAATTTTATGCCTAAAGGGACTAGGTCATCCAAAGTGGTGACCTAGTCCACTTGGAAAAACTCAAGTGTTGGTCAGGAATTAAAAAGGTGTTTAATGATGTTTATCAGACTTGCCTCCCGAAACACACTTAAGTCAGGCCTAAAATTACATTAAGGGATTATTTTATCATTAAAAAGGGTTAATTTACTGATGACAAGCCTAGCAAAAGCGTGAAAATATATTACAACGCTTTACAACACTTTGACACAAGGCTTGAAAAGGGATAAAAGGGGGTTATTTAGGTGAATTGTGTTGAAAGGGTCTTAGAAACATTGGAAGGTGTGTCACAACACTTCAAAAAAATAAATTAAAACACCATTATATTGTTGTTGATTTTCAAGCACTCAAGACTAGATCAAGGCAAAATAAGCCCAAAATCGAAGGGAAAAGGCCCGAATGAGTGAAAAAGTGTCAAGGCTATGTACTTTTTGGAGACAGACATATTAAAATCATCAAAGGTAAATTATCCACCTCTGTTAGACATTAATCATTTTATCCTTAAATTCATTTCATTTTCAACAATAGCTTTGAATGTCTTGAATCTATCTAATACATCTGATAGGTATGTGCAGGATCATCATGGAAAAAACAGGCCCTTAAGTGGCAATAAAATTCAAAAAATCAGAGTTACACAACTTGACATAAAAATTTGAATAAGTTATCTATATTATTTCAAAAATATGTAAGAATAGAATCTATAGAAAATTTAATGTAGTTTCTAAATTACTAGGTTTATTTTTATTTTTTAAATCTAGTTAGTAAAAATTTGAAATTTCAATGTAGTAGTACTTAAATTTCAGGGAAAAAATAAGGAGTAGGTGTCTATCTGACCACCCTAACCACAATAAAATGATAATATTTTTTTATAATATTTAATATATAAGTAGGGGACTCATGTCCCGATGTGATGCATATTTTTATGTAATTTTTTTCCAAGTAAATAATTAATTATGAATTTTTTATTGCAACTTTTAAAAATATAAAAACTCGTATGTCTGACCACCTTAACTTGGTCAAAACTTCATGAAATTCAATTTATTTTTTTAATCCTATAGTATGTGAAGCATAGAATGTGACACATGTTTTGGATTCAAAAAATGTGATACCATATGAAATCTATAGATTTTTTTCAATCAGCCTATCAATCGGGACTTTAGTCATAATTCAAATAGAAAATGAATAATAATTATTTATTAAATTCAATGTAAAATATAATTTATATTGGTGGAAAGATAAGAATCTCCTTTAAAAACCCTTTTTGTTTCATCAATTTTAGGTAAAAAAAAATTATTCAGCCACATGGTCCATCATATCACTTAGATATCGCCACTTTTTGGCCCATCATGATCCTGCACATACCCCGAATTCTCTCTAAAAATGTAATTCATGTATATCTAGAATAATCATCAATCAAAATCATAAAGTACCTTTCACCTTGTAGACTTCTCACTCTTGTAGGAGCATAGAGATATGTATGGATTAAATCCAGTAGTCCAATAGTATAGTGTTGATTTGATTTGTAATGGCTTCTAGTTTTCTTTCCAAAATGACAATTCCTATAAATAGCATTGACATGCTTTGTAATCTTTGGTAAATCTCTCACTGCTTGAATTGCACTAATCCTCACCAAATTATCAAAATTTATGTGACACATTCTCCGATGCTACAACGAACTATCATTAATTTGCATCATAAAGCATTGCCCATCAACACCTTTAAGTTGATAGATATTTTCTTCAGATTTATTTCCTACAACAATCACTATTCTAGATCCTTTTCTAATCTCACATCTTTCATCCTCAAACACAAGAGTGTATCCTTTATTGCGCATGTGTCAAAAACTCAAGAGATTATTCCTTAAACCCTTAACATAGTATACATCATCAACATTATGCTTTTCATCAAAACATATTGAACCTATCCCACAAATTTTAGCACTAGTATCATCTCCAAACATAACCAAGCCTTCATCATACTTTTCAAAATTAAAAAACTTAATCTTATCACCAGTTGAATGTGATGTGAACAACTGATGTCAACAACCCAATAGTTCTTTTATTGTTTTAGCATGTAGGGTAGAGATTACAATACCTTCATTTTTCTCTTTCTCTAGAGGTAATTCCTTCACTTACTTTTCAGAATTAGTAGAAGCATGTTCATCCTTTATAGCCAAGAACAATGATTCATTATCGTCAAGATCTTCATAATCAAAATCTTCATCAGAAATACTAGCATTCTCATTCACATAATATGCTCTATTGATCTTATTACCTTTCCTTTCTTTCTCATATCTTTGTTTATTCCTCTTAGCTCTTTCTAGACACTTCGTAGCATAATGACCTATTTCTCCACAACTAAAGCATTTAGAGGGTAACTTACCTCATCCAATATTTGTACATAAGCTTTAACACTCCCATCTTCAAACATATGTAGGATCTCCAACTATATTTCCAAATTTTGTAATTTTTCCTCTTTGACCCTTTCATCACCTTCATGTGCTCTTTCCAAAGCATCCTAGACTTCCTTACTAGTCTTCAGATTCTAAACCTTAATCAACTTGAAGTGTATAAGACTTTTCTTCAAAATGTACTTTTCCTTATTGTTTTCTTCATGAGCCTTGATCTCATCACTTGTACTCAAACCATTAGTAGGAGGAGTGTAATGATTCTTGTAATATTTCTCCACATCGTATCCACAATACTATAGATATTCTGCCATCAGTATTTTCTATATAGCATAATTAGTTTCATCAAACCTTAGATAATCATAAGTAAATTTTCCAGCAATCTCGAACCTTCCTTAAGTGGTTAATCTCTACTCCAAGGAACCAAGATCTGATACCAATTGTTGAATAAGACAATTGAGAAGGGGGAATCAGTTGTAGAAAATTAAAACCTTTAAATCATTTAATATAACTAATCCTTAACACTTCTTAAATGATTAAAAATTAAGTGCAAATGCATAAACTGTAAACCATCACATAAACACAACACCAAATTTATGTGGAAAACCCAATGAGGGAAAAACCATGGTGAGGATTAACTCACACTATAGAGAATATAAAAACTTACTACAAAGGTTCACTACCTATGAAACAAGGATTCACAAACTCACTATCTAACAGGGCTAATAACCAAGAGGGATCACTACCATAGAGGTACAAAGAAGATAGAAGAGAGGCGTTATAGAGAGAAGACAATCTCAATGCAACAAAGAAATCCACCACAATTTTCTCAACCACTTGTAGACATGCATGAATTATAGAGTACACCTTCAACTCACTACATCTGGAAACTCAGCATTTAGGCTTCACATTGATCTACCACACTTGCATCACACACACTCATTGATTCACATCAATATCACATCTATCTTCTCTATTCCTTTTCACTATCTCACTTTGTATGCTCTCACTATTTACCACTAACTCATTTTGTATTTATACCATTTTGAATTTTGAAACATATCCAAAGTCATCCATCCAACATTAAATTCAACTTAGGTTGGAATTAGAATGAGGGATATCCAAATAGATTCAAAGTGCTACATCAATTCTGAAGATAGTGTTTAACACAAGGTCAACCAAACTAGTGTAAAACACATGTAGAAAAATTAAGCACGATCCTTCTAGATACAAAAATTATGTTGAATAAAAACATAACAATTCTACTCTAGAACCACAAGTCATAAGACTTTACCAAAGAGAAATCTGGACCAAAAGATTTTCTCCCAAACCTCAACCACAAGAGAAAAAACCATAGTTCACAATTGGTGAACATAAACTATACTGTACAATGAATCAAGAGCTAGAAAATTTGATATAGTAGCTTCAAAAAACCATGACCAAGATATTTGAGCCACAAAAAATAGGATAAAATCTTGGAACAAAACTCAGAGTAACCATTGAACACCTGCAACTTTTCTTTAATACAATTTTCTTAATATCCTCAACATGAATTGCCAATAAACTATAATCATGACATTAATGACAAGAGAAATTGGTTGATAACCAATTTACAAGTTGTGCACAATCTCCCTCATCTGGTACAGGTCTTGCATCCCCTACTGGCTCATCCATCAAAAACACTGGATCTAGTTGTGATTCTTGTTACCAAAATTTTCACTACAACTCATTTTGGCAAAGATAAGATTGATTGTTTTATTTAGAAGTTAAAGGTACACATATTTAATGTTGATAGTTAATTTGAGTGAATTTAGTTTATTATGTAGTAAACAATAACACAAAAATTCATAAAATATTGCATAGAAATGTTGTTTTTATTCATCATGAAGTGGAAAAGATACATCATTGGAGCATGAACCATTTTTGTTTGATGTTTAAAAAAATAGAAAAGTGTTTAAATGTCCCACACAAGCCATGGGAATAACTGAATTGATTTCATTCAAATTGAATTGATTATATATAATAATGAAATGTAAGCTATGCGTTTGAAGAATAAAATAGAGAGAAGAAGGTGTGAAGAGAAATATATCCATCATTTCCTTTTAGGCTCTTTGTTGAGTAGACCCTCTTCTCGAGTGCCATCAGCTCCCCTCACACTTCTAAGCCAATTGAACTTGCAAAAAATTGGAAAGAAATCTTGTTCGAGCTCTAGATATAAGCCTAATCACACTTCATATCCATAAAAATATAGCCTACAAACATTACTAGAAACAACCAACACAATCAAATCAATTCAAAAATCAGATATTTAAAGCTAGATCATCAAAGATAATGAACTGATAACAACCAGAATCACTATTTTTTCTAACATGTTTGTTCACTGTGCAAGAACAAGTTCATTATGTTCATGATCAATTTTCATCATATATGTGGAGCAAAATGGGCTCCCATAAGGGTTGATCCTAACATATCAGGAGGACACTCTCTCATCAATACATGTGAGTCATCAAATATTTATAATAACTACTGTAATAAAGAAATTCATGAAGTAGCATTTAACTCATTATGATGGAAATTTTTTTGAGCAAATCATCCTTTTTCTCATAATTTAAAGGAACAACCAAAACATGTCAAGAGATCATCAACTACATTGTTATCTTGTTTCAGCTCTACCTTGCATTCACTTTTGCATTTCAATGAGGTATTGAGCCCCTTTGTACTAAAGGGAAAATAGGGCATTAATTCATTTAAACCATTTCTAACAACTTTTGAAGTGCATTCATAGTCTGTAAGAGACTTAGAGAAACAAGTCTTTATTAAAAAAAAATAGAGTATCATCATCAAGAAAATAGTCCACGTGACATCAAGAATATAGTCTACATGTCTATAAGTAAGGCATTGTCACATTATGTCATCAAGAGATCAGGGAAAGATTTTATAGTCATCATCTATTGCTACTAATTGCCCACAGAGACAGATAAATCCTTACTTCATGCATATCAAAATAGATTAAGTATCAAGTTGTTTCATGGAGCTTTGGAACTAATTGATACAATTGACAGAGATGGAAAAAAAGCTATGACAATATAAATTCCATGAGAGGCAGCAATGAGGATTGCAAGGAGCCTTTAATATACAATATCATGATAAAATTTTACTAAAACATATGATTGAATAAAAAATTTCATGTGAATAGAGGCTATGAGTTTACTTGCAAAGGTAGTCTATTCAAAGAAGCTACAGGTGGAATAAAACTACATGAAAACCATGCAAACATCAATTTAGTAGATGGAAAAGATGTTATCTCAAAGGATATTATGAATAAAATGTGCTACATTAAGAGAGCTTTGTTTTGTGCTATAAAACATACTACAAAAGTATCATTTCACCTTCCTAAAGAAAAAATGGAAAACAAAAAAAAAAAATCATTTGAAGCATCCATTACAGTCAAGTTAAAATATGTTTTAGAGTTGATTCAAGATTCTTCATCCATGCATAGAAAATACAATCATGTAGAACTCATCAAAATATATGCCAAGGGTGGAACAACTATGGAGGCTAAAGGAGGATGAAAAGAGAAATTTTTTATCTATGAAAAAGAAGAATGAAAAAACCCATTACTTCTTTTTGTTTCCATAATTTATTAGCAGCCATGAAACCATAATGTCTTTCACACAGTACGAGGGTTTCAACACCCTTTATTTTCTTCATTTAAATAATGGTTAGGGTTTTTTAAAGCCCTTAGTTTTATTCATTTTGAAGCAAGAAATTTCATGGTGGTCTAGGGTTCAAACCCCATATCCTTTTTAATGATAAAAATTTCAAGTTTGGTCGAGCTCTCATCATAGGAGGAAGTTTTATACATAGAGGCTGAGATTTTATGGAGTGTTGGGTTTCAAAATCCTTATTTAATTTTATTTTTTTATAAATTTTCACGGCGGCCTTGGGAAGATAGAGCCATTCCTTTGAGTTTCAGCCGAGAGGAAGCCATTTGGGATTAGGGTTTGAAAACCCTCAATAAATTTTTTTGTTTTATCAAAATGTGGAGTGGCCATGAATGTACATAGGCCAAGATTTTCATCTACAACAAAAACACAAAGCTCATAGAGGAAAAGACCATAGAGGCCGAAGGTTTTTTCACCACAGAGTCAACAAAATCATCACCAAACAGAGCTACAAAATGCAAAATAACGAGGCCTACATCAACATTCGATTCCAGAAGCATGATAATCAATAAAAATGGTGAGAAAAATGGTTGGTTTGAGCTTTTGATGATCTCCCATGGCAGCACTCTCTCTTCCAAATCCTCAAGCAACTGAAATGATAAACATAAAATGATTAGGATTTGACTACTATTCATCCTTTTTCTTTCCTATTCACAGGCTTGCTTCATTAATTTTGATGGGATTTTTTCAAATTAAAACTAATGATGTGGTCAGCCTCCCATTATTACCTTTTCTAAAAGGTCAAACATTACAACTTATGCATAATTCCTATGATATATGCTATGATGGCAATCAAAATATATACCAAGGTTGGTGATAAACGTGATATGTAAAATCTCTTATATTATATGCTTTATGCTATATGCTCTATGTTTAGAGCTCATCCACTATGGAGGTAACAAGGCTATATGCTAAGGCATATAATTTTTTTTTAAAACATTTTTATGTGTTTATGCAAAGAACTATGAAATACACGATGTAAATAATGTAGGTCTTTTGCATTATATTTTATGCCTTGTAAAGGTGGAGATTATTTTTTCCATAAATGATGATGAGGACTGATATGAGGATTGATGCATGGAGAGGACTCATATGAAAAAAATATTTTTTTCTCAAAGACATGTGTTCTTTTATTTGTATTATTTTTCCCCTTTTACGTTTATTGTAAATCTTGGGTTTGAATGTTATTAAAAGAAAAATTAATTAATTACTTTTTTAATAATCTTTCAAATCATCTATTTCAAAAGGTGAAAAATACTAAAAGAAATTACTTCACATGCATGTGGAATTGAGGATTTGCATGTCTTTCAGAATTCCATCAATGAGGGGCACTTTTTGAGTTCAGTCTCAGTTAGAGGGGTGATTTTTTGGAGTTCTTTGTTGTCAAACTACATGGTTGAACATTTTGAGATAGTGAGAGTTCCGTCAGTACCTGTTTTGGACCCTTTTTCCCAGGTTTTTCATGTTTTCTCATGGGGAGGATATTTTTACTTTCAATGCCACCTCCATGCACATTTGAGCCATTTTTGAGTTACACTTCAGTTACATACAGTGTGAGACTGAGTTTTTTGTTGTTTGAGTTCAGTTCATAGCATACTGAGCCCTTTTTTTCAAGAATTTTTTATTTTTCTCGTGAGAAAAATGCTTGTTTTTCCCACTTCCAGTTAGCTTGTAGTTTCACCTTTTAGGGAAATCTTGCATGCCCGCATTGTATATAGAGGAAATATTCATTATTTTTCCTCGGTTCTTGACTTTTACTCTCTTGAATTTTTGAAAGAGAAGAGATTTGTAACTCAATTTTATGAGAGTTTAATATCCAACAATAGTTTTACAATTACTTTATTTCATCACAGTTTCTCCCTTTGTTGAATGAAGGATACAAATTTTACCTTCTTGTAACTAAGTTTATGTAGTAAATGATTGTTTTGATGAAGTTTAATGTGTTTTATCAATCAAAACCTTTAAATTTTGTCTCTTTCATTATTACAAATTCTTGGATGCAATCGAGTTTCAGGTCTTAGGTTGTGCATGCAATTATCAATTTCAAGTTGTGGGTATGTGCAAGATCATGATGGACCAAAAATGTTAGAAACCAAGATCAGACATGCAAACCAAAAGGCCTTCCACAGAAGAGAAAAATAATTAAAATAAAGAGCTTTGCATGAATATGTGCAAAAGTGATATATTCATAATTAAGAAATTACATGAGATGATTTTCTTTATAAAAACAATGTATGCAACCCTAATGTTGACCTAAAAATAGCTCAACTAAATAAATCTTACTTATTAATTAAGTAAACTAATTATTACCTGAGAAAAACCTAAGTAAACTTAATAAAGTGTAATTAGATAATTAATTACACCAACACCCTCCCTTAAGTGCAACTTAGGAGACTAAAAATGCATGCACCTAAAACTAAGATGAATGCAAGAAAGCATGAATGGGTCCCGGCAACAAGTCCTGATTAGGTACCCATGTACAAATACAATGAAAGAGTAAGAGAAAGAGGAGAAAACCTAGTGGGGCAAACCCCCACTCAATGAGATGACCTGCTGCGAAGAAGTATTGGAAGAACATTGTGGAGTAAAACTGGAACCTGAATTCAGCAAGCAAGGAAAGATATTTCTGTTTAAAAGAAACCATATCTGAATCATAATAATGCAACAGTAGACCCGATGCCACAAAACACTCAAAAACTCCAAATGGGAACAATCCTAGAATCTATGAAGCAACAATAGATAAAATGATGATAGAATCTAGAAGCCATGTATCTCGATGTCGATGCCAAACTAAGACTAAAACTCTTCCATGGGAACAAGTACCATAAAGACTCTGGAACATTAACCACAAATTTAGTGGCCCTCAAACTGAGATGGATCCGATGCGGGTCATTAACCATAGGCTCTCAATGTAAAGTGTGAACCGATATGAATCAAATATGTGTCAAGCTAAGACAAAATGTGGCCAAAAGAAACTAAGAAACCAGATTAGAACCCATGTGAGTTTTCATCAAAACAAAGATGAAGATCAAAGTGCATGCACACTATAATCAGATTATTATGTAAGAAACCCCCTGATGGAACTTTATATCAATTCATTTATTAGAATACCCAATGATTTTAAAAGGAGAGAATGCCTAAACATGCATAAAAATAAAATAAAAATATTCCTTAGAGCTATGTAGGGGACTGAACCATCTTTCCAATTCCGCAAGAATGGCGAAAAAATGATCACCGAGTCAAAAGATATACCCTCGGGAGTGAAAATAGAAACATCTGAGTTCAAGGACCTACAAAATAAAATTGGAGTATAATGAGGAAAAAATATCTACACCAAAAAAAAGGGCTCGGAACCATCTTTCCAACGATATCTTTTTTGCAAAAAATCGACTCCGTATGCAAACGTTATGCACAATTTGGTGAAAGTGCTCTGATTTGGCCAATATGGCTTGCAGGTAGCCCGGGGGGATAAATAAAATTCGGCCCCTGGTCCTATGCACAACCAAGGAATGGCGGGCTAGGGGCTAGGGTGGAGCCCCTGGTCATGCATATGACCTGTGGAGGTGCTAAGGCCAGTGCCAGCGAGCTGGGGCATAGCCCTCGGTCGTTAATAGGACCGCACATATGCTAGCCACGCCCGCGGGGACTGTCGGAGGAGGGTGGTGAGATTTGGTTGCACTGCCCGGTGGTCACCACTCTTGGTGGCTATGAGGTGGCGCGTTAGTGAGAGTCCCAAAAATCACATTTTTTTATTAAAAAAATTCAATTTCCGTGCCTCGGGGAACATGCTGGGGAGGTCATACGGCCTTCCTAGCAAAATGTTTTTGCCTTAGAAACAAACTTCTCAAAAATCAACCAAACAACAAGTGTTCTTAGGGTTTTTGGCTATTGCGAATGCAATGGTGACCTCCATTTTTGCCCAAAATGCTTTGAAAAATTGGCTACCCCCAGAGCTTGCAAAAAATCACCGAGCTTGAAACCCTCATAGATCTAGCAAATGATGACCAAAATCTACAAAATGAAATCCAATCCTAACTTTTTCTAGCATTTTGAATCCAATGGTGAAGCCCGATTTGATACAAAATGCCACATAGTTAGGCTCAAGGCATGAAATCCTTGAGGAACCCCAAACGAACTCTGCAATGATTTTCTCCAAAATCTGAGAAGGGGCTGCATGTCAAGGCTCTGATACCAAGTTAGAAACCAAGATCAGACATGCAAACCAAAAGGCCGTCCACATAAGATAAAAATAATAAAAAATAAGAGCTTTGCATGAAGATATGCAAATTGATATATTCAGAATTTAGAAGTTACATGAGATGATTTGCTTTATAAAAGCAATGTATGCAACTCAACTAAATAAAGCTTACTTATTAATTAAGTAAACTAATTATTACCTAAGAAAAACCTAAGTAAACTTAATAAATTGTAATTAGATAATTAATTACACCAACAAAAAAGTGGTGATATGTAAGTGATATGATGGCCCATGTGGCTCACGACTTTTTTTTAACCCAAAATTGATGAAATGAAAAGGGTTTTCAAAGGACATTCTCAGCTTTCCACTAATATAAAATATGCTTTACTTTGAATTTAATAAATAATTATTTTTAATTTACTATTTGAATTACGACTAAAGTCTTGATTGATAGGTTGATTGAAAAACATCTATAGCTTTCAAACGGTATCACATTTTTTGAATCTAAAACATGTGTCACATTCTATGCTTTTCATACTATAGGATTAAAAGAAAAGAATTAAATTTCATGAAGTTTTGACCAAGTTAAGGTGGTTAGACATATGATTTTTTATATTTTTTAAAATTTGTAATAAAAAAATTCATAATTAATTATTTACTTGGAAAAAAAATTACAAAAAATTATGCACCACATCAAGACATGAGTCCTCTACTTATATCTAAAATTTTATAAGAAAATATTAGTTATTGTGGTTAGGGTGGTTAGATAGACACCTACTCCTTATTTTTTCCCTGAAATTTAAGTACTACTGCATTGAAATTTCAAATTTCACCAAATAGATCTAAAAAAAAAAAACTAGTAGTTTAGAAACTACTTTCAATTTTCTACAGATTCTATTTGTTGTGCAGTTTTTGCACACACACCCCACTGAAAGTAGGGACCCTCATTTTCACCTTTTGGTGTCTTGGCCTTTCTATTTTGGAGTTTTGCTTGCCTAGGCATGTGATTTGATGTTCATCCTACCGGTTGGATTGGTCCATTTGTGATTTATATTGAAAACCTTAGGTTCTTGATGTATTCCAGATTTTTCACTGTGTTCGGGAAAATCCACCTTGGCAAGACTTTCCCAGTTTCCTTTCAGTGCTTGGCAATAGCTACTTTTTGCTTGGGTCCAAAAAAATCCGTCGTGTCTGGATTTTTTTGAAGTCCATTGCTCTGTCGGATTCCCAGATTTTGGTCTTGGTCGTCTTGTCGATCACATTAATGGTGATTGCACGAATTTTGGGGTGATGTTATATTGAGTTATGGGAAGTGATTTTCCATTTGATTTTGATTATTTTCTTTCCATTTGAGTTTGGAGTGCTTGAGCTTGAGGTGTGTTGCTGGATTGGGCATTGGAAGTGACTTCAAGTGTTGCGTTTGGACTTCTTGGGCACCATTCATGTTTTTCTCGTGCTTGAGGTTTTTTGCTAGCTACCTTGGTCTTGTTTCCTCTTTTCTCATGGTATGTGGATGCTCTCTTCCTCTTTTTGGTTTAGATTTCTTTGTTGTATGCGCTTCCATGTTGTTCTTTACTATGTTCTTGCTTGAATGTACATGTTTCTTGGGCATCTCGAGGTTCCATGTCTTTCCGGTCTATTCGTGTGCTTTCCTTGAGTATTTGCCTTCAACTTATCTTTCATTGTTGTCTTGGGGCTTGCTTACATTTGCCATGAATTTCCTATCCTTGTAGGTAAGCAAGTTGTGCCTGAGTTGTTATTTGCTTTCATGGTGGAAGGTTTAGGGTTCTTGATCTAGGGCATAGCCAATCCCTCTCAAATTTGTTGAGAGATGAGTTTTGATTCATGGTTGATCCATTGGAGGTATAGGTTAGGTCATTGTCGATCTATAGGTGCATAGGTCTGTGAGGATTCAATCTATTTGGGTGAGGATGAGAGAAACATCAGTGTTTGGGTTTTAGATGTCTTTGCAGAATTTTGTCTCTGTCGGATTTCCCCAATTTTTCCCATTTCCTCTTTGTTCTGCATAATTTGCTTTAAACCGAACTTTTACTTGTCTCATGGAATTCCACTCCCTCTGGATTCTCCTAGCGTCCGTTGTCTGGTTGTTCTATCAAATTTATGTTTTGGTGGTGAAATTATGGTTATTTTTCCATAATCCGCACCCTCGAGATTTTCTCGAGTGTTTTGCACCTCCCTCATTTTCTCGAATTATTGAAACTGTTGTTGTTTTCGGGGATTTCCGTCTAAGGTAGATTTTTCTGAAGTTTTGTGGGAATGAGGAATTTGATGATTATATAAGAATTTTCTTGTTGATTATGAATTTATAGGATTAAATGAACTTATGCTAAGTGGTATCCAATGATTCTTGGTTATATTTATTGATCAAAATAATTATATGGATGTTTATATGCTTATTTTGCTAGATTTCGCCTAGTCCGAATTTCCCTAGAGTTCCTCTCCAGTCTGGATTCCACAAAGGGGGCTAAATCCCATACTTTGAAGTAGTTGATTTAATATGGATTTTGACACTTATATTTTTTTATCTTGGATCTCATTTTTTTGTCTTTACATGTTTGTAGGTAGGATCAGGACAAGCTGCTATTGGGCATGGAAAGGGAAAGGAATGGATCCAAGTGCTGAGGAATTTTTTTGTCTCTAAGGCAGAAAAAGTAAAGATGGATATCAAGAGTAAGATTTCTTAGAGAAAATTGACTTATGTTTGGTCAGGGATTACTGATACCAATATGGTTTGTGGGACTACGAGGAGTTCAAGGCTAGAATGGTAGCACAGAGCCTCCCTTTGCTGGCTCAAAGAACTCTGGAATCTGGATTGGCGCATGTGGTTGGTTTCCCTCTACAATATAGTGTTATGAGTTGGTGCTTGAGTGTGCCAAGAACTATGATAGGGGAACACAAAGAATAATTGGTCGTCAGGGAAGGGTTGTTGCTAACTTTGACCCTGTGTCTATTGCTCAAACTTTTGATATGCCCGATAGGTCACATGTGGTGGCTTTTGATATAGATGCAACCAAGAAATACTACGAGGAGAATGTTGTTAAGTCTTAGCAGGTAATCAACTCTTGGTTGGAGAAGCCTAAGTCCCACTTCTCCAAGCTGCCAAAACAACTAGTAAGACTTAAATTCAAAAGGGATTACTATGATGCCATCACTCTCCTTAGCAGGTTGGTAGGATTGAAGAATGCAGGATTATTTGAAAGTTGGATGTTCAATGTTATTGCTCAGATGGAGCAAGGTATAGAATACCACTGGGAAGGTGCTATAAGTGCAGTAATCAATGAGCAGATGTGCAATGTCTTGCAGACCAAGACCTTCACCATGACTTCTTATTTGGTGTAAGCACTTGCATGATTTCACCCATACAAGGGGCTAAGTACTAGAGGTATATTTGGGCAGGATGAAATTTATGAGGTGTATCCACAGCTTCACCTAGGAGGAGGAATCTATAGAAGGGTTAATGATGCATTCACCATGTATATTACCAGGTTGTTGTAGGGTGCAGAACATGTTAGGATTTCTGACAAGGCCAAGGAGTTGATCAGGAGGTACGGGGCCTCATTCATTCAGTTCCCTACTTTCTCCTACATAAGGATTGATGGTTGTCAAAGGGCTCCTTACAGACTTCCAAGGTACCCAATGGAGCATATCATACTATTGGAAGTCACAAGGCAGATTTGTGACTTTGATGTGATTGTGAAGGGATAGAAACATAAAATGGGGTTTGGGAATGACTTCCCATTGAAGATAGGCACAAATGAGGTTCGCCCTTCCATCCAGTCAGCTCATTCTTTTGAGGAGGAGATGAGTAATTTTGGTCTCTCTTTCCATTCTAAGAGGGCAAGGTTTGATATCACCAGTGAGGCACAAAAGAAGGCTAGCAGGGAGTACAATCACAAGGAAAACATTGAGGACTATTGGGCTAACCTTGGTGATGAGTTTGATGTTAGGAAAAATAAATTCTCCATGTTGCCAGTGGACCTAGTCAGGTTATATAATATAAAGACCATTCCTGATTAGGTTGAAGAAGATGGGAATTTGATTCAAGGTCATATCTTTGAAGCGATGAAGGATAAGCTAGTTGGAGAGATTGACTGGTTGGAAGAGGAAAAGACAGAGTTGGAGCAAATTATGACTCCAGTGATCAAGTATACCAAAATGTGGCTTAAACACAAAATTCTAGAGTTAGAAAGTGAAGGTGTGCAATGCACCTATGATCTGATGGGAGACTTGGAGTCTCATTCTACTTCAGAGGAATCCTATGAGTAGGATCCTAAAGTTAAGGCCAAGGTGGATTCTCCCTTCAAGGTCAAGGTTAGGGATTCTCAAACTGAAGAGGTAGTAGAGGCAGGCAAACAGAGGAAGCCCATTTCCAAGAAGAGAAGGCATGTTTCAAAGAGGAAAGGGGATGAGAAAGATGAAGAGGAAAGGGAAGAAGTAGATGCCACTACTCCTTTGACCAAAAGAAGAAGACTTGTGAAACTATCACAGAAAGAAAAGGAAACTTCCAAGGATGATAAATAAGTTGAGCCACCTGTGGTAGAGGTAGAAAGTTTGAGAAAACACAGGTATACATGAGGAGGTCAAGGACTCCTTCCCCAAAAGATTCTACAATAAAAGGAGATATTCCTATGACTTCTCCTATCATTGAACAAGGGAATATTCCCCTTCCTCAAGAGACTAGCAGTGTGCCAGAAGAGCCAAAGAAGGATGATGATCCTAAGGGTTTAGATGAAGAATTCCAGGAAGGAGACCTCTATAGTGGAGAGGTAGAAATTGACAAGGTAATTCAATCTCCCTTGGTGGCTTATGCAGATTTGCCTACAGAGGATTAGGAGGGAAAATCCCCTCAAAAGGAGGAGATACCAGTTAGGATTCCTTCACCATCACAGATTGTAGTGGAAGAGCAATCTCAGGATAAAGAGGATCCAACTAGGTAAATCCCTAATGTGCCAAGTATTGAGAAGGATGCACCTAGTATCTAATAGGAACATGATAAACAAGATAAAGTGCAGACCAAATCCACTATTCCAGGATGGATGGATAGAGAATTAAAGAGAAAATTGGTTATAGTGGATGACACTCCTCCCAATTGGGATGACCTAATGGCTAACATCGGAAAAGGGAAGACAAAGAAGAAGGCTAGAGTTGTGTCCAAGATTGAAAGAGATGGATCGGGCAATAGAGTGGCTCATATTGCTACTCCTTCTCCTAAAAAAGATAGAGATGGGGTAACTGCAGAAGACTATCATGTGCAAACCATTGATTTAGGGCATGCCTCCATGGAATAGGATATTGAGGAGTATGAAGGATCGAGTGCTGTAATTGTTGGAAGATTGAGGAAGGAGGTACAAACCAAGCATAAGTTGTAGAGAGAGAATGAGAAATTGAAGAGGTACTTGCATGAATTGATGAAACCCTTGCAGTCCATTAGCTCTTCCTCCTCTACTGTGGATTTCTTACCTCAAGAAACAATCTTCGAGCTTGAAAAGATGAAAGGCACTACACATGCCACTGTTGGTTGGTTGCAGGGAGTTCAAACCAAAGGGGATGGTGCCATCAAGGATATCTTGTCAACTATAGGGGATGCCATGAGGTCAGTGGATTAGCTAAAGACTATGCTAGCTCAAGACAAGGAGTACACTGATCTCTTTCTACAGAAAACGAAGACCATCATGGAGTACACTGAGGATCATCTGGTAAAGAGTTGGATTTTTACTTTCTCAAGGGTTTCAGAGCCTTGGGAATGGTTCGAGATCTTACAAATGATTCAAAGGGCCTTGAAGAATATACATAAATAAGGGAAATAGATTGAGGACACCTTGACTGACATTTATGACAAGTTTCTTTCATTCTTTGAAATCATGACAGGGAGGAAGAAGTTCACTCCAAAACATCTCAGTTTGGAACAACTAAGGAAATGGTGGAGAGATTTTTACTCTCCAATTAGTGAACGTCCAGTCACTGAACATCAGCTTGATGATGCTACAACCTACATTGTAGTTATTGATAAGTATTTAACAAATAGGGCTGATTGGGATGGTAGAGTAAGCTAGGAAAGAGATGACATCAAGTCTCTTGAGAGGAAGATTAGGGTTTTTCCTATGCCACCTATTTTCGAATTGGACAGAGTATTGTTGGCAGTGCATGGTGAAGTGGAGCGTGCCAAAGACAAGGATGGGAAGTAGTTATATAGGGCTACATCAAAGTTTTTGCTTCCCATTATTCACATGTATTGGATTGAGTTTTGAGACCCCAAGATGACTTGGATGAAATTGGTGCAAATTGCACATTTCATGTTTTTTTCAAATATCTTTTGAGGCTAACCTATTGTTTGGCATTTATTATTGTAAACCCTTATTTAGGTTGACCTATCTTGGGGGGGTTCTCTATAAATTGAGCATGAAGCCTCATTTGTAAGATATATCGATAAGGTAGCATAGAAGAATAGAATAGTGGAAAGTTAGAAGATTTCACATTTGAGCAAATTAGGGTTTATCTTCAAGCAAGTGTTGTAATAGAAAACTAGAATTGTTGCCATTTTGGATAATTTAATATAAGAAAAGATATTGTGATTTGGTATCTCTTTTGTGCTGAGTTTTATCTAGCATGGTTTTTGTTGTCCTATCTTAAAAATTGCTTAATTTTATTGCTAGATATTTTGGTGATGCTTAGGGTTTCATGTTTGAAATGTTTGTAATGATCTCTAGTCCATACTTTTTGTAGTTAGTTGATTGTTAGCTACTTTGCAAAGATAGCCTGGACTTAAAATTGTGCTTAGTTCAATTATGAATGTTTGTTCATTTCAATTGCAAATGGATTGTCTTGAATGAATATCCATGATTTGAAAATCTTTAACACCTTAGAAGATTGCACTATTTATGTAAGATTGCAGATTTATCTGGGTCAAATAGAAAGTAGTTTATGAGAGATCGGTCCATTGTGAGCATATTATCTTTTGCATTTTCAATATTAGGGTTAGAATTAGTCTTAGAATTATTTCTAAAACCTTTATCTTTTGTTATTTCTTTATTATATGGATCAAATTTAGGGTTTGAAGTATCAACTTATTGCTAGATCTGATAAATTCGAGTCCAGTGTTTGCTTGTAGTAAGGTCCCTTTGTGATTACTAGCATTTTCACATTATCTCTGAGTTGTTTTATTTGCATTGTCAAGACTTGACATTAGAGACCTTAGGGTTATCTCTTTTCCCATAGAAATTTACCTTTCAAGAGAGATAGGATATCACATTCTGTCTAAGTTGTTGCTATGTAGAAAACACCATCAAAACTATTCTTATATATTTTTGAAATAATATTGATAACTTATTCAAATTTTTACGTCAAGTTGCCTAACTTTGATTTTTTGAATTTTCATTGCTTCTTAAGGCCTTATTTTTCCATTATGATCCGAAAATACCCTTGTGAAACATCTATTTCCTTCTAGAAAAGGTTAATTAGCCTTCCTTTGAAATATTTTTTTTCATAAGATTTCAATTGATGAGTTGTGTAAGGGTATGTGCAAGATCATGATGGGCCAAAAAGTGGCGATATGTAAGTGATATGATGGCCTATGTGGTTGATGACTTTTTTTTTACCCAAAATTGATGAAACAAAAAGGGTTTTTAAAGGAGATTCTCAACTTTCCACCAATATAAATTATTCTTTACTTTGAATTTAACAAATAATTATTATTCATTTTCTATTTGAATTACGACTAAAGTCCCAATTGATAGGATGATTGATAAACATCTAAAGATTTCAAACGGTATCACATTTTTTGAATCCAAAACATTTGTCAAATTATATGCTTTGCATACTATAGGATTAAAACAAATCAATTTCATGAAGTTTTGACCAAGTTAAGGTGGTCAGACATATGATTTTTTATATTTTTTAAAAGTTGTAATAAAAAAATCATAATTAATTATTTACTTGGAAAAAATTAAAAAACAATTTGCATCACATTGAGACATGAGTCCTCTACTTATATATAGAATCTTTTAAAAAAAAATTATCATTTTATTTTGGTTAGGGTGGTCAGACAGAAACCTACTTCTTATTTTTTCCCTGAATATTAAGTACTACTGCATTGAAATTTCAAATTTTCACCAAATATATATATATTTTAAATAAAACTAGTATTTTAGAAACTACATTCAATTTTCTACAGATTCTATTTTGACATATTTTTTAAATAATATAGATAACTTATTCAAATTTTTACATCAAGTTGCCTAACTCAGATTTTCTGAATTTTCATCGCCACTTAAAGGCCTGTTTTTTCCATGACGATCCTACACATACTCGTAAGGTATTCCATAAGTTTAAAATTGTGAATTTATCTATCATTATATCATCATATTCAGTTCTATCACCTCCTAGAATTGGTTAAGTTTTCATTTTCAGTAAAATCTTTCTCACCCTTTTCCTTCCAATTTAGTAGTTTCTAGGAGAATCAAAAGGGGAGCCAACCCATAATCTGGAGGTCTAATTTCACAATAGAGTCCCACAACTTGAAAATTAGTTTACATGGGATTATAGAGATTTCTAGCCTTGCATACAGGTGCAAATCCCAATGATAACAGTTTTTGGCATGCACAGTCGGACTTTGAAGTTCACTTCAGAGAAATAATTTAAAGATTTCACACTATTTTTTAAAAATTTATAGCAATGTTTTACCTATTAGAGGTTTTTATTTGATTGGTGACTCCATTTACCTAGTTTAAATTCTAGAGATTTCAGTAGCATATGAGAAATGTTTAGATGAGAAGAAGTTATTCTTCATTTGAATACTTACAGTTGTCTTCTCTAAAGAGAAGTGGAAGGACAACCAAAAGAACACCCAGTCAACCTTCAAGAAACCAATCAAGCTCTCTTGGTTTTAGAAAAAAATCATTTGTTTTGTCACCTAGAAGAAGAGGAAAATTTTCAACAAGACAACCAGGTTCACATTCAACTTCACCAAGCTTCAGAATATTAGTTTCACCTTTAAGAGGTTCTCGTGGAATTTTTAATTTCTTCCCCCTTGTGAGTTTATTTTATTTTTGGTTCTAATTGGTTGGGTTTTGGGTTTTACAAACGATTTTGGGTCATAGGTTTTCTTTTCGAGCAATGACTTATTATTAACAGTGGCTGGTCATTTAAGTGTAGTATTAATCCCCTTTTGGCCATGAATTTACTGGCCCCTCTTTACCTATCCTCTCAATCTTTTGCGTCCTAACTATATTTTCTATTTTCTTAGTGTTGAGTTGGTAAAATGTTTTAGATTTACCACTAAAAAATATTTTCAGCCTCGCGGGTTGTTTCCCCGTCCACCTAGTTAGTCCCCCTTCTATAAATAACCTTTTTGCATGTGCAAATTGCATAGTTGTTGGATGGAGTGATCTACATGTAGACCATTCCTCGTACGCCTCACAAGGTTCCCTACTGACATTATTAAAGTGGTGCGAGGCGTGCGAGATGTTTCCACCTCTCACATATGATTGTAGGGACTGGTTTTTGTTTGCTAACCGATGATTAATGTTGATGCTAATAGTTGTTTCTTTACCGACGCATCGTGGTTGTTCCTCACTGACCTCACATAATTAAAACTTTAGTTTTAATGATGTTGCGAGGTGTACGAATTGTTGACACATGGACGCTGATGTTGTATGAAGGACGATTGATGTGGGGCCCATTTTGTGTTGAGGTGGTGTCTGGTAGGTGATTTCCTATTCACCTAAGGACTGGTGAATGGACGTGGCATTTTCAAACCATTTTGACTCAATCTGAGCTATTATCCTTGCCTACATTGTTTTTGATCAACGACTCGCATTTGAAATAGGTTGGTGTTGTACTATAGCCATTTTATCTCGCACGAGTGAGTAGTAATGGTCGAGTTCGACTCTGCTCTCATAATTAAATGCTAAAAGATCAGTGTATTTTTATTTTTGTGTGTATCTCCACGTTGAAGAAGAATTGCCTGGTGCCGAGCGAAGCAATTTGTCTTTGTAATTTTCTAGCCTCATTGTCATTAACATTCTGGAAGTGAAACCATAAGTAACACATATACCATTTCTAGGTTTTTTCAGAAGGTTTTATGGTTGCTTGAAGAACAATTATCGATTTCTTCTTGTTTTGTTCTTGAAGGATTGTTTGAGTAGATTTTCTTTAAAGTATCTTAAAGCTTCTCTTGATAATTTTTGTGGCTTCTAGAATTGTGAAGCATTTTTTGTTTAAAGCTACAGGGAGCAAGTTACAATTGTTTAACATTTAAACAAACCCTATCTCAAAGTTTTCTTTGTCCTGTATAAATGGCACCCAAGGCTCGAAGCTCTACCTCTGAAGCCACTACTAGACCTTTTTCCTAGGATATTATGGATTTATTAAAACCCTCTACTAAGAAAAGGCATGAGGGAAAGGCTTTGTTCTATGGGCCCTTGCTTGTGGAAGGATTTTGCATAGTCAAGAAGAGGTGAAGCCTTTGCAGGTTTGTAAAGATCAAATGAATAATATGATGATTGTTCAGACCCATGAGATATGCAGAAATGTTGACATTGGTATGTTGGAGAATACATTGGAGAAACTGTCATTTTCATCAGTTTCTTAGAATACTCTGATAAAAAGGCCATGTCGGTAATGGTGAAATATGCACCCTATCGAGATAAGATTGATCAGGTTATGGCTTATAATTGGCCATCTGAGGATAATTTTGAATTATGGAAAAGGGTGTTCACAAATGAATTTCAAATTTGAATACTACATGTGGGAAATGCAACTTGTTGATGTATAATACAAGTCTAGCCTCAGAGGTTATATTTGAAAATATGCATTCTCCTTTCAACTTCAAGTACAAGGTGCTAAGGTGGAATAAAAGTGTTGCAATGGTTAAAGATTCCTTTTTGATGTGAAAAAGTGGCCCTTTGAAGGGTGGTTTCCCTTCCTCCATAACAACTAATGATTATTCTTGTCTTATGCTTTTCTTTCACATGGTAAAATGTACCTGATTTAGGGATTAGCGGTCCAATAACAAATGGACATGTGTACTCTCTGATTTGAAGCTTGTTGGCTCCCTTGTTTTATAAAAGGGAATTCTGGGCCGAGAGAGAGGTCTACTGAAATATCTGAGATATGAGAAATAGGAGTCTAGTGATATAGAGAGTATGAATGTAAGTCCAAGTTTTGAGTCAAATAAGAGAACTTGGTCAATCATGGGGTTCTTAAGCATGTTTGTGTTAAACATGCAAATTTTTTAAGTTTGTTTTCTCTCCTGTTGTGATACTTTGCATGAATTATTAATGAAATATTGATCCAAGATGATTTTCATTGATCTTCATTTGTTCTTTACTATGAATTACGCTTAATGATAGCTCTGGTTCAAAGGATCTGTTAAATGCTTCAGTTAATCAGTAAGTTCATGCAAGCTAACAATAGGATTCATAAAGAAGTAATAGGCTCAGGGATAGATATATGTATTGTCATGTGATTCATATAGATCATAAGTGCTTAAGATGAAATTTTCCCTAAAGCTCAGTTTTCTCTTTTGACTCCATACTTTTGGATATGGCACTAGAATTCTAGTCACATTTTTATTCCCTCATGTTTTGTGTTATGGCTTCAGGATATTTTTATTTGAACATTTCCTATCAATCTAGTTTAGTCGTGTTTGCAATTATCTGCTAATTGGACTCGAGCTTTTTCAAGGAATAGCCAATTTCTTGAAGGATTTCATCCTTTAAGCATAAATGGGGAGTATATCTGTTGTTTTTCCATGTGCACGCGAATCATTTAATGTTGTATTTTAAGAGCATATTTTAGGGAATACCCTCCTGGATCTTACAGAGTCCGAAGTGTAGGAGAATTAACCTTGCCACTCCTCGTTGAGTTGGCCAAATGCTTCCTATAATTACATCATTAAACGTGGTAAGTTCATAGAAGCTCCCGGGATGTACGCTTGGGTTGCAGTAAAAAATGTCAATAGAATAGCAACTCTGCTAGGGAACTATCAAATGAAAAGTCTCTAGTGCAGATCTGGTATAGTCATAGTCATTTGTCATGATATAATTGTTTTAAAATTGTGACTCTATTTTTCATGTTTAGCACATGTGTCTAGTTTTCCTATGTTCTTTGTCAGTATGTCAGGTAATGTTTAAGATCTTGTCCAAAGTCATGAGTTTAAAAGAAAAGTGCAATCACTTCATAATTACCAATATTTTGGGTGGCAACTTTGATATCCTGAACACAAATATTCATACAAATTAAAAAAATCAATGTGCAAAGGAAAGTCCTCGTACACCATAGACCATGAAGAAGACTAGAAGCTATGCAAAAAATAATCTAGAGCCAATGCTAGAGCTTGAACCGGGATAGGACGAGAAATGGGTAAAATTAAATGATACCCCAAGTAAGTCTATTTCATCTCCTATTGTTTCTTCTCCTACTTTAAATGTCAAGATGAATAGTAGTCTATTTCATCTCCTATTGTTTCTTCACCTACTTTAAATGCCGAGATGAATAGTGCTTTTATTAGTGGAGATTCCTCAAAATTTATTATGTCTAAAATAGATCATTGTAGTTTTCCTTTTGAAATGACTCGAGAATTCGAAACTAATATGTCTAAAGAGGAGGAACAATGGGGTTTCTAGGAATAGGATAAATAGCTCCCAGAAGCCACAACACCTAGTACTATGTCCATTTTTACTAGACAAAATTTCAAACCACGAGGGACCTCTTTGAATGAGTGAGTTCCTTTTCTTCAAGAAGATGATCAAGTAGAACAACCTTATTAGACTCCTACTCCAAGTGAGGCAAGGGATATCCTAAAAAATAAAATGGATATAGATAGGGATATACAAACCTTAATTGAAGAAGAAAGGAGGTTGCAAGAGGTAGAAGAAAATAGGGACAAAATAAGAAAAGAGAATCTAGAGAGATTCTAGGCTAAGCAGCTCGAAAGAAATGCTCAGAAGAACAAAGTTGAAAAGATGAGGGAAGAGGCAGCTAAGAGAAAATCCTTTGAGGAAAGGGGGGCTAAGGCAACTGCTAAAAGGGCTCGTGAGGTCCCTAAAGTAACAATCTCTATGGGAACCTCTTCCACTCCCACATATACCCCTTCTATATCATCTACCAAAACTTCTGACCCCTTTGCTAAATCTAGGAAGGCAACCTTTGTGGACCATGGGAAAGCCCATGTTGATCAATGCAAGAAAAATTCTTATGGTTTTTCCAATTATAAGAGCCATATTAATAGTAGTAATGAAACAAATAATGTTGCTGACCCCAGGTCATTAGATTTCCCCCAAAACCTCGAGCTCCTAAGATTACAATTAGTAAATGATCAGTTGTAGGCTGATCTAAGAAAGGCAGAAATAGAAGCTGCAAATGCCGAAATGGAAAGAAAGATATTTTTCCTAAATATGTCTACACCTAAACCCAAGCTTCTGGGTCAGGGCAGAGTGAGAATGAGTCACTAAGCAAGAATTCTGAAAATAAAATCCCTAAGGGGGGGTGGTAGTAGCCAAGGTGGTGGAGGTGGAGGTCGGCATAAAAATGTTATCTCCTACTCAGAGAACAAGGATGGAAACATTGGCAAGGCTAGACAGCAAGGTAGTGGTGAAAAGGATAAAGGGGGGGATGATAAGAAAGATATTGAGCAACAAAGCACCTCCAGAAATGGATGTGGTGGAGGAGCACCCCAAATTGATAGATACAAAAAACTGTGTTTTGGTAATATTCGGGGGTACCCTAATCTAGTCCTAGATAATGCACAAAAATATCTCCCAAAATAAACTAGTAATAATGCTTTTAGTGGGGAAGACCATTTGAAATATTTTCAAGGCTTTGTTGAAGACTTTGAGCTATGGGATGATGATGTAGCAATGAAATAGTTTATGCAATCATTAGTCAAAGATGCTAGGGATTGGTATAGAGGGTTATCTGATGCTAGTATTGATTCCAGAGATTATTTTTGCAGAGTTTTCAGGGAACAATACGGGGATCAGACTAACCCCAGATTTAAATTAAATTATTTCAATAAAATTACAAAGGGGCATAGTGAACTGGTTATTGAGTTTAATGCTCATTTCCAAAAGGCTATGACAAGAGTTCTTGCATACTTAAGGCCCAATGAAAGTGCATGTTTAGTTGTGTATTGTAATGCCTATGATGTTAAAATGTGTTATTTACTGAGAGATAAGAACCCTCAGAATTTGAGGTAGGCATATAAGATGGCAGTCAATATTGAAAATAATAGAAGGGCTTCTGGTAAAGTGGGGAGAAGAGAAGATCCCAAAGCTCTTAAAGGCACAAAGAATCAAACCGAGAAGGTTAGTAAACCCACTGTTGTTGATGAGAAGATAGATCAAGTCCTTACCCTACTGCAAAAGCAGGAAAAAAATGACAAGCGTCATTTTCAAAGAAATGAAAGGCCCCCCAGGCTGTAGGACTATCCCTATAATACTAACTGGAATAATGGAAAACCTTTGCAAGTAAATCAGAGACACAATCAAGTTCCGCCTGATCCTTTATAGAAGCATTCTCTGAATTCCATAGAAAATTTACCATGGTGTGAGGTGTGTGGAATGCCACATTCTCCACAACAATGTGCAGTAGCACAATCAATGGTAGAATCTCAGGATGACCACAAAGATACTCAATCTCCCTAGGATCAGGATACAATGACTAATGTACTACTGGGACTAGCTAATCTAGCCTATGATGATTACTCCTTAGATGATGAGCCTTGTTGCAAGGATGTTGATATTCAAAGACAACAAAGTGATGTACACCACTAGCAAGTGTTTCCAAATGAAGGAGACAATGATGATTGTTTTGTGAATGAACTGGAGGTGGATAATACTATTTTGAGAAGACCTTCCGATGAAGAAATTGAAAAATAAAATATTTCTCTAGTTACTAGGGAAAGGAATAACATACAATTGAGAAACAAGACTGTTCCAGGTGATTCAAGTAAGCCTTGCAGCCTATTCATAAAGGAAAAAGTTGTAACTGGAACAAATACCAGTTTGGAGGCTAAGAATGTCGATTCAAAGCCTAAGGAAATAAGGGAACCCAAGATATGGGAAAAGAAGGTAGATAAGACCAAGACAAAGAGTGAATTTGTATCCCAAAATAACAAAGATAGTAATAAACACTCTCCTAATGATGAAACTCCTAAGGGAAAAGAAAAGGTAATTTCTGAAAACATAAATTTTCTTGAATTACCAAAGTACACTTCAATAGATATGTTCCAATTACTTTCTCAAGTTAGGGATACCATTCCTTTCTTAGAAATGATGTGAATAGACGAACATAAGGACAAAACTATTGCACTTATTAACAGTATTCCTACAAGTAGAAAGAGTAAAGTGGTTTTTGATCAAATAGATTCAAAAGAGGATCAAGAAAATAAAAAAGTCATGGAAGAAATTACCACTGAAAGCCCTCAAATATACCTAGGAACTACTATTATAGCTAACCCCAACCATGTCAATCCATTTTTCTTAAGCCTAATTATTGATGGAAAAATGTTGAGAAATTGCATGATTGACTCAAGAGCTTCTAACAATGTGATTCCAGTGAAGATAATAAATGCAATGGGTTTAAAAGTAGACAATACATATGGTAAATGTTATGTAATGGATTATCAGGAAGTGCCTATCATAGGTATTATAAATGATGTTCCATATAGACTAGCAACAATTTTTGAGAAAGAGCTACACATGAGTGTTACAGTGGTGGATATCCCACCTACTTATGGCATGTTGCTATCTTAGCCTTGGAGTGCTTCAATGGGTGGAAGCATATAGTGTGATTTGTCTTTTGCTACATTTTCTATTGAATAGAAAGATGTTAAAGTAGATAGGGAAAAGAGAGCCCCTCACATGATTGAAAATATGGAGGAATCAATAGAGCCTATCAGAATCAACTTTTGTGGAAACTGATCTAGAAAAATTTCATGTTGAGGAAGATAAAATAGAAGTAGAGATCTAGTCAACACCTATTGATAAATAAGTACTAAAAATATCATCAGAAGGTGACTTATGGATAATGCATTTTGATGGAGCTTGTTCCAGAGATGGCTCAGGAGCAGAAATTTTCTTTACTTCCCCACAAGGTAAAACATTCAAATATTCTTTCTTGTTGCAATTTTCTTGTACTAACAATGTTGTTGAGTATGAGGCTCTCATACTCATTCTGAAGATAGCTTCAAAGCATGGTATTAAAGTGTTAAAAGTCTTGGGAGACTCTAAGTTAGTTATTTCCTAGATTAGATCCTGCTTTGTAGCTACAAATAAGAGACTTAGGCAATACAAAAATGCAATTTGGGATACCATTGAAGGATTTAGTGCTTTTGGTATTGAATGGGTTGAAAGAGGACAAAATGCTAAGGCTGAATTGTTAGCAAATATTATTGTTAAACTCGACGATGTCACTTTTGGTGGCATCTCACAAATAGAAGTGCAAACCAAGCCTACAGTACTTGATAACATCTGCAATTGGTAGGTGTTTGATGATGCCACAAACATTTTGAAATTCTTGCATTGTATGGATCAATATGAGAGCCAGGAAATTGATTTTGGCTCGTTTGTAACTGAAAATGATGGGAAGGAAACTCTGTTTGGTAGTGATGTTATTCAGCTCAAAACAAATACCATCCCTCGGGGTTTGCTTGCACTTGAAAGGGTTTTTGATGGTTTGGATATGTCAAATACTAAGCAAAAACCCACTCATAAGGAGGGCCTAGAACAAATAAACTGAGGAACAAAAGATGCTCCTAAGAAGGTTTATGTTGGAAGGAAAATGAGGCCACATGTTAGAAACATGTTGATTACCCTACTTAGAAAATATAGACATGTTTTCGCTTAGTCATATGAGGACGTTAAAGCCTATAGGGAAGATTTGTTCCAACATGAAATCCCATTGAAACCTGATATGAAGCCATTCAGGTAGAAATAAAGACAGATTAACCCTACCCTGCAACCCAACATGTAGGAAGATCTTGCTAAACTAAGGGAGGCAAGAATTATCAAACCAATTAGGCACTCATCTTCGGTCTCTAACTTGGTGCCTATTAGAAAGAAAAATGGGGATATCAGGTTATGTGTTGATTTTAGAAACTTGAATGTTGCTTCTTTAAAGGATAATTACCCATTGCCTAATATGGAGGCTATGTTGCAAAAGGTCATAGGATGTGAACTGCTATCTATGATGGATGGATTTTCCTATTACAACCAAGTAATGGTCAAAGATTCTGAGTAATTCAAGACTTCTTTTACCACACCATGGGGGACATATGTCTATGTAAGAATGCCATTTGGACTAATAAATGCTGGAGCAACTTTTCAAAGGGCTATGGATCTAGCCTTTGCAGATTTTTTTTATATGTTCCTTGCAATTTACCATGATGATCTTACTACCCATAGCAAGAGTGAGGAGGACCATTTTTCTCATTTAGAAAAAAAAATTATTATAGCTTTGGAATATGGGATATCTCTGAATCCTAGGAAGTGTGCATTCGGGGTAAAAGAAGGAAAACTATTGGGGCATATTGTTTCAAAGGATGGGGTTTGGATTGATCCTAAAAGAGTGGCTTCTATTGATAGAATTATGCAGCCAGGAAATGTAAAGGGTATCCAATATTTCTTTGGACTAAATTTTCTAAGAAGGTTTGTCACAAATTTTGTTGAGACTATCCACCCAATATCTAAGATGCTGAAAAAAGGAGAAAAGATAGTATGGACAGGGGAGCCATCCAAAGCCTTCGAGGCTATCAAAGATGCAATTAAGCAGGCCTCTATTCTCAAGTCACCTGATTAATCAAAACCATTCCATTTGTTTACTTTTTCTTCTTTTCACACTATAGCTAGTGTTTTATTGCAGAAAAACAATGATGGTTTTGAGCAACCAATTGCATTCTTTAGTAAATCATTGTAGGTTGTGGAATTAAAATATGATATATCAAAAAACCATGCATATGCTCTCATAAAGGTAGTTAATAATTTCAAGCCCTACCTAGTATGAGAAATTGTTGTTGCATATGTGCCAATGGCTGCAGTTAAAGATATTTTCACCCAGCAAGAGACTACAGGAAGGAGATGTAGATGGATAAATAGAATCCAAGAGGTTAATATTGACATATAAATCACCAAGCTTGTAAGGGGTCAAGGTTTAGCCAAATTAATGGCTAAAGCAAATATGGAGGCAAATCAAATAAACCAGATAAAGCAGAAGAAAATTGCACCTATCCGTGATATGCAAACTTATGGCTGTTATAGGAGGATTGTTGAGTATTTACAAATGATGCAATGTCCTGAATGTATGCCCCTTATTGAGAAAAGAACCCTTAAACTACAAGCAATTTGATATGTCATTATTAATGGTGAGATTTGGTGGAGGAACCCTGAAGGTATTATACTCATATGTGTGGATGGAGACCAAGTTGAGGATCTAGTGATAGAAATGCATAAAGGAGCTTGTGGAGGCCATTACATGGCTAAGACAACGAATCATAAAATTTTAAGAGTGAGATACTAGTGGCCTACTATATTCAAGGATGCTCACAGGTATGTCAAAAAATGTGACGCGTGTCAGAGGTTTTCCAGTAAGTTGAAATTTTTGGGTAATCTGTCGTTGAGACTTGTGTCTATTTCAGCTCCTTTCCAGCAATGGGGTATTGACTTTATAGGGGAGATATCTAAAAAATCTAGTGGAGGACATGCGTGGATATTGGTGGAAACTAATTACTTTACTAAATGGATTGAAGCAATCCTAGCTAGAAGGGCCACAAGTAAAGTTATTGATTTTTTGACTGATAATATCTTAAGCCAATTCGGGGTACCTGAAAGAATTGTTTCAGACAATGCAATGTGTTTCAGATTGGAGGAATTTGTTGATTTTTGTAATCAATATGGTATAACTATTTCATATTCTTCCCCTTATCATCCCCAAGGAAATGGACAGGCAGAGTCTAGTAATAAGAGCCTATTGAAGATCATCAAGCGTATGATCGAGAAGAACAAAAAGGCTTGGGATTCAAAATTAAAACTAGCACTCTGGGCTGACAAGATAACTATCAAGAAGGCAATTGATCATTCACCTTTTAATCTAGTCTATGGGATAGAGGCATGTATCACACAAAAAAATATCTTGAAGATGTAGGAATTTGTCCAGGAATATGATGATGATGTATGTGATAAGATGCATCACATAATGGATGAATTGAATCAACTGGACAAAACTAGAAGAGCGGCTCATAAGAGAAATGAAAGATTGTAGCTTCAAGTAAAGCACCTCTATGAAAAAAAAGAAGTTGAGAGAAAATTTGATATCGGAGCAATGGTGTTGCTTTGGAATGCAAGATTAGAAGATAAGGGAAAGAATGGAAAGTTTGATCCCCTTTGGCTAGGCCCATATATAATTATGGATACACATGGAGAAGATTCATATTTCTTACAGTCACTTGTAGGTGAAGTTATTGAACTACCAGTACATGGATAGTTCTTGAAATACTATTTCTCTTGAAATAGCTCTTTTTCCATGTACGTTGTACAGTCCTATAAGTAGTGTATATAGGTTTTTTGTTTTTTATTTTTATTTTTGTCTGCTTGTCTTGTCCGGACAAGTCCCTAGTTTTGGTTCTCTCTGTATCTAGTCCATGTAACGAAAGATTCTAGAATCTTGATATGCCCAAAAGGGGCATACATCCCCAGTCGGAGCCACTAGTGGAACTGTTAATTTCTTCCCCCTTGTGAGTTTATTTTATTTTTGGTTCTAATTGGTTGGGTTTTGGATTTTACAAATGAGTCTAGGTCATAGGTTTTCTTTTTGAGTGGTTACTTATTATTAATGATGACCGGTCATTTAAGTGTGGTCTTAACCCCTTTTTGGTCATGACTTTACTGGCCCCTCTTTACCTTTCCTCTTGGTCTTTTGCATCCTGACTATATTTTCTATTTTCTTAGTGTTGGGTTGGTAAAATGTTTTAGATTTACCTTTAAAAAATATTTTCGGCCTCGAGGGTCCTTTCCCCGTCCACCTAGTTAGTCCCCATTTTATAAATAACATTTTCGCATGTGTAGATTGTGTAGCCCTCGAATGGAGTGATCCGTATCTGGACCATTCCTTGCAAGCCTCATAAGGTTCACTACTGACATTATTAAAGTGGTGCAAAGCATGTGAGATGCTGCCACCTATCGCATATGATTGTGGAGATCAGTTTTTGTTCGCTGACTGATGATGAATGTTGATGTTGACAGCTATTTGTTTATTGATGCATCATGGTCATTCCTCATTGACCTCATGCAATTAAAACTTTAGTTTTAATGATGTTGCGAGGTATGCAAATTGTTGATGCGTTGACGTCGATGTTGTATGAAGGACGATTGAGATGAGGCCCATTCCATGTTGAGGTGGTTTCCGATAGGTGATTTCCTATTCACCTAAGGACTGGTGAATGGACATGGCATTTTCAAACCATTTTGACTCAATCTGAGTTGTTCTCCTGGCCTACATTATTTTCTATCAATGGCTCGCATTTGAAATAGGCTAGTGATGTATTATAGCCATTTTATCTCGTGTGAGTGAGTAGTAATGGTCGAGTTTGACTCTTCTCTCATAATTAAATGCTAAAAGATCAGCAAATTGCTATTTTTGTGTGTATCTCAATGCTGAAGAAGAATTGCCTAATGCCGAGTGAAGCAATCCATCTTTGTAATTTTTCATCCTCACTGTCATTAATGTTCTACAAGTGAAACTATAAGTAACACGTATACCATTTCTTTTGTTTTTATAAGGTTTTATGGTTGTTTGAAGAAAAATTATCGATTGCTTCTTGTTCCATTCCTGAAGGATTGTTCGAGTAGATTTGCTTTAAAGTATCTTAAAGCTTGTCTTGATAATTTTTGTGGCTTCTCGAATTGTGAAGCATTTTCTATTTAAAGCTATAAGGAGAAAGTTATAATTTTGTTTAACATTTAAAAAAACCCTAGCTCAAAATTTTCTCTGTCCTATATAAATGGCACCAAAGGCTCGAAGCTCTGGCTCTGAAGCCACTACTAGACCTTTTTCCTAGGATATTATGGATTTATTAAAACCCTCTAATAACAAAAGGCCTGAGGGAAAGGCTTTGTTCTATGGGCCCTTTCTCATGGAAGGATTAACTGACAAGAAATGTGCGGCTCAGGATGTTGAATTACCATATACTAGATGGAAATTGTTCTCAAATTGGTTTGGGAACAAGAATTTGTGTGTCCCTTTGTGTAATCCATGGAGGTTGGATTTGGGTAAGCTGGTGGTTCCTAATGTCTACTTGGATGTAGATTTATCAAAAGATGTTGTTGCAAGGTATGACCCTGTAACCAAAGTTGTTAGTATGCACTCTGGCATAGAAATGGTAAAGATAACCATGGAGGAAATTATAGAAATATTTGGTCTACATGAATGGAGTCAGGATATGATCGCCATAAATCTCAAGGATTTCAGAGAAGAATATAGAAATACCATGGGTTTGTTCAGAACATCTCTTTTGGTATCTCATTTGGCAACCTCGGGAAAAGGAAAAAATAAGAAATAGGTAGTAATTGGTAAGATTGAGCCAGAACCTTTTCCTATAAACTATTTCTGTAGCTATTTTAGTAAAACGGTTTGTTCTTTGTGCCAAGTTCTAGGAATTAGTTTGAAGAATACTTTGCCTACTAATATCATGTATGTGGTTGTAAACATCCAACATCCAAGTTTTAACGTGGTATATGATTTTTCCACTTATTTGGCAGAGAAGATGCATGGGTGTCTGGTGGCTCTAAAGGAAGGAAAGACTTGGGTTGGTTTTAGGTGGTTTTCTCTGTTGATCCACATGTTTTTATATAGGGGCTAGGCAATGTTTGGACAGGATATGGAATTAAAGAAGGAGGGTAGTATTGAAATGCCTGTCTAATATTGGACTAGGATACTTGATATGCATGATCACCAGTTTGATTATGTAACATTCCAAAATGTCTTTGGATCCAAGTTGAAAAAACATCTAGTTCGTGAACCCCCCAGGATTCCTAAAAAGATTCATGATTTCTTAAGGCCGATGGAGAGGAGCCCTGAATTGAATTTGACACACAATTGGGGAGATATTATCCCTTACCATAATACAACAATTTTCAGAGTATATGGCACAAATTTCAACCCTTATTTTTTGCCAAAGGATGTGCCTCTGAGAATTGGATTTCTAGAAATCATGAGACAGTCGAGGTGTGCTCAAGAAATACATCTGTCAGTAGAACAAAGGAAAGGATCTTTCTTTCCCGAGTATACAAAGTTTTTTGATTTTGTTATGACAAAGGGAGGATGGAAGGATTTATACGCATTTCTTAGACCTTATGGATTAAAGACTGTGCGCCCTAGGAATCATGATCCTGAGGGTTTTATCTCTCAAATGAAGCTCAAGCATCGGACTATAACTTTTGTCCATAATTTCTAATTTCCTGAAGTTATTATCAGGAACATTTTTTATTTAGATTTACAAGATTAGAAAAATGAAAAATACCTCGCCTTCACCAAGATGGTGAAAAGCATGCAAGAAAAGATACCTACTTTCAATCCTATACCCAGTATTAATGGTGAGTTCAATAGGTCTATGCATTCCATTGACTATTTTGAGAGTTTGGTGGGGATGTTGAAGGATGAATAGGTTGTTGAAGAGAGGGGTAAGTCACAAAATATTGAGTAGTACCTTGAAGTAAGGTTGGACGAGAGGTCTACTTATCAGCCCCTAAAGGAGATAAAGGTTTTCTCTAGGAAAAGGGGGAGCAAGACTGGTGAAGTTGCTAGAAATGTTGCACAATCTTCTTCATGGCATTCATTGCCAAATATTGTTGATCTAGATTCCCCTTTGAGGATTGTTGACCAGACATGTCCCTCATCACCAAAGAGATGGAAAATTGAAAGAATAAAGTTGGTTGATTGTGATGGTGATGAGGATGAAGAGATC